>JARBWK010000010.1:5774889-6134889 GCA_030556195.1 Anolis apletophallus | reverse complement strand
CAACTATACCCAATGGGCACAAACACAATTTGTGGCACATCCAGAGGGCACATAACAGTCCTGCACACCAAGCACCTTGGAAAGCAAAGCTTTGTGAGAGTCGGAATGGTTTCCAGAAGGAGACAAAGCTCAATGCCGCTGCATCCAGTCCCATCAATTATTGTATATACTCGAGTATAAGCCGACCTGAATATAAGCCCAGGCACATAATTTTGCCACAAAAAACTGGGAAAACGTATTGACTCGAGTATAAGTCGAGGGTGGGAAATACAACAGCTACTGGTCATTTTCAAAATAAAAATAGATACCAATAAAAGTACATTAATTAAAAATTCAGTAGGTTAAATGTTTTTGAATATTTACGTAAAACATAAATTTAAGCTAAGACTTTGATTAAACCAGTGTTTTTCAACCTTTTTTGAGCCGCGGCACGTTTTTTAATTTACAAAATCCTGGGGCACATCACCAACCAAAATGACACTCTAACACAGTAATACATATAGTTAACGTTTTAAAATGCATTTATACACTCAGTGTGAAACCTGGGCCTATTTCAATGAACAAAACATATATATGACTTCCTCTCACATATTTATACATGACTATCATGTCTTGTCTCAGCCTTCTCTTCTTCAGGCTAAACATGCCCAGCTCTTCAAGCCGCTCCTCAGAGGGCTTGTTCTCCAGACCCTTGTGAAATTTCACCCTGAGTGAAACTTGCTTCCAGTTAACTATGGATGTCATGAAGCTGTTATAAACAGTTCCTTGGGGGGGGGGGGGGACAACTCCTCTCAAAAAATCCAATAAAATAGTAAAAAAAAATCCCAGCGGAGAGGCTCCATTTGTTTCTTGGAAACCTGTGAGGGGGCTGCTAGGAGGGGGGGGTGCCAATTTCCCATGGCACACCCGATGATCGCTCAAGGCACACTGGTTGGGAAACACTGGATTAAACCATTATTATAACTTTCTTCAGTGTAAATGCGCTTATGTATCCTTCCAATAATATTGGGAGTACAATATATGTAGTAATAATAATAATAGAGTAAAATAATGAAAATGTTATACTAACAGTAATAATAGAGTAAAATAATAAATATAATAATAAGAGTAAAATAATAAATGTAGCAATAATAACAATTATACAGTAAAATAGTAAATGTAATAATAGAGTAAAAACTAGGCTTATACTTGAGGATATACAGTAAATCTGATCATTTAAAGCTTGTGATCTTAATTTAGAACAGAACACAACCAGAATAGTCCAGTTGAACAATGACTTTGAAGCCACGCTTTGTCACATAAACACAATTGGGTGACTTTGAGCAGGTCACTCTCTCTCAGCCTTCAGAAGAAGGGAAAGGCAAAACTACCCCTGAACAACAACAACAACATCAACAACGGTTTGTCTTAGGGTTGCCATAAATTGGAAGGCACAGGTTACAGTAGCAACAAGGTTCATAGTTCTGCATATCAGTACATGGCACAAAGCAGCCTATTATTATGATATCAATCACATTTATTTTGTTTATCCTGCTTTTATCTCTTGATTGGGACACAAAGTGGCTGATAACATTAGGAGGAATTTACTAGCTACAACATATAACTATTCAAATAGCATTAAACATATTAATCCATTACAAATTTGGCCATACAGCCCGAAAAACCTACAACAACCCAGTGATTCCGGCCATGAAAGCCTTCAACAATACACTTACAAATAGTTAAAATCAATGGAACTACAATGGAACTACTACTACACATAAAACCACCCTCTTTAAAAGCCGGAGTGAACACAGAGAAGGCCTGGGGTGGTGGTACCTTTATGAAGACAGGCCATACAAGAAAGCAAGAATGTGCTTACTACTCCTACTACTAATAGTAATAATAAACTATTTATACCCGGCCACCATCTCCCCAATGGGACGGCTTACATGAATCCAAGCCCAACAGTGCATTACTATAGAATAATACAAAACAAAAACACAAGTAAATAAATCATTAAAAATGCACTAAGCAATATGAAATAATACCCAGGGCTGGAAGCATAGATTTCCAGTCTTAAAATAGAGGAAAGCAGAACAGAAGTGTAAAAATTGTGTTGTGGTAAATATAATATAATATATGCTGGGAGCATGAATCCCCAGCCCTACTGCCTTAAATGCAACCTTACAAGTAGGAGGGTACAATATAAAGTGTTCAATGTATAGTATGTGTAGTATAGTGTTGGCATATTGCATGCTAAAAGTGGTGGTTTTCCAGCCTTATTACCTCTAGCACAGCGTTAAAGAGAGGAAAACAGGGTAAAAATAAACGTAAAATGTGCAATGTGTAATATAATATGGTGGATGCATGGATTTCCAGTCCTAGTGTTTCACTATAATATGGTGGAAGCAGGGATTACCTCTAGCACAGCCTTAAAGTGAGGAAAGCAGGGTAAAAATAACAGTGTGCAGTGATAAATATACAAGAAGTATGGATTTCCAGCCTGATTGCCCCAAGCACAGCCTTGTAATGTACACTATGTGTAGTATTGCACATTGCATGCTGGAAGCAGGGTTTTCCAGGCTTGTAATATAATATGATATAGTGTATGTACATATATTGATAGTATTATAATGTAATACAATATAATACTACTAATAATATATTTTATATTACATGCAATATTACTAATAATATTACAGTATAATGTTATAGTACAATGCAATATATAATATTAATATTGTGCTATGGCAATAATGTAATATATTGTATTTACATTTTACTTGTAAGCCACTCAGAGTCCCCTTCGGGGTGAGAAGGGTGGCATATAAATGTCGTAAATAAATAAATACTGCTTCAAGCATAGCCTTGTAGTGTATACTATGTGTAGTGTTGCATACTGCATCCTGGAAGCATGGATTTCCAGCCTAATTGTCCCTTAAGTGTGGAAAGCAGGGTAAAAATAAATGTAAAGTGTGCAGAGTTTGATATAATGTGGTGGAAGCATGATCTCTAGGCTTATTGCATCAAATACAGCCTTACAAGAGAAAAGTATATCAAGAATATAACTGTAAACATGGCATTGTATTGGTGCCCAATGTAACGCATTGAATTTTGCCATTTTATGTGTAAACCGCTTTGAGTCGTGCCCCCCCCGGGGGGGGGGGGGTGAGAAAGGCGATATATCAATACTGTAAACAAATCAATAAATAAAATACAAAATGTGTAATGTATAGAGTGTGTAACATTGCATATTGGAAGCAGGGATTTCCAGCCTTGTTGCCTCTAGAACAGCCTTAATAAAGAGGAAAGCATGGTTAAAATAAATGTAAAGTGTGCAGTGTTGAATATAATATACTGGAAACTTGGATTTCCAGCCCTACTGCTTCAAGCACAGCCTTGTATAAGCTATCATACATGTAGTGTTGCACATAGCATGCTGGAAACATGGGATTTCCAGCCTTATTGCCTCAAGCCCAGCCTTGTATAGTATGTGTAGTGTAGCATATCGCATGCTGGAAGCAGGCTTTTCCAGCCCTACTGCTTCAAGCATAGCATTGTAATGTATAGTATGTGTAGTGTTGCATATTGCATTTTGGAAGCTTGGATTTCCAGCTTAATTGCCCCTTAAGTGTGGGAAGCAGGGTAAAAAAGTCAAAACCTGGCTATTCGAGCAGGCGTTTGACTTGGAACAGTTGGACTATGAGATCGGACTATGTTTTTATCTAGGAGACGTATGGATGTTTTTATTATGGTCATGGTTTTAATTGATATGCTATTTTTTAAAAATTGTTTTAAATGTTTTTATGATGTTGTTGGCATTGAATTGTTGCCTTGTGAACCGCCCCGAGTCGCCTTCAGGCTGAGAGTGAGAGGTATACAAATGTACTAAATAAATAAACAAACAAACAAATAAAAATAAATATGCAGTGGTGGAAGCATGGATCATTAGCCTATTGCCTCAAATACAGCTTTACATGAGGAAAGGATATAAAGGATATAAGTGTAAAATACAAATTGTACAATGCATTGCATATTGCATGCTGGAAGAATTGATTTCCAGCCCTACTGCCTCTAACACAGCCTTAAGAGAGGAAAGCAGGGTTAAAATAAATGTAAAGTGTGCATAGTTAATAGCATACTGTAAAGCACAGGTTTCCAGCCTTACTGCCCCAAGCATAGTAGGATTTCCAGCCCTACTGCTCATCCAAGTTGGCCCAGGCCTGCTTCCAGGTCAAGAAACGTGGAGGCCACGTGCGCCAAGCATTGCAGGCCCCACTCTGTGAGTGTCAGCACCTGCCTGTCCCAGCACCCACTCCACAACCCCAATCCATACTCCCTGTCCTTCTTTGCAGCCATTGTAACGTACACCACGTATAGTATTGCATATTGCATGTTGGAAGAATTGACTTCCAGCCTTGTTGCCCCAAGCACAGCCTTGTAATGTATAGTATGTGCATTGTTGCATGTTGGAAGCATGATTCCCAGCCTTACTGCCCCAAGCACAACCTTGCAATATATACTATGTATAGTATGTGCATATTGCATGCTGGAAGAATTGACTTCCAGCCTTCTTGCCCCAAGCACAGCCTTGTAATGTATAGTATGTGCACTGTTGCATGTTGGAAGCATGATTTCCAACCTTACTGCCCCAAGCACAGCCTTGTAAGGTACACTATGTATAGTATGTGCATATTGCATGCTGGAAGAATCTACTTCCAGCCTTATTGCCCCAAGCACAGCCTTGTAATGTATAGTATGTGCACTGTTGCATGTTGGAAGCATGATTTCCAACCTTACTGCCCCAAGCACAGCCTTGTAAGGTACACTATGTATAGTATGTGCATATTGCATGCTGGAAGAATCAACTTCCAGCCTTGTTGCCCCAAGCACAGCCTTGTAATGTATAGTATGTGCATTGTTGCATGTTGGAAGCATGATTTCCGACCTTACTGCCCCAAGCACTGCCTTGTAATGTACACTATGTATAGTATGTGCATATTGCATGCTGGAAGAATCTACTTCCAGCCTTATTGCCCCAAGCACAGCCTTGTAATGTATAGTATGTGCATTGTTGCTTGCTGGAAGCATGATTTCCAACCTTACTGCCCCAAGCACAGCCTTGTAAGGTACACTATGTATAGTATGTGCATATTGCATGCTGGAAGAATCTACTTCCAGCCTTGTTGCCCCAAGCACAGCCTTGTAATGTATAGTATGTGCATTGTTGCTTGCTGGAAGCATGATTCCCAGCCTTGCTGCCCCAAGCACTGCCTTGTAATGTACACTATGTATAGTATGTGCATATTGCACGCTGGAAGAATTGACTTCCAGCCTTATTGCCCCAAGCACAGCCTTGTAATGTATAGTATGTGCATTGTTGCATGTTGGAAGCATGATTTCCGACCTTACTGCCCCAAGCACAGCCTTGTAATGTATAGTATGTGCATTGTTGCACGTTGGAAGCATGATTTCAGACCTTACTGCCCCAAGCACAGCCTTGCAATGTACACTATGTATAGTACGTGCATATTGCATGCTGGAAGAATCGACTTCCAGCCTGGTTGCCTCTAGCGCAGCCTTAAGAGAGGAAAGCAGGGTTGCAAACAAATGTAAAGTGTGCATTGTTAGCTATTAATAATTATTAATATTTCTTAATGAAAATATTAATACATGAATTTCCAGCTTTATTGCCTCAAACACAGCCTTGAAAGGTATAGTATAATAATAATAATAATAATTTTATTTATACCCCGCCACCATCTCCCCAAGGGGTCTCGGGGCGGCTTACATGAGGCCAAGCCCAATGACACATAATAAAACAACACAATAGCAAATAATACAACAATACAATCAATATACTTACACATACACAATAACAAGACAGTTCAAAACCCTTGTGGCCTGGCCAAAGGTGAAACATGTAAAGTGTTAATAGGATGTGCAATAGTGTGGCATGCTGGGAGCATGGGTTTCCAAAAGCCCTCCTGCTCATCCAAGTTGGCCCAGGCCTGCTTCAAGGTCAAGGAACGTGGGGGCCACGTGCTCCAAGCCCCACGCATGGCAGGCCCCACTCTGGGAGTGTCAGCACCTGCCTGCCCCACCACCCACTCCCTTGCCCTTCTTTGCAGCCATTGACAGCCTACTACTGGGAGAAAGGAGGGCCTCTCTCTCTCTGCCTAGTAGTCCTTGCCTTTTGCGGTTTTGCCAAAGCTCTGCAAAACCCCAGGAAGGGATGCAAAGCAGGCAGCCTCTCCAACCCCAAGGGAGGCCCCTGGAGCCCCCCACCCAGTGGAATGCAAGCCCCTGCCTTTGCCCCCAATTCACCTTGCGGCCCCTTTAAGAACGCCGCCTGCTCGCCCGGCACGTCCGCTGGACTGCAAGAGGAGAGAAAGGAGACAGGCAGCGCGCGCGCTCACTGCGAGCGCTCAGCGCGAGACACGTGACCCCCCGTCTGCCTGCCCGGGGAAGCCCCGCCCCTTTCTTACCAGAGCCGCGCATGCGCACACCCACACAGTCTCCCACTTCTAGAGTCACAAAACCAAGCGGCGGCGTTTTTTATACAGCTGCTCCTTAGCCACGCCCCCTTCTCTCTCCGGCGGGCTAACTTACTGCGCATGCTCGCTGGGGATAAGCCTCTTTTCTCTTGCGGGCTGGCTTCCTACTGCGCATGCTCGCTGGCAACTTTGGAAAGAGCCTTTCTTGGCTGCACGTCCTGAATTTTCTTTTTGTGCTCTGCTTTTGCGTTTACAGTGCTCTCTCTCTACTTCGCGGCTCGCTTATTGCGGGCTCGCTGTTTCGCGGATTTTAAAAAAATAATTTAAAATATATTTAATGGTATTTTTATTATTTATTATTATTATTATTATTTACTATTTTTATATGCCACCCTTCTCAACCCCGAAGGGGGGCTCAGAGTGGCTTACAGCAAACAACAATACTGCCAGAGTGGCTTACAGTGTACATATAACAATATTGCCGGAGCGGCTTACAACAAACTGAAAAAACAACAATTAACATTACAACATATCGCAATATTGTTAGCAATATTGCATGTAATACAAATGTATCAATTATAATATCACGATATAATTATTGTATCACATTATCATTGGCATTATTATACTGTGTTACAATACAACACCACCAATACCAAATGCATATACCACATACCATACCGTAATCATACTATTATTATTACATTACAATTATTATACTATAACATAATACAATATATTGACATTATATTATATCAAATTTATTTATTTATTTATTTATTTATTCGATTTTGTATTCCGCTCCTCCCCACAGGCTCGGGGCGGATAACAACTATGTATATGGGCGTCATGTCACAGACATGCAGCCCCAATAAAAACAGCATAAAAAGCATAAAACACATTAAAAACACAATCCAACATGGCATTCAGGGAGGTGCAAGGTGACATACATAGGTTTCTTGAGGTATAATCCTTCTATGCCTAATTGAAGGCTAGTTCAAACAGTGGCGGTCTTACAGGCCCTTCTGAATGGTACTAGCTCAGAGATGGCTCGAGCATTAACACCAACAGAGAGTTCCACAGCGCTGGAGCTGCTGCAGAAAAGGCTCTCTGTCTGGTCACAGATAGGTGACAGGAGCACCTTGAAGGCAATTCGGTACTCAATAGGAAGCCAGTGCAGCTGCCGAAGGATGTGCGTGATATGCTCCCTCAGGTGACGAGCCCTGCTCAGCAAGACCTGGGTCTCCATGGTCAGCAGGGCGGCATTCTGCACTAGCTTGAGTTTCCGAATTGTCGACAAGGGAAGGCCAATGCAATGTAACACTATATTATATTATATATTATTATATTATATTATCTTTAAAATAATAAATAACATTATTTATTTAAACAAAATAAAATTACTTATTTAAATAATAAATAATTTATAGAATCATTTTAAACAATTATTTTAAATTATAATGCAATGTAACACTACATTATATCATATATTATTACATTACACCATACTTTCTATAAAATAATACATAACATTATTTATTTAAACAAATAAAATTACTTATCTAAATAAATAATTTTATAGAATTATTTTAAACACAGCAAGAGGGGCCCTGAGCTGATGGAAAGTCAAGGAGGCAAGATGGAGCTGCCTTTCCTCCCCTTCTGCCTTGACTCTGTCCCAGAGCAGCAGTTTATTTATTTGCTTTGCTTCTATACCGCCCCTCTCAGCCCGAAGGCAACTTGAGGCGGTGTACATATGGCAAGGACTGCCCAAGATAAACACATCAACAGTTACCAACACAATCACCTCATATACAAATTAGCAATTAAAATTAAACACAATATCAGCGTCTCGTTATTAAATCGATTTCCAATTGCGGCGGCGGCGTTCGTTAGGTCTCAATTAATAATCATACTACATCTGCAAATGCCCGGTCAATCAGCCAGGTCTTGACCTTCTTGCAAAATGTCAGGAGGGAGGGGGCTGATCTGATGTCACTAGGAAGGGCGTTCCAAAGCCGAGAAGCCACCACTGAAAAGGCCCTGTCTCTCATCCCCACCAATCGCGCCTGCAAAGCAGGCGGGACCGAGAGCAGGGCCTCTCCGGATGATCTTAAGCATCTTGATGGTTCATAGGGAGAGGTGCGTTTGGACATGTAAGTTGGACCAGAACCGTTAAGGGCTTTAAAGGCTAAAGCCAGCACTTTGAATTGTGCCCGGTAGCAAACTGGTAGCCAGTGGAGCTGGCACAACAGAGGAGTTGTGCGCTCCCTGAGTGCCGCTCCTGTTATCAACCTGGCTGCTGTCCGTTAGACCAGTTGAAGCTTCCAAATAGTCTTCAAAGGCAGTCCCACGTAGAGGGCGTTGCAGTAATCTATACGGGATGTAACCAGAGCATGGACTACCGTGGCCAAGTCAGACTTCCCAAGGTATGGGCGCAGCTGGCGCACAAGTTTTAATTGTGCAAATGCTCCTCTGGCCACCGCCGAAACCTGGGGTTCCAGGCTCAGCAATGAGTCCAGGATCACTCCCAGGCTGCAAACCTGCGTCTTCAGGGGGAGTGTAACCCTGTCCAACCCAGGCTGTAACCCTATGCCCTGTTTGGCCTTTCGACTGACCAGGAGTGCCTCTGTCTTGTCTGGATGTAATTTCAATTTGTTCGCCCTCATCCACTCCGTTACAGCGGCCAAGCACCGGTTCAGGACCTGGACAGCCTCCTTAGTAGCAGGTGGGAAGGAGTGACAGAGTTGGACATCATCTGCGTACAGATGACACCACACTCCGAAACTCCGGATGACCTTCCCCAGCGGCTTCATGTAGATGTTAAACAACATGGGAGACAATATTGAACCCTGAGGAACCCCACAAGACAATGGTTGAGGGGTTGAACAGGAGTCTCCCAACAACACCATCTGGGAACGGTCCTCCAGGAAGGACCGGAGCCACTGCAAAACAGTACCTCCAAGGCCCATTCCCGCAAGGCGTCCCAGAAGGATACCGTGGTCAACAGTATCGAAGGCCGCTGAGAGGTCCGGCAGAACTAACAGGGAGACACTCCCCCTGTCCAATATATGCAGTCCCGGTCAGGGTTGGCTTGACGTTCCTTCCTCTTGGCATGTTTCTCCCTTTTGCCCTGCATTCATGCCTTTTCAAATTCCGCAGCACTGCTAGTCACAGCTGACCTCCAGTTAAAGTTCTCAAGGGCCAGGGCTTCCCAGTTCTCAGTGTCTATGCCACAGTTTTTAAGGTTGGCTTTGAGCCCATCTTTAAATCTCTTTTCCTGTCCTCCAACATTACGTTTCTTGAGTTGAGAGTAGAGTAATTGCTTTGGGAGACGGTGATCGGGCATTCGGACAATGTGGCCAGTCCAGTAGAGTTGATGGAAAACACCCTTTTAAGCACTGTGTTGTAATTGCTTGTGCTCCTAGTTCCATTTTTGGGAGAACTCAAGGCAGCCAGAGTTATTTCTATATCTTAATGCATACCCCATGGTTGACAGTCTGCTACACTGATTTTATTTCTCCCCCTGTCCCAAGCTGCCAGTCGCTTAACCCCGCCCCTTCAAGCAGAGGCCTTTTCCGATTGGCCAGCCCGAACACCTGCCAGCCTATCAAGAGCTCTTTTAATCAGGCTTGTCCAGGGATGGGCAAACTTCGGCCCTCCAGGTGTTTTGGACTTCAGCTCCCACAATTCTTAACAGCTGGTTAAAAGTGGAGAAGAAGGAGGAGAAAAAGGAATAAGAGGACAAGAAGGAGAAAAAGGAGAAAAGGAAAAGGAGAAGAGGAAAGAAGAAAAAGAGGAGAGGAAAGAGAAGAAGAAGAGGAAGAAGGAGAAGATGACGGAAGAGAAGAGGATGGGAAGCAGAAGAAACAACAAGAGGAAGATTAATAATAATAAGAGGAGGAGGAGGAGAGGAGAAAAAGAGGGAGGAAAGGAGAAGATGAGGAGAAATAGGAGGAGAGGAAGAAGGGGAGAAAAGGAAAAGAAGAGGAGGAGGAGGAAGATAACAAAAGAGGAGAAGAGGGGAAGGAATAAGAAGAGGAAGACAAATAATAGGAAGAAGAGGTGAAGGACGAGAAGAAAGAAGAGAAAAGGACAAGAGGAGGAGAGGAAGAAAGAGGAGAAGAGAAGAAGATGATGACAAAGAAGGAGGAAAGTAGAAGAATATGAGGAGGAGGAGAGGAAGAGAAGAAGTAATAAATAGAGGAAGACAAATAATAATAATAATAACAGTAATAGGAGGAGGAGGAGAACAAGAGGAAGGAGGAGGAAAAGAGAAGAAGAATCGGAGAAATAGGAAGATGAGCGGGGAAAGGGAGAGAAGAGGAGAAGGAGGAGTAATAAGAGGAAGAACACTAGGAAGAATAAAAGGAGGAATATTAAGAGAAGAATAGG
Organism: Anolis apletophallus; assembly: GCA_030556195.1. Taxonomy (NCBI): domain Eukaryota; kingdom Metazoa; phylum Chordata; class Lepidosauria; order Squamata; family Anolidae; genus Anolis; species Anolis apletophallus. Next base: position 6,124,015 of record JARBWK010000010.1, on the reverse strand, counting down.
AAGAATAAGAGGAGAGGAAGACGAAGAGGAGGAGAAAGAGGAAAGAAGGAGAATAAGAGGGGGGAAAGTGGAAAGGAAAAGACGAAGGAAGAAGAGGAAGAGAAGGAGGAGAGGAAACATGAGGAGAAGAGGAAAAAAGGAAAGGAGGAGGAGAAGAAGAAGAAAGAAGAGAAAGACAAGAAGAGAAATAGGAGGAGAGGGGGAGAAAAAGAAGGAATAAGGAGAGGAAGAAGAACAATAGAAAGAAGAGGAGGAGGATGAAAGAAGAGAAGAGGGAGGAGGAAGAGAAGGAACAAGAGGAAAAGAATGACGAAAGAGGAGAAATAGGAGAAAAAAGCGTAGGAGAAGTCCGACAGGTGATTTGAAGGCTCACAAGAGGCACCAGAATTCTGAATGTTAAGATGGATCTGTGACAGCTGGAGTATTATTGAAGTGCTAGAATACTATTATTTTATTGAAAGGAAGTGAACATAATACTTTTCTATGATTTGCAATCGGCTCGTTCAACGTCTGTCTCTGAGGAAAGGCTTCATGCGGGCCGTCCTCCTGGTGCAACTTCTGCTTCGCAGCCTTAAATTCCCGACTGGTGCATTTAATATCTATCATTAGCCAAAATTAATAACGATGGAAATGTAAACGCAGGATGTTACGTAACTGGAAATAATTGAGGGTCACGGGAATCTGTCTCACCGGCGGAGCGCCTTTGCCTTTGCATGCCCACGTTTTACGATTCCAGTTTATTATGACACCAACGTTTTGGAGTCTCTCCCATGGGAAGAACTGTATGCACTTTGTTCAAAAATTTGCAATATTTTTAAATATGTGGTATGGTGGTTAGAATAGGGGAAGAAATGTATATCTTCCTGGAGGTCTTTAATGGCTTTTTAAATATATCTCTTCCTGGAGGTCTTCAGGAATCCTTGACTCTTTTATAGTGACTAAAAATCCTGTCTCTCTCTCTCGGCATTACTTCGCGAACGAAGATTCTTAGGAAGGACTCATCCCACGCTTTTTACAAGCACGTTGATGACTAAAAAGGCCAATCTGAGATAGGCAGGTTCAGTTGCAGAAAGCACAGCAGAAAGTCTCCTTGGGTGATGTTGTTCCCAAGTTGCGGTTCTTTCTGCGTTGTCGTTTCTCTTCGAGACCCGTTCACCGTGTCTTCTCAAAAGAGGCTGCAGCATTGTGGATAGTGCGTCTCCATGCCTCCCGATGCGAGGCCAGGGTGGACCATTGTTGGTGATCAATCTGGCCGTGCCTGAGATGTTGTTTCAGGGAGTCCTTATATCTCTTTTGGGGGTGCCTCTCTTGCGCTGACCCGTGGTGAGTTCACTGTAGAGTAGTATCTTTGGGAGGCGGTGGTCCTCCATCCTAGAGACGTGCCCTGCCCAGCGCAGCAGTGTTCTCAATAGCATGGCCTCAACACTGGGGATCCCTGCTTGCTCAAGGACAGCAACATTCGTCACATAGTCAGTTCAGTGTACATTTAGGATTGTGCGAAGACAACGCTGATGAAAGCGTTCGAGGAGTCGTAGGTGTTGGCGATAGGTGACCCGTGTTTCAGACCCATAGAGGAGAATAGACAGTACGATAGCTCTGTGCACACTGATTTTGGTGCTTTGCCTCAGGTGCTTGTTGCTCCAGACTCTTTTGTGAAGCCTCCCAAATGCACTCTATGCCTTTGCTAATCTGAGATCTATCTCTTGATCAATCTTAGTGTTGGAAGAGATGATAGGTGAACTGCTGAAACAGGGCCCTAGCCAGGATTTAGATTCGGGAGGGGGTGTGGGGGGGGCTGAAACCCCCTTAGCCCCCCCCCTGGCTACATGCCTGTGCTGAACGGACTTAAGCACAGATGTGCCTATGCTGACGTTGGGATGATGGTGTTCTTCCTGTGGTGTAGGCTGGTAGAGAACTTCCATTTTCTTCAGGCTGACTTCCAGCCCAAACAGCTCTGCAAAGCAGGATGTGAGGTGCTGCAGGGCTGCTTCTGAATGGGCAACAAGGGCAGCATCTTCGGCAAAAAGCAGCTCACGGACTAGATAGTTTAGAGCAGGGCTGTCCAACTGGCGGCCCTGGGGCCGTACACGGCCCCCAAGCCGGGGGGCGGCGCAAGTGAGGAGGAGGCGGAGGGAAGCCACGTCAGATGCCCTAGGGGCGGGACTTCCCCCCACCTCTTCCTCGCTCGCGCAGGGCCATTCGCGGGCTTGCGCCAGGGCAGGATCGGCGAGCCGCCCTCCGCCGTGTCCTGACTCTTGCAGCGGCGCGCCTGAAGGAAGGTAAGCTCGCGGGCTTACCTTCCTTCGGGTATGGCGCTGCAAGAGCTAGGAGATGGTGGAGGGCGGCTTGCCGATCTCCGGCCCCCGCTCCCGCCCTGGCGCATGCCCGGCATCTTGCACGACCCGCCCTTTTCGGGCGGGGTGACGTCAGCGCTGAAAAGGGGCGGGTTGCGCAAGATGCCGAGCATGCGCGCCAGGGCGGGAGGCGGACCGGGGGATCTCCCTAGCTCTTGCAGCGGCTGCGCCTGAAGGAAGGTAAGCCCGGGAGCTTACCTTCCTTCAGGCGCAGCCACTGCAAGAGTCAAGGACACGGCGAAGGGCGGCTCGCCGATCCCGTCCTGGCGCGCAAGCCCAGTATCTTGCGAGACCCGCCCCTTTTCGACGGGGCTGGGTGACGCCAGGCGTGGCGCCTGACGTCACTCCGCCGAAAAGGGGCGGGCCGCGCAGGACGCTGGGCATGCGCACCAGGGCGGGAGCAGCCCCGCCCCTCACAAGCAGCCACGCCCCCACTGCGGCCACGCCCCCGCGAGCAGCCACGCCCTCCGCTCCGGCCCCCAAGGTGATCCGTCACTTGCATTCCGGCCCTTGGGCCCGAAGATGTTGGACAGCCCTGGTTTAGTGCGAGCCCTCAGACGGCTTAGGTTGAACAAGCTACCATCAGTACGGTAGCGAATATATATGCCATCTTCTTCGAGATCTGCCGTAGTCCTTTGGAGCATCATGCTGAAGAAGATTGTAAGTAGGGTTGGTGCAAGAACACAACCTTGTTTCACTTGATTAGTTATTAGAAAGGGCTCCGAGAGAGCATCGCCATATCTGGCTTGACCGCGCTGGCCCTCATGTAGCAGGATAATCATTTTGAGGAATTGGGGGGGACATCCTAGACGTTCCAGGATCTGCCACAGACCTTTTCTGCTCACAGTGTCGAAGGCTTTGGTGAGGTCGACAAATGTTACATAGAGTCCTTTGTTCTGCTCTCTACATTTCTCTTGCAGTTGTCTAAGAGCAAAAATCCTGTGTATTTTACCTTTAAATCAGTCCATTCCATGTTGAATCCAGGTGCTCAGAGAAGCCAGTCATTAATACTCCTGGGAGCATCCCAGTTAACTCCAAATCCTATTTATTTTGCTGTATTTTAAAGGGAAATAGCCTTTCTCAAAGGTGAAAATAAATATTATTCTCTCCTATAGAACCACACTTCCAAAATTCAGCAAAATTCCCCCATGAATTGACCACTTTTGGCTTAAAATGCTGGACTAGAGGTGAGCCCAGACTGAAGATTTAATGCAGTTTGACACCACTTTAACTGCCATGGCTCAGTCATGGGATTTGTAGTTTCATGGGGTCTCACTTTCTCTGTTCCAAAATGCTGCTGCTTCCGCAAAACTACAACTCCCAGGATTACATAGCATCGAATCATGGCACTTCAAGTTGTATCAAACCGTATTAATTCTATACCTTATGACGCCAGGAACTCTAGTTATACTAAACCCTAATATTCACTAATTGGCCTTGACCTGTTATTGTTCTTTCTCACCCCAGCCTTCCTTAAAGGGTTGTTGCTGGGAAGATATAATAGTGAGTAGGAGCGCCATGAGTCTCACTTTAAGGACTGCAAAGGTCAGTTTGGATATGAGTGTAAGTAATACCCATTGCATCATTGCTCCATGGAGGAAAGTTTGGATATGAATGCAAGTAATGTACATGGCATCAATGCTCTGTGGACAGTTTGGATATGAATGCAAGTAATGCACATTGCATCAATGCTCTGTGGACAGTTTGGATATGAATGCAAGTAATGCACATTGCATCAATGCTCCGTGGAGGAAAGTTTGGATATGAATGCAAGTAATGCACATTGCATCAATGCTCTGTGGAGGAAAGTTTGGATACGGATGCAAATAATGCACATGGCATCAATGCTCCGTGGACAGTTTGGATATGAATGCAAGTAATGCACATTGCATCAATGCTCTGTGGACAGTTTGGATATGAATGCAAGTAATGCACATTGCATCAATGCTCCGTGGAGGAAAGTTTGGATATGAATGCAAGTAATGCACATTGCATCAATGCTCTGTGGAGGAAAGTTTGGATACGGATGCAAATAATGCACATGGCATCAATGCTCCGTGGACAGTTTGGATATGAATGCAAGTAATGCATGTTGCATCAATGCTCCGTGGAGAAAAGTTTGGATATGAATGCAAGTAATGCACGTTGCATTAATGCTCCATGGAGGAAAGTTTGGATATGAATGCAAGTAATGCACATTGCATCAATGCTCTGTGGACAGTTTGGATATGAATGCAGGTAATGCATGTTTCATTAATGCTCCATGGAGGAAAGTTTGGATATGAATGCAAGTAATGCATGTTGCATCAATGCTCCATGGAGGAAAGTTTGGATATGAATGCAAGTAATGCACATTGCAGCAATGCTCCACAGAGGAACGTTTGGATATGAATGCAAGTAATGCATATTGCATCAATGGTCCATGGAGGAAAGTTTGGATATGAATGCAAGTAATGCACATCGCAGCAATGCTCCATGGAGGAAAGTTTGGATATGAATGCAAGTAATGCACATTGCATCAATGCACATTGCACTCTTATACACCCAGTTGTCTTATATGCCGGAAAATACGGTAGTTCTCACAAATCATTGCGATTACTTGTTAAGCCTGCTATCGAAATGCCTGATCCCAGAACCATGGTTTGAGTTTCGTCCTAAAGGAAAGGATAGATGGAGTTGACCTAATTTCACTGGAGGGTGTGTTTCACAGACGGGGGCCACTACAGAGCAGGTCCTGTCTCTCGTCCCCGCCAATCACAATTGCGAAGGAGGCTGTCACGATGCAAGGACTCGGCCGGCCCCTTAATCACACACACAGAGACGGTAATCAGCTAACTATTTATTGAATAATAAAGAACAGGTGAAAAGGTAATTGTCCATAAAAATATTGAAAAGTTCAATCCAAAGAAAGAGTCCGTAGTAATCCAAAACAATGACTTGGCAAAAGACTTGGCAAAGGCTTGGCAAAGGCTTGGCAAAATACTCCGCAAGCAATGCGGATCAAGGAACAAGACAAGGTTCAATCAGGGCCCAAGAAACTTCTTGGCAAGACACGAGCCGGCAACGTGGCTCCGTGGTCCTCTGCTCGCTTCACTCCGCTTAGTATAGAAGTGGCCGAGCTACTGAGGATCCGTTCCCACGGATCCTATACTTAATCCCTTGACGAGGTCCTCGACGCTGAGAGGCTTCGGCGCCAATCTGTGCTACGGGATCTCGCACTTCTCTGGCGCTCTAGGCTGCGGTGCCAACCCCTCCTGCTGGACTCGATGCTCTCTCTCTCCTATCGAAGCCCCGTCCTTGCCTCCCAGCACCTGGTTCACTATCTTCATGAGAGCCAAACTCCCTTTCAGCTTCCATGGGTTCATCCTCCACTGTTTCCCTGATTCTCTCCTGCGACCCGAAACCACCTGGTCTCTCATAACAATCGTCACTATCAACACTTTCTGAATCAGTCTGACCTTCCCAGTTATCATAACCGTCCGGCCATCCATCATCTCAAGCCAAGCTCTCGGTGGGAGAGGAAGGTCCAGCTAACTCATTAACCCCTTCCTCCATTTCCTCATCATCTGCGGCTAGCTCCAATGCAAGTGGGACCCCCGGTGCTGCCCCCTGCCCCCCAGGCACAAAAGAGAACTGGGTTGCTACAGAGGCGGGATTGAGAGCAGGGCCTCCCAGGACTATCTTATTTACAAATTTAGCACCAAAAAACTGCAATGTATTGAAACAGCTGTGGATCTGGGCAGGAGGCAGACTGCGTTGGATAATACATAATGTCGGATGAGCGAAGGTTGGATAAGCGAGACTCTACTGTATATATCAAACCAACTGTATGTTTCACCAAAAATGATACAAATGGATGAAAAGGAACCTAAATAGGTGTATTTTTGCAAGGGTATGTCATATAGCTTTCACAGATTAATCCCAGTTGTGAAATTCCCGCCGGAACTATCTGTCAATCAGTGGCTGAGCTTCACAGACCTTTAAACTTTCAGACAATCAGTGGCCAAGAGCAGACGGCCCTTTAAACCAATGAGGGCAGGACATCTTGGATGCCCGCCTCCGCTACAGGAAGTTGAGTACTTCATTGACTGGAAGGGGTTTGGCCCGGAAGAACGCGGCGCTTGGGTCAAGGCTCGAGATGTTCACGCCCCGGAGTTGGTGGCTCGCTTCCACCGCAACTACCCTGACAAGCCCAAGCCCCGGGGGCGGCCCAGGGGGGGCCCTGAGGGGGGGGATAGTGTAGCACCCATGGGTTCGCTAGGGCAACGGGGAGGGTAATGCACCAGGGGGTCCCGTTGGCATTGGGGACCGCACAGGCTGAAAGGGATTCGGAGGATGAGTTGGAAGGCCCAGAGCAAGATTGGTCACGTGCCTTTGCCCAGTTCACCTGTAGAGAGTTTAGCTTGGGATCTTGAGGGAGCATTCTCCGGGAAGGAGCGGACCAGGTGGAGATGGGAGGCAGTGAAGCAGATAGCGGAGATAGTTATGAAATTCCCAAATGGCCGAGGTTCCCAGGAGCTGGCTGAACAGCAGATGGAGGCTAGCGGATGGGACGGGGGAGGCTTCTTCTCAGGAAGATAGCGATACTAGGCTGGAAGAGGGGCCGTTCTCATAACAGGCGCAGGGACATAGAGGAGGGCAGGAGGAGCTGGCACCTGTCCCTGGGACCGTCACCGTTCGGAAAGTAGAGAGACTGGGCGCCGGGCCCTAGATCGTCGAGGGGCCCGGCCGAGGATTAGCACGGCGCCGTGGGAACTGATCCTCAGTTCTCCGGCCACGTCTATACTGAATAGGCGCGAGCGAGTGGGACCACAAGCAACCGTGGTCATCAAGTCTTGCCTTGCTTTTGCCTTGTTTCCTGAGCCGCAGTGGTTTGCGGCACTTTGTCTTGGTTCCTGATTCGCATTGGATGCGAAACCTTGCCCTGTTTCCTGATCCGCGTTGAATTGCGGAGCCTTGCCTCGCTTCAAGCTATTTGCCATTATACTTTGGACTATTGACTTTATGCATTGAATACTTTCATCTATTGGACTATATTCTCTTTGGACTGTTTTTATATTCAATAAACTAGTTAGCCTTTGATACGTCTCCGTGTGTGTGTTAAAGGGGCAGTTCTAAGTCGGCGTTCGTGACAGGGTGTGAATGCAAGTAATGCATATTGCATCAATGCTCCATGGAGGAAAGTTTGGATATGAATGCAAGTAATGCACATTGCATCAATGCTCTGTGGACAGTTTGGATATGAATGCAAGTAATGCACGTTGCATTAATGCTCCATGGAGGAAAGTTTGGATATGAATGCAAGTAATGCACGTTGCATTAATGCTCCATGGAGGAAAGTTTGGATATGAATGCAAGTAATGCACATTGCATCAATGCTCTGTGGAGGAAAGTTTGGATATAAATGCAAGTAATGCACATGGCATCAATGCTCTGTGGAGGAAAGTTTGGATATAAATGCAAGTAATGCACATGGCATCAATGCTCTGTGGACAGTTTGGATATGAATGCAAGTAATGCACATTTCATCAATGCTCTGTGGAGGAAAGTTTGGCTATAAATGCAAGTAATGCACATGGCATCAATGCTCTGTGGACAGTTTGGATATAAATGCAAGTAATGCACATTGCATCAATGCTCTGTGGAGGAAAGTTTGGATATAAATGCAAATAATGCACATGGCATCAATGCTCTGTGGACAGTTTGGATATGAATGCAAGTAATGCAAGTTGCATCAATGCTCCGTGGAGGAAAGTTTGGGTGTGAATGCAAGTAATGCATATTGCATCAATGCTCCATGGAGGAAAGTTTGGATATGAATGCAAGTAATGCACATTGCATCAATGCACATTGCATTCTTATACACCCAGTCGTCTTATATGCCGGAAAATACGGTAGTTCTCACAAATCATTGTGATTACTTGTTAAGCCTGCTATCGATATGCCTGATCCCAGAACCATGGTTTGAGTTTCTTCCTAAAGGAAAGGATAGATGGAGTTGACCTAATTTCACTGGAGAGTGTGTTTCACAGACGGGGGCCACTACAGAGCAGGTCCTGTCTCTCGTCCCCGCCAATCGCAATCGCGAAGGAGGCGGGATTGAAAGCAGGACCTCCCCGGACTATCTTATTTACAAATTTAGCACCAAAAAACTGCAATGAATTGAAACAGCTGTGGATCTGGGCAGGAGGCAGACTGCGTTGGATAATATATAATGTCGGATGAGCGAAGGTTGGATAAGCGAGACTCTACTGTATATATCAAACCAACTGTATGTTTCACCAAAATGATACAAATGGATGAAAAGGAACCTAAATAGGTGTAGTTTTGCAAGGGTATGTCAGATCGCTTTCACAGATTAATCCCCGTTGTGAAATTCCCGCCGGACCTCTCTGTCAATCAGTGGCTGAGCTTCACAGACCTTTAAACTTTCAGCCAATCAGTGGCCAAGAGCAGAAGGCCCTTTAAACCAATGAGGCCGCGAATCCAGAGACAATGGCACCAATAGATTCCCCCTTTTCCAAATGGATGTAAAATGTGTATGAAATGTCCATGCTTGTAAATGTGAAGCATGTCAGATGTGGGATTACATGGTGCCTCCTGGCATCCGCTCTAGCTCGTTGGGAGAACCCAAGATTTTGGACAACTTAACAAGATTCTATGATTCTATGAATAGTTACGATCTGTTAAACCTCTGTGCAATGATTAGATGGATGCCTACCCTTTTTCATGTTGAGATATAAACAACCAAAGCCACAAGTCTGTCTGGATTGATGCTCGCTTCCCAATAATGCAAGGGCTGAATGAAAAGTAATGCCTCCACCTTTGTAACTCTTCAACAGATGACAGTACTGGTATGCGGCAGGTACTGGCTTATTCAGTAGACTCTCCTCTCAGGGGCGGTCCTACAGGTAGGCCAAGTAAGCGGTCGCATAGGGCGCCATCTGGGAAGGGGGCACCATCCTGGCCATATGGGGCGCCATCCTGGCCCTGCTTATGTTCCTCAGGCAGTGCCGCAGCTGCCTGCTTTTGGGCCCCGGCCTTGTGTGCTCCGACGCTGCTTCTGGGCATGCGCAGAGGTTTTCGCGCAGGTGCAGTTGCTCCGGAGCTGAAGTTGAGCATAGGAGCAACTGACATGCGCGAAAACCTCTGCGCATGCCCAGTAGCTCCCTTGCGCAGAAGCCTGTAAGCAAAGCACTCTCTATCAGGAAGGCAGGGAGTGCTTCCCCTCTCCCTTTGTCTCCGCCGTGCGCGTGTTTGCAAGGAAGGAGAAAAGAATCAGTGAAGGAAGTGTAAGTGAAGGAATGAATGAAGGGCTTTCCTCCTCCTCCTCCTCTGTGACCTCTTCTCCCCCTCCTTCCTTTCTTCGGCTCTATTTCTGTCTAGACCTGAGGGGCCTGAGGCTATGAGGAGTTGTGGGAGTTGGAGTCCAAAACACCTAGAGGGAGGGAGGGAGGGCCCAAGTTTGTCCAGGCCGCGCTGCCTGTATTTGACCAAATTTGAACATTTTGGCTGTTTTTCTATTTACATTTACATTGGGATCCTAATTTTGGACTTATGGGAGACTCCTATGAATTATGAGACAGGTGGTAGGTAATATATTCTGATTTTGATGCATTTACATTGCATTTCTTTGTCACGATGCAAGGACTCGGCCGGCCCCTTAAACACACACACAGAGACGGTAATCAGCTAACTATTTATTGAAGAATAAAGAACAGGTGAAAAGATAATTGTCCATAAAAATATTGAAAAGTTCAATCCAAAGAAAGAGTCCGTAGTAATCAAATCCAAAAGCTTGGCAAAGCTTGGTAAAAAGGCTTGGCAAAAGACTTGGCAAAGGCTTGGCAAAATACTCCGCAAGCAATGCGGATCAAGGAACAAGGCAAAGTTCAAACAGGACCCAAGAAACTTCGTGCCAAGACACGAGCCGGCACTTGGCTCCGTGGTCCCACGCTCGCTTCACTCCTCTAGGTTAGAAGTGGCCGAGGTACTGAGGATCCGGTCCCACGGATCCTATACTTAATCCCCTTGGCGAGGACCCCGACGCTCTAGGCTTCGGCGCCAATCTGTGCTACGGGATCTCGCACTTCTCTGGCGCTCTAGGCTGCGGTGCCAACCCCTCCTGCTGGACTCAATGCTCTCTCTCCTATCGAAGCCCCGACCTTGCCTCCCAGCACCTGGTTCATTATCTTCATGAGAGCTAAACTCCCTTTCAGCTTCCATGGGTTCATCCTCCACTGTTTCCCTGATTCTCTCCTGAGACCCGAAACCACCTGGCTTCTCATAACAATCGTCACTATCAACACTTTCTGAATCAGTCTGACCTTCCCAGTTATCATAACCGTCCGGCCATCCATCGTCCCAAGCCAAGCTCTCGGTGGGAGAGGAAGGCGCAGCTAACTCATTAACCCCTTCCTCCATTCCTCATCAGCTGCGGCTGGCTCCAATGCAAGTGGGACCCTGGGTGCTGCCCCCTGCCCCCCAGGCGCAAGGAGAACTGGGGTGCTACATTCTTGTTGATTATTATACAGTTCTGCTTAATATTGTCATACAATATAATAAAAATACAATATAACAATAGAATAATGATATATTTTATATTACATGTAATATTACAAACAATATTGCAGTATAGTGGTATTGTATAAAATAGTAATATATAATATTTTATTTTACTTTATTTTGGGTTATTTGAGTTTTCTAGGAGTAATGAAAATATTTAGTAGAGGATAATTTTATTTAAATAAATAATTTTATTTATTATTTTATAATAATAATATAATATAATGTTATATTATATTATAATGTCAATATATTATTTATTTATTTATTTATTTATTTATTATTGAGGCTTCTATGCCGCCGACTCCCGGGGGCTCGCGGCGGCTCACAAGAGCCAGGGGCATAAAAACAAAGATTAAAAACATAAAACAATTGAACAATTAGAGCAATAGCAGAACAGGCAATAAAACAAATGGAGCAGCAACAGGAGCCACAACACAGTACCCAGAGCACGCGGGCCTACTCTCCGAAGGCCTGCCTATACAGATGGGTTTTGCAAGCCCGCCTGAATGGGAGTAAATCCCTCAGGGCTCTGGTTTCGCCGGAGGGAGTTCCACAGCGTGGGGGCTATGACGGAGAACGCCTCCGGCGGGTAGATGTCAGGTGTGCCAACTTTGCTGATGGTATTTCCAGGAAGTTGGCATCCTCAGACCGTAGTGATCTCGATGGGCAATAGGGAGTGAGGCGGTCCCTCAGATACGCTGGCCCCAGGCCGTACAGAGCCTTGAAGGTAAGAACCAACACTTTGAAGGCGATCCGGTGCTCAATAGGCAGCCAGTGCAGATCCTGCAAGACGGGTGTTATACGGCAACCTGCTGGCGTGCCAGACAGGAGCCGGGCGGCAGTGTTCTGCAACAGCTTGAGCTTCCGGATCGACGACAGAGGAAGGCCAACGTAGAGCGCGTTACAGTAATCTAGCCTTGAGATAATTATGATATAATATAGTATGAGTATGGTATAATATATTGTATATACACTGATATAATATAATACTACTAATGGTATTGTGATATTATAATTGTATATTTGGGGGCAAAATAATGTTGGGGGGGGTGCCATTTAAAATTACGTTAGACCGCCCCTGTCTCCTCTACAGTTCCATTTTGGCAGGAAGCCATAACCTTTAATGGTTGTGTTGTTAAAGATGGAACCCTGCGTAGATGGACGGTCAATGCAACTTAAGCAACGTGAAGTCATTGAATTCTTGACAGTAGAAGATTCATCAGAGAACGCAAGCTGTTTATGGTGATTATGTTAATCTGAGTACTGTGCGTCGTTGGCCGAGTAAGTTTAAAGATATTGAAGTAGGAACACCTGACTTGTGTTGTGCCATCGCACCCGAGCTATCAATGCCTCGTGAAAGGGCAAAGACGTGGTCTATCTGTCCTGAAGGATTGCTTTTTTGCCTCCCTTTAAAGGCTCAGGGCTCCAAGGACCAAACAGAACACTTTAGTCAACTCAAAACACTTTATTGTCCATTACGTGAGTTAACTTCACTCAGGCACTTTGCTTAATTTTCCCAACATAACCACTGGTGATGTAGTCTCCAAAATAAGGTAAAAAGGTTCTTACTTCAAAGTTCCTTTAACTACTTTTGGTCCTCGGAGCTGTGCCTGAAAAGCCTTCTGAGTCTTTCTCTTCCAATGGCTTTGAGGTAAGGACACTCGCAGCCCCAGTCGGATGGCTGAACTTGAAGTCACGAAGTCTTCCTCTTGAGGCCAGAAGACCGGTTTGGAGGCGCTTGGAACTCTCCAGAGTTACTCAGCCTTCCGATACGCTGAGCCTTCTGCTTGAATTCCAAGGAAATTCAGACTGGTATTGAAGGACCAAGGGCCTGGTCTGGCAAACATTTGGACACATCCTTACAGGAGAGATCCTGGTACTCTACGGCGGTGTTTCCCAAATGTTGTGAAGCGGCACAGTAGTGTGCCGTGACGGACCTCCTGCTGTGCCGCGATAAAAGCTTTCTGCTCCCCTTCCTTTCCCCCTCCTCCTGCCGAAGTCCTGCTGCTTGGGGGAGGAGGAGCAAGGGCAAGGCGGCGGCGAAGAAAAAGAAGCAAGGGCCGGGGCGGCGCCTCCTTCGGCCATTTCCCCAGCCAGCCTCCAATCCGCCATGACTCCCGCCCCTCGCTCGCTGAACCGCGCGGAGGAGGAGCCCCGCCCACTGAAGCCTGTCCACCACTCCTGCTCCTCCTCCATGCAGCTTCAGCAAGCGAGGGGCGGGAGTCATGGCGGAGTGCGGCGCTCGGGACGGGGGCCATGACTCCCGCCCCTCGCTCGCACTGCCCCCTCAAGGCTGGAGAAGATGTGGGAGAGCTGAAGCCGAGAGGAGGGGGCGGGGCATGGCACAACCTGGCTCCGCCCCCCCCCCTGGCTTCAGCTTTCCCATAGCTTCTCCAGCCTTGAGGGGACAGTGCCAAGCCAGCATTGTAATGGCTCTCCCACCGCTGGCTTGGCACTGCCCCCTCAAGGCTGGAGAACCTGTGGGAGAGCTGAAGCTGGGGGAGGGGGCGGGGCATGGAGCGGCCTGGCTCCCCCCTCCCCCAGCTTTGGCATTCCCAGCAGCTGCTCCCAGCAGGCCACCATCCCCCAGCCGTTCTTTACCGTGTTAGAGTGTCATTTTGTGTCATTTTGGTTGGTGGTGTGCCCCAGATTTTTTAAATGTTAAAAGTGTGCCGCGGCTCAAAAAAGGTTGGGAAACACTGGTCTACGGAATGTAAAAGTAGCATGTTCCCCAGATCCCTGGAAAAGGGGTGAAACAAACTCAACTGGGCTCTGCTAAAGATGATTGGCAGGTGCTAAGGACCAATCAATGCAACTGAATCTCTTGCAAACTATGCAGGCTGTAAAAAGACACTTCAATAATGCAAAGCTTTAAGAATTCAAGATTTTCCATGCAGCTGGCACTCGCAGTGCCGTCACATGCGTGACAAACAAAGAGTTGGACGTCCTGTGACAGCAACCACTGAGTTTAACAAGCAAAAGGTTGATAGATTGATTCAGGACAATCATTGACATCACTCAGAGATAAATTTCAAGCACATGTGGGTCAGATTATTGTTTTGCTTGGCTATTGGAAGATCTGTGCACAATGGGTCTGTGCTTCAGAGACTGGATCTCACCACCGTACGGCATCCTCTATTCAGTCCAGATTTAGTACCATCTGACTTCCATCTGTTCTCGATAATGAAAGAAGATCTGCGGGGACATCGTTATGCTTCTGATGAAGACGTTGAGAGAGCTGTGAGACACTGGTTGCGGAAACAGAGTGTCGACTTCTTCCGTGACGGCTTCAGAAAACTTGTTCATCGTTGGCAGAAATGTATTCAATTGTCTGGCAATTATGTGGGAAAGTGAATAGTGGTCGTTGAAGAGTGCATTCTAAGGATTATTTCTGCATTTGATTTATTAAAATATTCCCATCCAAACCTAAGTAACGAAGGTGGAGGCATTACTTTTCATTCAACCCTCCTATAGCACATGGCTTCTAATTATGATGCGTAAGTAAAAGAAGCACTTGGCACTCTTCCTTTGCAATGCATTGCTATGCTCACGTACTTGTAGCCAATTGCACAAGATGGAGCAAGCATCTCCAGAGGCTGTTGTTCCTCAATCCAGGGACTCCAGATTTATCTCGGAGGGAAAAGAAAACCCTTGACTTTATTTCGCAAATTACACTGGAACTGATGGGAGGGGATAAGCAAGGCTTTCTCAAGGTTTCCCCCCAGATAAAACACCAAAAAGAAGATTTGTAGTTTTTGTATTGCGCAATTCTTTCATGTTGGGCAATGCTTCTTTTTTTATTACCAAGTAATCACATGCAATATTTACACACGGCGGCGGGAGTGAAGGAAACCACGCTCTCAAAACAACAGTTTGAACTATTTAATACTTATACGCTGGAGATTTTAAATTCCATTGCTGTTTTTAATTACTTATTAAGTATAAGCCTAGTTTTTCGGCCCCCTTTTTAGACTGAAAAAGCTCCCCTCGGCTTGTACTCGAGTCAAGGTTATTTATTATCTGACACTGTTGTTGTTGTTGTTATTATTATTATTACATTTATAATTTTTCTCCATTTATTATTATTACATTTATAATTTTACTCCATTTATTATTATTATTACATTTATTATTTTACTCTATTATTATTACATTTATTATCTTACTATATTATTATTACTACAATTATTATTTTACTCTCATTGCTGGAAGGATACGTCAGCACATTTACATTGAAGAAGGTTTGAATAATGGTTTAATCAGAGTTGGACAGCCTTATCTTAAATTACAGTTTTATATAAATATTCAAAAACATTTATTTATTTATTTATTTATTTACGTCATTTATATTCACCCTTCTCACCCCGCAGGGGACTCAGGGCGGATCACAATGCACATATACAGGCAAACATTCAATGCCATTGACATACAACATATATAGACATAGAGGCAAATTAACATTCCAGAAATCAGTTAAATTTAGCCTCCCCACAAAGTGGTACCTAAATTTCCTACTTGACAGATGCAACTGTCTTTCAGGTTGCAAAGGTCAACAACAAGCTACACAAATTGGTCGAGAGCTCACCACCTCTGGTCAGTAGAGATCTTATGCAGCTGACACCCAGCCAGCTGCACCACATTCCCAGAACATCAATTTAACCTATTGACATCTCAATTAATGTAATTGTATTGGTATCTATATTTATTTTGAAATTTATCAGTAGCTGCTGCATTTCCCACCCTTGGCTTATACTTGAGTCAATACATTTTCCCAGTTCTTTGTGGTTGTCGCCCTCTAGGCCCTTGGGACTTGACCTCCCTGGATAAACCACACAGCAGCTGAGGTACAACCAGGGCCGGTCTTTCCATTAGACAAGAGTAAGTGGCCGCGTGGGGGTGACGCCTCCTGGCAGGGGCGTCGCCACCAGGGAGGGGCGCCTCTGCGCCGCCCCGCCTCTGCAGCCAGCCGCGCCACCGGGCTGGAGGCATGGTCGGGAGCCAGTGCAGCCCGCCCCGCGCCTCCACAGCCGGCGGCGTGGCCATGCCCGCCGGCTGTGGAGGCATCTCTGGGCGTTTGGAGGATGCTTCTGTGAGAGAGGCCGCTTCGGGCCTTCCAGAAGCCGTGCCAGTGGTAAATTTTGGTGCCTCAGCTTATATTTGGGTTGGCTTATACTTGAGTATTTACGGTACTCAGTTACCAAGTGGGATACAAATAAATATTATAAACAACAATAATAACTTGAATCAAAACTGGTTCTTTTGGCCCAAATCCAATACACTTCTGCCTGATTCATAAGATACTGGAGAATACATGGCACAACATGTATCTAGCGTAATTAGTAAGACAAATAAGGAATCTTGGCCAGAATTTGAAAAAAAAATTCTTGGTAACTATCCTTCTTTCTAAAAGAACCCAAAACAGCAATTTCCTCTTTGCCTTTGGTACAGTTTTCATCTTGCTTTGGCCTGTTACTCTGCAGGCAAATTATTTAACTATTTTAAAACCTACATCCATTTATGTTTACAAGTTATCGACCATTATTATGGCTACTGTGAATTTTATTTCTGTTTTTCCTGGAACAAGCAAGACATCTACATTTTTTTTTATTTTTTGCAATATTTGTATTTTGATAGTCTATTTTAACATTTCTATGCTGTGGATTATTATAAATGGCACTTTTAAAAAAAATGATGTGAGCCACTTCCAACTATGATTTTATGATTTCAACGGCTTTTCTGTGTAGCCGGTCATGGTTGTTGTTAGGGTTTCTGCTGGCAAGGCATTCCATAGGTCTGGAGCCACAATCGTGAAGGCTCTGCGTCTGGTGGCCAGCAGGTGGAAGGTCTTAAAGTTGGGAACTTCAAGCAAGATTTGGTCTTCCGAACAAAGTGATCTCTGGGATTGGTAGGGGGTGAGGCGCTCCCTCGGGTACACCAGCCCTGGACCATATAAGGCCTTAAAGGTGAGAACCAACACTTTGAAGGTAATCCGGTGCTCAATCGGTAGTCAGTGCAACTGCTGCAGAATTGGAGTAATATGACATCTCGCCGGCTCCCCGGCGAAAAGTCGGACAGCAGCATTTTGGACAAGCTTAAGCTTCCAAATAATCGACAGAGGCAGACCGTCTTCCACCGAGCCCAACAACTAACCAGGAACTTACCCAGAAGCGCTGCTGTTAGCGCTCGGAGTCTCGTGGGAGTGTCGGGCGAATGGAGGAGCAGCTTTCTCGGGATGAAGGCAAACAACACGTCCAAACGAAGGATGATCACAAAGATCCTTAAAGGGGACTACACATCTTTGTGATCATCCTTTGTTTGACGCGTTGTTTGCCTTCATCCCGAGAAAGCTGCTGCTCCATTCGCCCGACACTCCTGCGAGACTCCGAGCGCTAACAGCAGCGCTTCTGGATAATGTAGTTTCGTGGCAGTTCCATCCCTACTGGATCGCTTCCGCGGTTTTCTCTGGGGTTCCTCCTGATGGGGAAAGCCTGTTTCCCAACCGCTGTTCCGCGATCAGCTGGTGTGCCACGGGAAAACCTCTCTCAGCAGCAGCAGGAGGGGGAAGAAAGGGGGGGAAGAGAGGTTTTCCCGAGGAACACCAGCTGATGGGGTCACACTCCCCCTGAAGGTGCAGGTTAACAACTTGGGAGTGATCCTGGACTCATCGCTGAGCCTGGAACCCCAGGTTTCGGCAGTGACCAAGGAAGCTTTTGCACATTTAAGACTCGTGCACCAGCTGCGCCCGTACCTTGGGAAGTCTGACCTGCCCACGGTGGTCCATGCTCTGGTTACATTCCAAATAGATTACTGCAACATGCTCTAAGTGGGGCTGCCTTTGAAGACGGTTCGGAAACTCCAACTAGTCCAAAGGGGGGTGGCCAGATTACTGACTGAACGACATACTGGGAACATATCACCCCCCCCCCCCTGTTTTGTCAGCTCCTCTGGTTGCCAGTCCATCTCCGAGCCCAATTCAAAGTGCTGGTTTTGACTTATAAAGCTCTATATCACTGATTCTCAAAGTGGGCGGTACCACCCCCTAGTGGGCAGTAATGCTATCCAAGGGGGCAGTGGGAGGCTCAGAGGAATTTGGGGGGCGGTGAACCCCTTTAAGGGGGCGTTGAACGATTGGGGGTTCTGTGTGCAAAGTTTGGCTCAATTCCATTTTTGGTGGAGTTCAACATGCTCTTTGATTGTAGGTGAACTATAAATCCCAGCAACTACAACTCCCAAATGAAGGAAGGGCTATTTTCCCAAAACTCCACCAGTGTTCAAATTTGGGCATATTGAGTATTTGTGCCAAGTTTAATCCAAATCCATAGTTGTTTGTAGGTGAAGTACATGTCCCCTACATCACTGCCAATTTCTCCCTTTAGTATTTTCTGTTGGTCATGTGGGTTCTCTGTGCCAAGTTTGGTCCAGTTCTGTAATTTGTGGGAGTCTCAGTGGTCTGTGGAAGTCAGAGCTGAATCGATTGAAGGTACTGCAAATCCCATCATCCGTTGTCCATGTTCAATTTGTAGCAATGAAAATACATCCTGCATATTAGATATTTGCATTAGAATTCATAGGAGTAGCAAAATTATTTATGAAGTAGCAACGAAAATATGGTTGGGGGTCCCCACAACATGAGGAACCTTATTCAGGGGTCACGGCATTAGAAAGGTTGAGAACCATTGCATTAATACATATATCTTTCTGTTTAATTGCTATTAATATTTTTTTTAAAAAAATATTTCTAGGGGGGGCGCTGAGAAAATGTTTTTCTGGAAAGGGGGTGGTAGGCCAAAAAAGTGTGGGAACCACTGCTCTATACGGTTCTGGCCCAGCTTACTTGTCCGAACGCATCTGCCACTACGTCGCACCTCGTAACCTAAGATCAGCCGGGGAGGCCCTGTTCTCGCTCCTGTCAACATCGCAAATACGTCTGGCAGGGACGAGGGACAGGGCCTATGGAACGCACTCCCCGTTGAGATAGGTTGACCTCATCTCTTCTGACCTTCAGAAAGAAATTAAAATTGTGGTTTTGGGACCAGGCTTTCGGACAATAGACAGAAGGGGCATTGTCGTTGGATATGTACTGGAATAACGTTATGGCTGATGATATTGTGGTAATGTTTATGGTTTTAATTAATGCGTATTTATTGTTTTATTTATTGCTGTTGTATTTAATTGTGATTTTACCATTGTAATTGTTTGTAGCAGCATTGTACCACTTCTATATGTAAGCTGTCCTGAGTCCCCTTTGGGGGTACCAGAAATAAACAAACAAACAACAATAATAATAAGGTAGTGGAAATTGTCAACATTTTCTAATGTTACACCATTAAGCTTTATTTCTGGCACTGCAAAGGGATTAGCTGGTGCCTGCTGAAAGGCACTTTGGTTTTCTAGATGTTCGGTGAGAGGCCAAGCTTTTCGTATGCTTCTGCAAAAGTGTTTAAAGTGGCTTGTAAGTCTTTTTCTGAGTGAGCGCAGACTATGTTATCATCAGCATATATGAGTTCTATCACAATCTCTATAACAATTCTATAACACACTCAACTTCTGGAATGATTCCATCAGCATCGCCTTTGAAAAATCCTGCAAATCTCTTGGGGAGACAGGGGGACAAATGTAGCACAGCAGTTCTCGTTCGTGCCTGGGGGGCAAGGTACAGGACCGGGGGTCCCATTAGCATTAGGGCCTGCACCAGCAGAGATAGATTCTGAAGAGGATTTGGAAGGGTTACCTGAAGGAGAGTTTCCCATCACTGGGCCTCTTTCCCCCACTGAAAGCTTGGCTTGGGATGAAGGTTGGCCTGACCCTTATGAAGAGATAGATCACCAGGTGCAAATGGAAAGCAGTGATAGCGAATCGTATGAACGGCCGGGAGGGAGAGGCACGAAGGATCTTCTGAGTGAAAACATGGAAGTGGCTGGGAAGAATCTAGGGAGGAGAGCTCTCACGGAGATAGGGAAACAGATGTTGGGAGGCAAGGCCGTACTTTCGATAGGAGACGGGACATCGAGAATAGCAGAAGGGGCTGGTACCATAGCCTAGACAGGCCGAGGTCCGACAATAGAGATTGGAGACGACGAAGCCTAGATTGTCGGGGACCTCGGCCGAAAGATTAAGTATAGGAGCCGTAGGAACGGTTCCCCAGTTCTTCGGCCACGTCTCATCTGAGCAGACGTGAAGCGAAGCGTGCCACAGAGCTAAGTCCGGCTAGTGGCCTACTCAAGCCTTGTTTTGTATCTTGCAACCTTGCTTTATTCCTTGATCCGCTTTGCTGAGCGGAGCCCTGCCAAGCCTTTGGAAACTTATCTAGTGCTTTGAATCATTGGACATGTAATGCTTTGGAATAGTTTTTGCTATTTTCATGGACATTCTACCTTTTGAACTGTTTTCTTATTCAATAAAGTAGTTAGCCTTCAGTCCGTCTCTGTGTGTGTGATTAAGGGGCCGGTCAAGTCCGTGCATCGTGACAACAGATGTCGTCGTTCTGGTAGAAGGAAAGACCAGCAGCATTGAAGCCGTGATCTTCCACCATCAACTCTGCCGGACTGAATGCCACATTGTCCAAATGCCCGATCACTGCCTCCCAAAGCAGTTACTGTATTCCCAATGCAAGAACGGAAAATGGAATGTTGGTGGGCCAGAAAAGAGATGTAAAGATGGGCTGAAAGCCAACCTTAAAATCTGTGGCATAGACACCGAGAGAGAACTGAGAAGCAATGGCCCTCGAGCGTCTAACTGGAGGTCAGCTGTGACCAGAAGTGCTGCAGAATCAGAAGAGGCACGAATGGAGGGTGAAAGGGAGAAATGTGTCAAGAGGAAGAAGGCGCGTCAAGCCAGCCTTTGTTGGGACCGCCTTCAATTTGGAAATCGATGTCCTCACTGGGGAAGAACATGCAGGTCAAGAATAGGTTTCTACAGTCACCTACAGACCCATCATCAAGACCCTACACTTGGAAGGCAATCCTATTCAGCCACGAGTGATAGCCTATGAGGATGCTGACGATGATGTTTTGATCTGTCTACATAAAAAGCTAACTGGGAGGAGATAAAAGCTGGGCAATAATACTAATATACAAATGATTTATAAGATCTGGCAAAGCTGGTAGTATTCAATGAGCGTTAAGGGATGGCACTGTAACCATGCCTGCTATTACAGTTTTGCTCTTTCTTTGAGCATTGACGGATGAGAAAAAAACAGAACAGCAGCGTCTTTCTTTCGGGAGAGGAAGTAGGTAAAAGTGTGAGTGTATTTATTTAAACTGGAATGTTATAGACGACTGATTTCCAGAAAGGCAAATATTGAAAAGTTCTGTCTCCATTACACTTTTTGGCAGGTGCGTTGGCTTACTGTGCCAGAAAGATGTGCAAAAATCAAGCTTTCCTTATGTTACTGAGCTGCAACTCCCATCCGCCTTTGTTAATACTGACTGAGTATTTGAGTCTCCTCCAGGAGAGTTAAAATGCAATAATAATAATAATTATTATTATTATTATAATCAAAGAGTGAAGACTATAAAAACACAATCCAGAGCAGAAGAGAAAACTGGTAAAAAGAAGGCTCGCCATGGACAATTCCTCGGAAACACTGAGTGCCAAATTGACACAGAAAAAGTATGGATGTGGCTCACAAACGGAACTTGGAAAAAGGAGACAAAGGAGGGCCTGATTCTGGCAGCCCAAGAAAAGCCATTAGAACCAATGCCATCAAAGCCAGAATTGAAAAGTCAACGACCGATCCCGAGATTAGACTCTGAAAGGAAGCAGATTAAACAATAGATCCCATCCTCAGCTGCTGCAAGAAGATCGCGCAGAGAGACTACAAGCAGAGGCATAACACTATTGCTCAGATGATCCATTGGAACTTGTGCCACAAACACCATCAGCCTGCGACAAGGAACTGGTGGGATCACAAGCCTGAAAAAGTTACAGAAAATGAACACGTCAAACTTCCAAATTCAGACTGACAGAGTTTTGGAGCACAATACTCCTGACCTCATGATTGTGTTAAAAAACAAAGTATGGATCAGTGGTTCTCAAACTTTTTTGGCCTAGCGCCCCCTTTCCAGAAAAAAAAATTGCTCACCGCCCCCCCTATAAATTATTTTTTAAAATTAACAGAACCTTTTAGGGATTAGAACTCTATACCTATTTGAATTGCATCAAGGGTATAATATTATATTATTCTATTTACATAGACAGGCTCTCTCATTGCCCTCTGTTGTTTGCTTGTGTTTTGGCAAGGTTGCCCAGTGTTTTTTCCCCCCATGAATCAATCAGGGCCAGCTAACACCTCCCAACAAAGGATCCCCCAAGGCAATAACCAACCAGGCACTGAAGCTGCAAGGCCATTCAATGCTAATCAAGGTGGCCAATTTCAATATTCACACTTGCCTCAAGCAAACTAGACTTCTTTCTCCCACCCTGGACATTCCACTTGCCTAGTTTCCAAAAGACTTCACAACCTCTTGAGAATGCCTGCCGTAGATGTAGGAGCGAAAGGTCACAAGCACGTGAGTGTGTGCGCCTGCAAGTTGCAACAGGGCTGTATGGCGTGGGAGGAGTTCAGGAGAGGAAGGGGCGGGCTCTGCGCAAGGTCTGCCCCCCTCCTCTCCGGAGCTCCGCCCAAGGCAATGGAGCTCTATGGCGTGGGTGGAGCTCAGGAGAGGAGGGGGGCAGGCCTTGCGCAACCCAAAGCAAGGGTAATGCTACTGCTCCCTTTCTAGGCTTCAGTGCCCCCCAAATTCATTGGAGGCTTCTACCGCCCCCCCCCTTAAACATGCAACCGTCCATTGGGAGGTGGTAGCGGCCACTTTGAGAATCAGTGGTATGGATTGCTGATGTCGCAATCCCAGGTGATGGCAGGATTGCAGAGAAACAACTGGAAAAGCTGACACAATACAAGAATTTAAAGATTGAACTGCAAAGACTCCGGCACAAGCAAGTCAGTGCGGTCCCAGTGGTGATCAGCACACTGAGTGCAGTGCCTCAAGACCTTAGCCTGCACTTAAACACAATCGGCGCTGACAAAATTACCAGAAGACCACCTTGCTGGGATCTGCATGCATTATTCGCTGATATATCACACAGTCCTAGACACTTGGGAAGGGTCCAATGTGTGATCCAATACAACAGCTGGCAGAGTGATTTTGTCTGCTGTGGACTCACCTTGTTTTGTTTCAAATAATAATAATAAAAATAATAATAATCTGATCTTTGATTAGCGAGGTGAACCGGGCTTCCAAACCCACGATTCTGCCAAGCTGAAATAACCCAACCATTGTAGGGCAGCTCCTTTCCTTTAGCCTTCCCTATCAAGGAGTATTGGTACTTCACCAAGCTATGACTGTATCATGGCGGTTAACTGACGAGCCCAAAAGCACTGATTTACTAAAAACAGAATCTGATATTTTCAAAATGAGTCATTTCCATCAACCCCACTGCAGCCCTGCCACAACCATTTCCAAGATTAACATTTGCGCAAAGACTGTTTGAGAAATAGTGCTGAACTTCTAAAAGATACTTTAGTGCAATTGGGGAAAAAAATTCTTTGAACTCATTGGTCTTTTGTTTCCAAAAAACTATGGGTCTATCCATCACTCTGTGGTTCATCGTTCTTCATCCTACTTCGTTCTTTATTTTTCTGGTATGATTTTCTATACTTTTCATGGTTTTGTGGCCACAGTGGAAACATCTGGATGGTGGCTATACCACCTGGATACACATTGGCCTTTTGATCTAAGGAAAAATACTTACCCAGCGGTTTGTGGGCCAAAAGGAAAATGCTGCACACAAAGAAGTTGCAGGGCAGATTTACTCAGGAAGCACAGGCAATAAAACTCAGGATTGGTGGGAGAGTGGGTAGGGTTGGATACGAGCCACGAAGTAATGGGTTTGGTTTGGTTTTTTCATAGCTTTGGAAGAGATCCCAAGGGCCAGCCCTATTCTGCCAGACAGAGTGACCCAACTAAAGCCCTCCCAACAGACGGCCATCCGATCTGTATTTCAAAAAACTCACAGAAAAATCCACCGGGCAGTGCTGGGTGTGATACCTTATATTTCTATAAGCAGATGTGCAATAATGCATCTAAAGTGATGTGTTAATATGAGTTGTGAAATGCATAGTAACACATTTCACATTGTGAAATGAGTTGAAATCTCTTTGTATATCTTTAAGTAAGTTTGGCCTAAGTTCAGAAGGGACATGTCAGCCATTACTTTTCAATATCTGAGAGGAGGTCACATTGAAGAGGTTGCAAGCTTGTTTTCTGCTGCTCTAGAGATAAGGGCACAATGGAGTCATGGGTTCAAATTGCAGGAAAAGAGATTCCAACTAAACATTGGGAAGAACTTCCTGAGTACTTCAACAGTGGAATATGTTTGGGGGGATAAAACAACCCCGCTGGGATAGGTACATGATGTATAGTTCCTTCTATCACGTCCTCCCTGCACTGTGCTGAAGGAGATTCATTGAGTTGCAGAAGAAACGCCAGGAGAGAATGCTACCCAAGCATAGGCTAGGCATAGAGAAGGAGGCAGAGTTAGCCAGCACGTTAGAGAACAGCAGTGATTGGTTTAGAAGGGACGCCATCTCATTGGTTGTCCTGGTGCATTACAATTGGTTTAGAGAAACACCATGTGCCCTTTGTTTACTAGACAGTGATTGGTCTAGGAGACATCACATGTGTTAGCCTAATGGAACACCCACTTGGTCGGTCCGTGGGAAAGCTTATCAGAAAAGTAACAATATAGGGACAATCTACGCACATAGACAAAGCTTTAATAACTGGTCAGGGAAAATAAACTGCGCAGTGTTTGTTAGCCAATGAATTATTAGATTACCTAATGCATTGTTAATTGGTTAGAATCAGAAGCACATCATGAGTGTTAGCCAGTGAAATGAATGAACGGGGCGGGACTTAGACCGGCTCCATTGATTGTATAAAACTGAATGACTGGAAGGAGGGGCTGTTCTGTTCCTTGCGTCTTGTTACGCCAAAGGGCAGACCCTACAGCTGTGGATTTGGAATAACTGTGTTTTCCTGAAAAGTAACCCAGTTGTCACGTCTTCTCGTTCCTGCGCCCGCACGGATAGCAGCCTTGGAGTCAAAGGGGTAATATTTGGTAGGATTTTTCCTGCTACAGTGCTTCGCACCGATTGTCTCAATGCAAGTAATTGAATCAAACCAGAACCCTGCAGAGTCTATTGTCAGTAATTAGCAGAGATTTAATGCACTGTTGCATTCTTAGGAAGGACTCATCCCATGCTTTTTACAAGCACGTTGATGACTTAAAAGGCCAATCTGAGATAGACAAGTCTGGTTGCAGAAAGCACAGCAGAAAGTCTCCTTGGGTGATGTTGTTTCCAAGTTGTGGTTCTTTCTGCATTGTCGTTTCTCTTCGAGACCCATTCGGAATGTCTTCTCAAAAGAGGCCGCAGCATTGTGGATAGTGCGTCTCCATGCCTCCCGATGTGAGGCCAGGGTGGACCATTGTTGGTGATCAATCTGGCTGAGCCTGAGATGTTGTTTCAGGGAATCCTTTTATCTCTTTTTGGGGGCGCCTCTCTTGCGCTGACCTGTGGCGAGTTCACCATAGAGTAGTATCTTGGTCCTCCATCCTAGAGACGTGCCCTGCCCAGCGCAGCTGTGTTCTCAATAGCATGGCCTCAATGCTGGTGATCCCTGCTTGCTCAAGGACAGCAACATTAGTCACATAGTCAGTCCAGTGTATATTTAGGATTGTGTGAAGACACAAGCATTCGAGGAGTCGTAGGTGTTGGCGATAGGTGACCCATGTTTCAGACCTATATAGGAGAATAGACACCTCTGTAGTTAACCACTACACTCCAGTCCAAGTTAAATCAGCAAAGCAGTTTATTGAAGATTATATTAAAAAGCAGTTCAGCAAAAACAGTAAAAACTTCAATGTCTATTTGTATAAAATAGTCCACAAGGTTCAAGGTACAAGAGTAACCCAAAATCCCAAAGCAACAGGACATCCAATACAAGAATATAAGAAAAACAGGAAGGCAAGGTGGTATAAAATCAAATACAAAAATCCAGGAACAATCCTTCAAACTTGGAAGCATGAAACAGGAACAAAGACATGGAACTAGAATTCCCTCAGAAACCTTGACTAGGACTTGGCAGGAGCTGTTGTCTCAATTACCAACGTTGACCAGACTGGTTGGAAAATGTTCCCAGTCTCTAATATGAAGCCCCATCGCATAAGTTTCTGATACGGGTTTCTTCTGTAACAGGCGCCGTGACCTTTGGAGATTCTGCTGAGCAGTTCGAAGTTTACGAAAACCAAGTCTCCTATCAACCAGCTCATTATCTTGAAACTCATTATTCTCTGCACCGAGGATTTCAGTCTCTGAACTTGTTTCCCTAGAGAATGGTTCCTCTGCACCATCTCAGCAACTCTGTGGCATGTGACCTTCACAAACTGCTAGAGATACAGACTGATCATTTTCAGGACTTAAAATCTCATGTTGGCTCACTGACCTAGAATTCCCATGATCCACGTCCACATTCACCATTAGTATCAGCCACAATCATGGGCTGAACTACAACATGCACAACCTGTCTTTAATAAAACCCTTGAACTCTGTCTTCCATCCAAACTCACATTGGAGGTTTAAATCTCGACTTGTTGCTTATGTACAACTATATACACATCAGGATTCCCTGATCTGATATCAGTAGATATACTCACAGCAACAATGCAGTAACAATCCAGCAAGAAGTGATGATAGTGATGAGACAATCGCATGGAGAGAGAGCATCATGGGGAGAGATTGGCCACTTGTTTTATACCCATGGACCTTTCATCACCAAACACGGACAATAGTGAATTATTAGGCATGGTTTAGAACCCAAAAATAGGAAATCGAAAATCTAATGGGGGGGATTTTTATTAGTAATAGGAAGACTTACAAAAAATTTCCAAAAAGTTCTAAAATGTAACTTAATTACTAACGAAATTCGTTAGTAGTTCGTATGCCAGCGCATGCGCATTCCAGATGGTTTGGCCTACAACTCCCAGAAATCCTAACAGCTGGTAAATTGGCTGGGATTTCTGGGAGTTGTAGGCCAAAACTTGAATAAATCACACTGAATTCTAGATGGGACTCTCCAAATAGGAAGGAGGGAGGGAGGGAGCGGGTATTCTATTCTTGGAAGCAGCAAAAGAAAAGGAGGAGGAGCCCCCTGGCTCCTCGCTGCCTCTCTCTCACCCCGATCCCGAGGGGGCGAGGGCCCAAGTTTGCCCAGGCTGGTCATATACCTACATTCCATGCACATGCAATAATACAGCAGTAATAACAATGGGTATAAGAAGAGGTAAAATTCAAACCGAAGTATTCTGACTGGTCCCTGCCTCATGCGGTGCAAACGGGCTCTTCTCTGTGAGCCCGGGAAAAGCCAGCGTTTTCTGCTTGGGTGCACACACATACATATTCCCCCCCCCCCAAGAATATGTATGTGTGTGCTCCCAAGCAGCAAACGCTGGCTTTTCCCGGGCTAATTTCCCGGGCTAATAAGAGAAGAGCCCGTTTGCACCGCATGAGGAGAGACCAGTCAGAATACTTCGGTTTGAATTTTACCTCTTGTTATTGTTATTACTGCTGTATTATTGCATGTGCATGGAATGTAGGTATGACCAGTTGGATTACTTATAATATTAGGCACTTACGGTAGCATTCATTCTATTATACATTAGGTTGGTTTCTCACCCCAATACTCTTTGATGCTTTAGATCCTGGCAGGGCAGGAGAGGCAGGGAAGCCTGGAAAAATGTAAACAGAGGTTTACTCAGAAGTAAATTCAAAAAGGAGGGCCCTTCATCCAAAGTGCCCTCCTTTGCAGATTTACTTCTGAGTAATCCTCTCTGTTTACATTTCCGGGCTTCCAGCCGAAAGAAGGAGCGAGTTTCGGGCATGCCTTGCCATAATACTTATTGGCAAGGGAGGCGGGAGGGTGGTGAGAGAGAAGGAGGGTGCCCCCCCCTTACGACCTAATAACGACACTTAAGAAAATCCTGGCCCCCGAAGTTCGAAAAAGAAAGTTTACTTCCTGGTTGGTGGAAATACTCGAAAGTAGCATTTCTTACGAATTTCTTACGAAACGAATCATTTTCATAACTTTTTTCTCATGCCTATGAATTATGTATCTCTTGTTGTACCTGTCACATGGTCATAACTCAGCTCCTTTTCCTGCCCCTCCAGTTCCACATCACCATTTCTTTAATCCTTCAGTGGATGTGTGTAACCACATGTCTATTAGAACTGCATTTTCCCAACAATAATGCACAATGGAGTTACAGACAATGGAGTTCTACCTAACAGAGCATTATCTATCTAACAGAATATACTGCCTGGAAGTCTGGTAGAGATGCCTTCTTTGGAGGTTTTTCAGCAGAGGCCAAATGGCCATCTGTTAGGAGGGCTTTGATTGTGCCTGGCAGAAGGGGGTTGGACTGGATGGTCACTTGGGGTGCCTTCCAACTTCTTTGAATTCATTGTTTTTCCTCTATTGTGTAATGGTGGTATTCACTATGGGCATTGTGCAGTGCTAGCATAACAGCACGAGAGGGTAACCCATCAGCAAATATTTATTTGATTCTGAGGCTTATTATTCCGAGACCTAGGTGGGATGTCAGCTGCTCTGTGTCCAGGGAGGCAAGGATGCTTGTTTCAAGGAGGAAACATGAGTTTCCGAGAGGTTGACGGGACAAGGATAGGAAGGTTTGTTGGATGGGGACTGACAGAGATGCATGTCTTGGCAGGAAGAGGGACGGTGCCTGGCAGCCAAAGGCCAGAAGGACAAAGAGGGATGGGCCTCCGTTGCAAATATTTATTTGAACTAAGCCGGCCAAATATTTGTCTGCAGATCTTCCTAGTCCAATGATTGCGAAAGGCAATTGGCAAACAAGATGTGTCCAGAGCTGCAGAGATAGTCTTGCGGTGATGTGTGGCTTGCCCAAGGTCTAGTCTCCAGAGGCTCGTATTTACCCTACATTGGCTCTAAAGATATGGCAACCCTATCTTCAGATTGCCCAGATTGATTCAGAGGAACCTTGCCATTGCTTTCCCCTGAGGCTGAGAGAGAGAGTGGCTTGCCCAAAGTCAAATAATGGATTGGGCAGGGATTCAAGCTATGACTTCCCAGAGTCATACCCTCAAGCCACTGTGACATCCTGGTTCCTATTAGCATCATGCTCTAGTCTACGATAACAAAAGTACCTTATCCTAAGGTCATTATCTTTTGCACAGTGGCTCATACAGTGAGTTTCCATATATACTCATGTATATGCCCAGAAATTTTGATCAGTTGGATCAACTTATATACAGGTCAGTGTACACCCTGTACCATAACCCTTATCAAAACAATCTCTTTCTCTGAGTTGAGTGGTAAAAGGCAAGAGCTTAGTTAATCCTTGGAGAATCTCAAAGAAGCTCTCTACTCTCTTCGTTATGGCATCACCTCTAGCATTTTTAATTCCTGGGCCGATGATTGACAGCCTGAGTTGGCGCTACGTCTTTCCCCTCTCTGTGGAATAACTCAACTTATCCACATATTACAGTCTATAATTTCAGACTGCAATATTGCCTGCCCTTGACTTATACAAGAGTGTATATGGTAAGCACCATTTGTGGTCGGATGCCGAACTTGCACTTGACTTATAGAAGAGCATATATGATATCCACCATTTGTGATTGGACCCCAAATCTGCCCTTGACTTATACAAGAGTATGTATGATAAGCATCATTTGTGATTTGACCCCAAACTCACCGCTGTCTTATAGAAGGGTATATATAATAAGCACCATTTGTGATCGGACCCCAAATCTGCACTCGACTTAAATAAGGGTATATATGGCAAGCACCATTTGTGGTCTAACCCTGAATTTGCCCTCAACTTGTATAAGAGTATATATGGTAAGAATAATTTGTGATCAGACCCCAAACCTGCCCTCAACTTATATAAGAATATATATATTACGTACCATTTGTGGTTGGACCCCAAACCTGCCCTTGACTTATACAAGAGTATATATGTTAAGCACCATTTCTGACAGGAACCCAATCCCGCCTTTGACTTATACAAGAATGTATTGTAATAAGCACCATTTGTGATTGGACCCCAAACCTGCACTCAACTTATGTAAGAGTATATATGGCAAGCACCATTTGTGGTCTAACCCCAAAGTTGCCTTCGGTTTTTACAAGAGTATATATGGTAAGCACCATTTGCAATTGGATCCCAAACTTGCCCTTGTCTTATACAAGCGTATATATGGTAAGTATCATTTGTGGTTGGACACCAAACCTGCCCTTGACATATATAAGAGTATATACGGTAAGCAGACCACTTATTTGGTATATATATTATAAGTACCACCTGTGGCTGAAATTAGTAGAAACAGAAGGGGAAGCTCTGTCATACTTTTCATATTTTCCGCAGAAGAGTCAGCCGGTGTACTTTGTCATGCGTAGATGAGCAAAAATAATTTCCAAGGACCAATAGATTCGAACCAGCACCTTCCTCCTTTTATTAAGCATTGCCGACGTCACCTTGGATACTTTTATAAAATGTACAAAGCTGACTTCCTTTTTCCTATATAAGCCACCTGCAAATAAGGTAAACCACAGCTGGCAAGCTGTAAAGAGCGGTTACAGCCTGAGAACAGGAAAAGCCCCGTTTGATTGTTCCACTTTTCGAGCTTTTGCTTGTTTCTTTTCTTCTTCAAGGCGAGATATACACAACACTCCCCTCCCACAACAGTATTTCTACGATATCTGCTCTTGTTCCACAATCATTATAACAGCGTTTCTCAACCTGGGGGGTCATGAGGGGGGTGTCAGAGGGGTTGCTAAAGACCATCAGAAAACACAGTATTTTCTGTTGGTTGTGGGGGTTCTGTGTGGGAAATTTGGCCCAATTCTATTTTTGATGGAGTTCAGAATGCTCTTTGATTGTAGGTGAACTATAAATCCCAGCAACTACAACTCTCAAATGTCAAGGTCTATTTTCCCCAAACTCCACCAGTGTTCACATTTGCGCATATTGAGTATTTGTCCCAAGTTTGGTCCAGATCCATCATTGTTTGAGTCCACAGTGCTCTCTGGATATAGATGAACTACAACTCCAAAACTCAAGGTCAATGGCCACCAAACCCTTGGTGATGGGAGTTGTGTGTGCCAAGTTTGGTTCAATTCCATCATTGGTGGAGTTCAGAATGCTCTTTGGTTGTAGGTGAACTATAAATCCCAGCAACTACAACTCCCAAATGACAAAATCCATTTTTTTTAATGATGGTCACTTCTTGGTGTCCCCTCCCCCCCCCCCAACCCCACCAGTATTCAAATTTGGGCATATTGGGTATTTGTACCAAATTTGGTCCAGTGAATGAAAATACATCCTGCATATATTTACTTTACGATTCATAACAGTAGCAAAATGACAGTTACGAAGTAGCAACGAAAATAATGTTATGGTTGGGGGTCACCACAACACGAGGAGCTGTATTAAGGGGTTGCGGCATTCGGAAGGTCGAGAAACGCTGCCTTATATGAAATTGGTCTGACTTCAATATCAGATAAAATAGACAATATTTATTACCCAACTCCCTAATTGTAATGGAAGTCTGCAACGTGATGTTTATTATAATCTCCGTAGTGCTGTAGAATGAATGCAGTTTGATACCACTTTAACTGTCTCTATGGGATCCTGAGTAGCTTGGTGAAGCACCAGCATTATTGGCAGAAAAGGCTAAAGAAAGACCCTATACAACTACGGCTCCCAGCACTCCATGTCATTAAGTCATGGTAGTTAAATTGGTATCAATCTCCATTAATCCCATAGTATAGATCAGGCATAGTCGAACTTTGGCCCTGAAGGTATTTGGACTTCAACGCCCACCATTCCTAACAGCCTCAGGGCTTTTCCTTTTCCCCATTGGCGACTTTATTTTATTTTATTTATTTATTTTGGATATTTGTACCCTGCCCTTCTCCCCCCCCCCTTTTGGGGCGGGGGGAGGGACTCACGGCGGCTTCCAGCCAGCACACATTCGATGCCCACACATAAAATACAATAAAATACACATCAAAATCAATAATTAAATAGTTAAAACATTAAATCAATACAGTAAAGTTTATTAAAAAAGGGGGCCAGTCTGGTGGCCGTCGTCCCGTCGAGTTCTGTAATTGCCGTCTCCATTAAGCTTTTCCATAAGCCATTTCCAAAGCAGTTGTAGTCATTGTCATTGTCAAGTCTGCACTTGACTTATATAAGAGTATATATATTAAATACCATTTGTGGTTGGACCCCAAACCTGCCCTTCATGTTTTTAATTTCTTTCTAAAGGAGAGGAGGGATGAAGATCACCTAATTTCCCTGGGGAGTGAATTCCTTAGGCGGGGTGGGGGTGGGGGCACCACCGAGAAGGCCCTGTCCCTCGCCCCGCCAACCGTGTTTGAGACAAGGTCAGGGCCAAAAGGAGGGTCTCTCCAGAAGACCTTAAACTCCTAGGTGGGACGTAGAAGGAGATATGTTCGGAAAGGTACGCCGGGCCGGAACCGTATAGGGTTTTATAGGTCAAGACCAGCACTTTATTTATTTATTTATTTATTTATTTATTTGTTCCTTCTTGTATTCCGCTCCTCCCAGCAGGCTCGGGGCGGATAACATCATAAAACCGGCTGACATGTAGCATTCATGACGCCGTACAATAAAACAGCATAAAACAACATAAAATACACATTGGTCCCGAGTATAACAATTGTGTCAGGCCACACTTTGAATTGTGCTCGAAACTGGATCGGCAGCCAGTGGAGCTGACGTAACAGAGGAGTAGTATGCTCCCTGTATGATGCTCCCATGAATAGTTTAGCTGCCACCCGCTGGACTAGTTGAAGTTTCCGAACAGTCTTCAAAGGCAACCCCACATAGAGCGCGTTGCAGTAATCTATTCGGGATGTAACAAGAGCATGGACCACTGTGGCCAGATCAGACTTCCCAAGGTAAGCTGTTAGGAATGGTGGGAGTTGAAGTCCAAAACACATTGAGGGCCAAAGTTTCCCCATGCCTGGTATAGATGCACCATAAGACTGAAGTTGAACTATTGCTCAGTTTTCTGTGGTTCTATGTATACCTGAGTTGATCAGTCACACATTTAGTTCCTCTATTGTCTGTACATGCATGCATACATACACAAAATAAAAGTGGACAATGTGTCTATGTGGCAGAGGTGTCCATGTACACAGGCAGCCTCTTGCTTCCACAAACAGGCTATAGTTCTAAGTGCTGAGACGCCTCCAAAGGCTCTCCCTCCACTGACTTTGCAAGTTATAGCAACTGCCATGAACATGTAGCTCAAGCGTTGCCAATGTCCTCCCCAAACACTACGACCCATCACCCAAGGAATGCTTTCATTCAGGGAGAATTTCATCCTAGACTTGATGCGTTACCTCCACCACAGGCAGGCATCTCAGGGTTCCTTGTGCGCAATTTGCTCGATCATGTCCACTGCCTCTCCCTTAACCCTTTCCTACCCTGCCCTACAGCACACAGCAACACACAGAGGAATTGATCAGCAAATTGACAGACTAGAGGGGTTTGGGGGGACTGACTCAACAGGATGGAAGTTGTAGTTCACTCTGCATCAAAGCCAGGAAGTAGCAACCAATCGTGAAAGGACCAAGGCAGTGACATCTCCGGCCTATCCCCTGTTTGGGTATCAGCCAGCACGCCAACGACTTAAATCAAGAAATAGTTTTCTAAGATTTACAGAGAAACTCGCTGAAACACCTCAGCAAGCAAGAGTCCAAAAGTGGCAGGCTCAAACCCGGAACCTCAATCTGTGGCTGAGGCACACAGAAAACTGGGCGACTTGGAAGGTGCTGAACAGACTGCGCTCTTGTATCACGAGATGCAGAGCCAACCTTAAGAAATGGGGCCACAATCCACAACATACGAGTGTGGAGAAGAGCAAACCACAGACCACCTACTGCAATGCAACCTGAGCCCTGCCACATGCACAGTGGAGGACCTTTTTGCGGCAACACCAGAGGCACTCCAAGTGGCCAGCTACTGGTCAAAGGACATTTAATCAAATACCAAGTTTGCAAACTTTGTGTTTTGGTTTTTTTTAATGCAATACACTGTTTGGTTTGCTTCTGACATAATAAATAAATAAACAAACAAATAAGCAGAGCACTGTGATCCCCTTTGATAATAGATTTGGACCACATTTGGCATGCAGGACCCCTATGACCAGTTTTGGGGGAATTGACCCTGATTTATAGCATTTGTAGTTAGAGCCCCTGATGGCGCAGTGGGCTAAAGTGCTGAGCTGCCAAACTTGCTGACCAAAAGGTCGCAGATTTGAATCCGGGGAGCAGGATGAGCTCCCGCTGTTAGCCCCAGCTTTTGCCAACCTAGCAGTTTGAAAACATGCAAATGTGAGTAGATCAATAGGTGCCGCTCTGGCAGGAAGGTAATGGCACTCCATGCAGTCATGCCAGTGGCCACATGACCTTGGAGGTGTATACGGACAATGCGAGCTTTTCAGCTTATATATGGAGATGAGCACCACAACTGGACTTAATCTCAGGGGAAAACATTTACCTAGCTCATGTACATCCAGAGAACATCGGATCTGGACCAAACTTGGTACACAGATGCAACATGGCCAACTGCATGCATCCAGGACTGGTTTGGGAAGGATTGCCATGTGGGTTTGGAAATTGTAGTTCACCCACATCCTTATGCATTTTCTAATGGGAGCATTTAGAGAGAAAAAAACATAAAAAATTGGCTTTCGTCCAATACATAGTGTTACTAATTAACTAAATTATATTACCTAACACCCTGAAACAAACAATACCTTTTTCAAATAACCCGGGCATCGCTGGGTACCCAAGCTAGTCCAAAAATAAAACGCATCTGTTCGCGTTGTGCATGCTTTGAGTGCTCTCAGGCATAAAATGCAAAGCCCTTTGAAAGGAGAAGCTTGAGCATAACTCATGATTGGAAAGAGGATTAGCCTCGAAAGAGAAGAATAAACGTTCTCAGAGTTCAGATTCCTGCACCTCCACATTAATGGGATCTTTGGCCTTAAGGCTTCACACTTGATGTGCCCGGCTTCCTAAGACTCTCTATTGGTGGCACTTGGCGCCTCTGCCTACTACCCTATCATTATTGAGCTTAATTATTTTGGAAACACTTTGCCCAGCGCATGCTTTTGCCATCTTAGCATGCTTCTTCCTGCAAATGCCATTGATGCTAATTGCAAGCATGGCGTGAACAGGCATTTCTGTTTCCAAAGGGCAGCATTAATCGGGAGTTAAAGGGATCTTTTGAATTGTTTTGTGGGTAGAATACTATATATACTATATATAACTCCAAAGGCGGCTAATTAAAAGCACATTCACATGGACACACAATGTAGTAATAATAATGCATTTTAATACCATAATAATACGTAATATCATAATCATACAAAATATATCAAGGCTCAAGGCAAGGAACAACATAGAATTAGAATTCAATGGCTAACTAAGAATACATAAAACCAGCTAAAGCACATAGATTAAATACACATAAACATAAGATTAATCCACACATTAAAATAATCCATACCTATAAAAGGTGGATTTAGAAAGTATAGTTTGAAATATAGTGTGTATGTCTGCTGAAGGAGAGAAGTTTGGAATATCAGAAGGCGCACGGCAGGGTTGTATCCTCTCACCCAACCTATTCCACTTGTATGCAGAACACATCATGCGACATGCGGGGCTTGACGAAACCAAGGCTGGAGTTAAAATTGCTGGAAGAAACATTAACAACCCGAGATATGCAGATGATACCACTTTGATGGCTGAAAGTGAGGAGAAGCTGAGGAGCCTTCTTACCAAGGTGAAAGAAGAAAGCGCAAAAGCTGGGTTGCAGCTAAACATTAAAAAACCAAGATTATGGCAGCAAGAATGAGTGATAACTTACAAATAGAGGGAGAAAACGTGGAGGCAGTGACAGTCTTTGTGTTTCTAGGCGCAAAGATTGTCAGAAATATTAAAAAATTAATTGGGTATTTTTAATTACAAAAATGTGAATCAAGCACTGAAAGGGGTAAATGGACCCAATGGCTCAGCAGAAGCTGAAGTTCAATATAAGCAGGTGTGCCTGTAGCTTAGTAACCATAAGGCTGAGAGAGCCTTCAGTGTGAGGTAGCCCTCAGTTTGAGGTTGCCCTCAGTGTAAGGTAGGCATCAGTGTGACGTAGGCCTCTGTGTGAGGTAGGCCTCAGTGTAAGGTAGGCATCAGTGTGATGTAGGCCTCTGTGTAAGGTAGGCCTCAGTGTGAGGTAGCCCTCAGTGTGAGGTATGCCTCAGTGTAAGGTAGGCATCCGTGTGACTTAGGTCTCAGTGCGAGGTAGGCCTCTGTGTGAGGTAGGCCTCAGTGTGAGGTATGCCTCAGTGTAAGGTAGGCCTCAGTGTAACTTAGGCCTCAGTGTGAGATAGGCCTCAGTGTAAGGTAGACATCAGTGTGATGTAGGCCTCTGTGTAAGGTAGGCCTCAGTGTGAGGTATGCCTCAGTGTAAGGTAGGCATCAGTGTGACTTAGGTCTCAGTGTGAGGTAGGCCTCAGTGTTAGTAGGCCTCAGTATGAGAACACCTCAGTGTTTGAGGTAAGCCTCAGTATGAGAAAGCCTCGTTGGAAAGCTCCAGTATGAAGCTCAAACTTTATTTTTGCCATGGAAACCATGTTCTTGTAAATAGTGAAGCCATATTATTTTGCTATAAAGAATAGTCTATGGAAGACATAACATTGGTCTCTGTGTTTTATGTTCTTTTTATCACTATGGACTACTGGTGCTGGATTACACTGCTGCTGATAAGTTACTCTGCTGTGCATTTATGAGGAGGGTCTTTTATTAATAAGCCCACTTGCCCAACAAAGATGAATGCTGACGCAGACTGCAGCCAGGAAATCAGAAGACGTTTCCTTCTTGGGAGGAGAGCAATGACCAATCTCAATAAAAGAGTGAAGAGTAGAGACATCACACTGGCAACGAAGGATCGCGTAGTTAAAGCAGTGGTATGCCCTGTAGATGTGGGAGCTGGACTATCAGGAAGGCCGAGTGAAGGAAGAGAGATGCTTTTGAACTGTGGTGTTGGAGGAAAGTTCGGAGAGTGCCTTTGTCGTGTTGCAGATGCCAATTAAAGCCAAACCCAAGAGTAAAAAGGAATAACAAAGAGTTTATTGTACAAGAAATGGGAATGGGACTAACAAAAACATGCCTAACCGACCAAACCCCCAGAAACCCACGGAGAAGCCCAAAAATTGCTGAAGGAATAATCAAAAGCAAAGTAGAGATGTCACCTGTGACGTCCTCAGAGGGTTGAGCCAATAGCGTAGTCGATAACCGGTCCGGAGTCGTGGGCAGGAGAAAGACGGAGAAACGAGGAGACAATCCAAGGTCCACAGGAGGAGTAAACTGGATCAGGAACACGATGCAAGATATCAGGATACCAAACAGGATACAACACAGGATACCAAGAACAACTCCTTGCTCGCCGCAAGGAAACTCCCCAAAAAAACCACATTAAATAAACCTAGAGATTAGACTCACCTAGAGAGGACAACTCTCCCCGATTAAACGATGCAGCTGCTTCCCTTTCTGCAGCTGAAACCCTTTGTGAGTCCCTCCAAGATCCCCAGCGTCTTTTAAAACTTAGCGAATCCCAATCATTCCCCGAGGTTTCAGAGGGCCACTCATTATCACTATCAAACCCTAGAAAAGTATCACTACTGGTGGCTGCATCACACACATCCTGAATTTCCTTTACTTGAGTCCAGTCTTATTCAGTATCCCTGTCTTCTGACGAGCTTTCCCCATCCCTGGGAAAACCCTCAAAGGAGTCAGAGTCAGTAGGAGCCATAAGTATTTGCCGTACTCTCTTCCTTTGAGCCAAACATTCCGTGCTGGAATTACTTGCAGCCCTCTTTCTCCCTATTCCAGCATTTAGGTTACTCTCAGCCCCACCCAGTTCCATACTACACGCAAACGCTGTAGATTCAGTAGCCTCCCCAGCCCTACTCACAGGCAGAGCCGTGGGCTCAATCAAAACAGCCTTGGATCGCGAGAAGATCCAACCACTCCATACTTCAGGAAATAAAGCTCACTGGAGGGAAGGATATTAGAGGCAAAGATGAAGTCCTTTGGCCACGTCATGAGAAGATAGGAGAGCTTGGAGAAGATAATGATACTGGGAGAAATGGAAGGAAAAAGGAAGAGGGGCCGAGCAAGGGCAAGACGGATGGATGGTATCCTTGAAGGGACTGGGTTGACTCTGAAGGAGCTGGGGTGACCACGGCCGACAGGGAGCTCTAGTGTGGGCTGGTCCATAAGGTCACAAAGAGTTGGAAATGACTGAACGAATAAACAACAACAAAATGATAGAACCAATTAGGAAATGACATTTATAACCCGGGAAGAAAAATCATAGTGTTACATAACATAATCAAATCGGCAAAAGTCAAAAAGACCGATGTGGAGGGACGGCTATAATTTAAAACAACGGATCTCCTAAAAAACGAACAGGCCAAACGAGGACACTTGGATCATTACAATTAAACAAATGGAAGACAGTCCAATGGTTTAGTATCAATATAAAGTGGTTTTTGCCACGAAGAAGAAGCGTACTTCCTGACATGAAAGCAGAGCGAGAGAGGAAAAATTGATTCTGGTGCCAGGAAATATATTCCTCCGGTGTCTTTTTGCCATGTATAACAGCTATGATTTGCACAGCACCACTCACACACACACACACACACACACACACACACACATATATATATATGATTTCTTTCGCCTACTCTATTTTGGTTGGAGGAAAGAGGAAATTGCTGATGTGCATGAAGGGCATGATCAATCTTCCAGCAAATCTTTCCAGCCTACACAGAAAATGTAAGTCAGCAGAAGGAACTCACATAATTGCTTTTAAAACATTCTGCCAAATGTACTTCTCTCCCGCATTCCCAGATATCATAGCTTTCGGTGCTTCTACACTGCAGAATTAATGCATTTTGGCACCACTTTAATTGTCTTGACTCAATGCTATGGGATCATAGGTGTTGTAGTCTAGTGAAGCATTAGCACTGTGTGGGAGAGAAGGCTGAAGGCCTTGTAAAACTACAGCTCCCGTGGTTTCCATTGCATTGAGCTATGGTACTTCAAGTGGGATCAAACTGAGTTAACTCCGTTGTGTAGATGCACCCTTGGTTTCTCTTCTTAGGTCCTCGGTGCAGGGGGAGGAATCTCAGGGTGAGAGCACAACCTTGAGACATGTGTGGTGGAATAGTTTCTATAATTCTTAAATTTAACAGGTGGGAAGGGAATGATATGTTTTGTGCAACTGTGGCTGATGCTTGATGCATCATGTTTTGTGGCATCACCAAGATCTGTGCCTTATGAATCACAGGAATCAGTCCTTGGCTTCAGGTTTTGGACCTGCCAGAGACAAGATTCGGCAATTCTGCATCATCACATGCAAATTGCATGCAAATGACAGGAAAATAAGCAAGGATGTGATGACAGAAGGGGCACCTACACTGGTAAAAGGAATGCAGCTTGGCACAACTTTAACTGCCATGACATAATGCTATGGAATTCTAGCAAACATATTTGTAGAAGCATACGAGAAGCTCGGCCCATCATTGAACATTGAGAAAACCAACGTGCTCTTCCAGCAGTCACCAGCAATCCCTCTGCAATGCCAGAAATGCAGCTTTCTGGTGTAACATTAGAAAACGTTGACCATTTCTGCTACCTTGGCAGCCACCTGTCCACAAAAGTCAACATTGACACTGAAATACAACACCGCCTGAGCTCTGCGAGTGCAGCACTTTTCTGAATAAAGCAGAGAATGTTTGAGGACCGGGACATCCATAGGGAGACCAAGCTATATGCCTGCGAAACGTGGACTGTCTAAGAGCGGCTCTACAGGCTCCCAGATGTGTCCCTAACGCTACCCTGCGATTGGAGACAGGCTTCGTGAAAGTGGAAGCAAGAATATGGACAGCTATTCTCAATTACTGGCTACACCTATGCTTCTCCCCATGTGGTCTTGCCCCCCTCATCATGAGAGACGACTTCCAGTCCACATGGATTAAAACAGTAGCAGCAAAGATCGCAACGCTAGGTTTCTCCCAAGGACAATTGCTAAGCATGAGATGGGACCAAGCCAAGGATCTTATTAAGCAACGGATCCTGGACATAGAGCGCCAATCCGACCTAGCCTGTTCCCCAGCCTTCATTGTTAGGGAAGCCACTAGATACCTCACTGCCCCCATGGCATACCTAACAGACCTGGAGGTGCCCAAACACCGAAGGGCTTTTACCCTGGCAAGATGCCATGCCCTCCCATCAGCTGTATTGAGGGGAGGTATCAGAAGACCCCTTCAAGCAGAGACTATGCCCCTGTGGGTCTGGTCATGTGGAAACAACTGAGCACGTGCTTCTTCAATGCATGTTCTACAGAGATCTTAGATCCAATCTCATTGGACCATGGCTTCTAAAGTACCCAGGGCGCAGTGAAAGATGTTATTCCACCCTGCTGCTTTCGGACTCTAACACTGCAATGACTTACAGTGTTGCTAAGTTCTGTGCTGCTGCCCTTAATATCAGACGGGTGATGATTGACATCGTAAGGCAACAATATCCTGTCTTTATTTATATTTTTATACTGATTTTTAGTCTGATTTTAAATAACTCTTTACTGGGGAGTTGTCCTTCTCCTCTTAGGGCGCTTGTGTCCGCTTTGTGCTGGTCTGTGACCGTAATAAAGTTTTGATTGATTGATTGACTGTCTACAGACGTCACACAACTCCTGGAACGATTCCATTAGCGTTGCCTCTGAAAAATCCTGCAAATCTCTTGGGAAGACAGGCGGACAAATGTCAGCGTGCTGGAAGAAGCAAAAACCACCAGCATTGAAGTGATGCTCCTCTGCCATCAACTCCACTGGACTAAGCGGCTGAGGGGAAAAGGAAGAGGCCTGAGGCTGTGAGGAATTGTGGGAGTTGAAGTCCAAAACACCTGGAGGGCCCAAGTTTGCCCAGGCCT
This sequence comes from Anolis apletophallus, assembly GCA_030556195.1. Classification (NCBI taxonomy): domain Eukaryota; kingdom Metazoa; phylum Chordata; class Lepidosauria; order Squamata; family Anolidae; genus Anolis; species Anolis apletophallus. The sequence goes on along the minus strand of JARBWK010000010.1, from coordinate 6,082,962 downwards.
GCCTTAGAGGTTTTGCGCTCTAATATTCTCTCTTAACCCTTTGTGTTTTGCCCCAAACATTTAAACATTCACATATATACAAATGCATAAATATAGACCACATCTCTAAATTTGCAAATAAACATAGTGACTTCATCACATATGTGTTTTCATGGACATCAGATGGAGTCACTGTTACAATAGCAACTGGCATTTAAAACACTGTTGTATCTGTAGGATTGAGAAAGAGAGTCATAAAACAGATCAATACATCTGTCTCGTTAGAAACCAACCGGAAATTTCCTCTTTTTGTGTGTGTAACTGAGTCACTACTTGATATTTCAAATGAGAGAAAGATTAGTGAAATATCAACCAGGCATGGAGTTATCACACATTTGGCAAAGGATCAAACATAAGGCCCAGGATTAGGCACTATAAATCACTGCGCATAGGCAAACATTGTGCTAGGCAACACTTGGAATGAATGGAGACATGGTGTACCTGAACCAAGATGTGACTGAATGCACGACCAAACAGCCATGCCCACCTGCAAATACAGTGGCACCATATCTGTAACTCCACTTTTGCACCGTTGAATTGAATGTTCCACATCAGACAAAGATGTCCCATTGCTCCCGTGGATACTTCAATTATCATCTCAGAAGTGAATTGACAGTACAATTATAATGTATTTAAAAACACAAAGTAAAGAACTTGGCCTTGTGCTAAATGTCCTTTGTCACAGTATCTGGCCACTTGGAGTTCCTCTGGTGTTGCTATAAGAAGGCCCTCCATTGTGCATGCGGAAGGGCTCAGGCTGCATTGCAGTAGGTAGTCTGTGGTTTGCTCTTTGCATGTCGTGGTCTCCATTTTGTGGCCCCATTTCTTAAGGTTGGCTCTGCATCTCGTGGTGCCAGAGCGCAGTCTGTTCAGCGCCTTCCAAGTTACTCAATCTTCTGTGTGCCTGGGAGGGAATTTCTCATCTGGTATCAGCCAATGATTGAGGTTCTGTGTTTTAGTCTGCCAATTTTGGACTCTTGCTTGCTGAGATGTTCCTGCAAGTATCTCTGTAGATCTTAGGAGGCTGTTTCTTGATTTAAAGCATTGGCGTGCTGGTTGATATCCAAACAGAGGATGAGCTGGAGATGCCACGGCCTTGGTCCTTTCATTACTGGCTGGTACTTCCTGATTGATGTCAGGCAGTGCAATACTGGCTACACAGTATAATTTCTCAAGTGGTATGGGGTGTAGACATCCTGTGATAATGTGGCATGTCTCATTAAGAGCCACAACCACTCTTTTAACATGGTGAGATATGTTCCACACTGGGCATGCGCACTCAGCAGCAAAGTAGCAAAGCGCAAGGGCAGATGTTTACTCTTCAAGTTGTGCCAGTCAGCTTTCATAGAATCCTAGAGATGGAAGAGACCTCGTGGGCCATCCAGTCCAACCCCATTCTGCCAAGAAGCAGGAAAATCGCCTTCAAAGCACCCCTGACAGATGGCCATCCAACCTCTGTTTAAAAGCCTCCAAAGAAGGCGCCTCCACCACACTCCGAGGCACAGAGTTCCACAGCTGAACAGCTCTCACAGTCAGGAAGTTCTTCCTAAGGTTCAGGTGTTCAGCCAATGAGATTTTGGGCTGCATCCAAAGGAGTCTAGTTTCTAGATTGAGGGAAGTCATGATGCCTTTGTATTCTGCTTTGGTCAAACCTCTTCACCTGGAATCACACTGTGTCCAATTCAAAAGAGATATCAACAAGCTGGAAGGTGTCCAGAGGAAGAGGGCGACTAAAAGAATCAAAGATCTGGAGACCATGAATAATCCCCATGAGGAGCGTCTTAAAGACCTTGGTTTGTTTAGCCTGCAGAAGAAAAAGTTGAGAGGAGACACGAGAGCCATATATCAATATGTGAAAGGATGTCTTAAGGAAGAGGGAGCAGGCTTGTTTTCTGCTGCGGTGGAGACAAGGACTCAACAAAGCCATGGGTTCAAATGACAGGAAAGGAGATTCTGCCTGAACACGAGGAAGAACTTCCTGACCGTATAAGTGGTTCAACAGTGGAACTCTCTGCCTCGGAGTCCGGTGGAAGCTCCTTCCTTGGAGGCTTTTAATCAGAGGCTGGATGGCCATCTGTCAGGGGTACTTTGATGGTGCTTTTCCTGCATGGTAGGGGATTGAGACTAGATGGCCCATGTGGTCTCTTCCAAGTCTATGATTCTAAGAGAAAGCGGTGGTTAGGATCCTTAGGGGAATCACCAAATGGGAAGCTGCTATGCACTGAAACCTCTGCGCCTGCTTTAACTCCAAATGGTTAAAGAAAAGGAGAAGGGCCCAAGGAACTGGTGGAGGCATGCTTAGTTCTCCGTGACTGTGTCACAACTCCACCAGAACTCTTGTGCAGCCGAGCAACCTTTGCCATGTGCGTTCCGGAGATGCGCCCCAGGGCCAGCGCTTATCGTCGTGCTCTAGCAAGGACATCTTGCATTCTCCAAAGTGCCCTTGACTCAGCGGAGAGATAGCCTTATCTGGACACCAGCCAAGAGGGAGGGAAAAGGAAGAAAGGGCGATAAGGAACCAGCAGCAGAACATAAAGCTAGTCAAATTCTGCAGCCGAATGGAGCAATAGAGCTTCCACTCCAGGATTTGATTCAAACTATAATCTGCAATCCTAGAGGCTGAGCTTTATGGTGCCAATAGATTCAGCACTTTGGGGAGCTCCTTCAGGATCTAGATAACTGATTTTCAAAGTGGGCGGTACCACCCCCTGGTGGGCGGTGAGGCGATCCAAGGGGGCAGTGGGAGGCTCAGGGGAATTTGGGGGACAGTGAACCCCTTTAAGGGGGCGGTGAACTGTCAGGCCGCTCAGATGCAGAAGATGAACCACGCGGAGTCCGTCCGGTCAATCCAAATTCTTTATCGAGGTACACAACAGTTGAAGCCAAAAAGTACAGTCCAACCTCCCCCCAACCCTTTTATACCCTTAACCCTGAGAACCACCCCATCTCCCCGGTCTCACAGGGCTGCACCGCTCCCTTGGGAACTGCCCTATCTCTCTGGTCCCAGGCAGGCAGCTGGGGTTTGTTATGGCTAGGGTGCTGGTTGGGATCCGGATCCCATCGGCCATGACCAAGGCCGTGGGCATCGGCTACTGACAGAATGACCACCTCTTCTTCCTCCACCTCCTGCAAAAACAATGGGGTGCCATTAGTCTCCTGGGCCCACGGGACCGTGATATCGCTTCAGCAAACTACAATGGAAAGATGGGTGGATTTTCCCCATTTCCCTGGGCAAAACCAATTCATAGGTAACCCGATTGATTGCCCTGGCAATCCTGAAAGGACCCAAGTATTTTGGCCCCAGCTTGCGGGACGACAGGCCCAATTTTATGTTCTGGGCAGACAACCATACCAAGTCCCCCTCGCAGTAGGTCTCCTCCTCCCGCCGTTTCCGGTCAGCAAACCGTTTGTGGGCACGCTGCGCAGCGTTTAGCGCTTTCGCGACCCTTTCCCAATCCTCCCTGGCTCCGGATCTCCACCCCTCGCCCTTTTCTTCCTCTTCCCATTTTGGGAGTCTGGGCAGTGGGGCCATTTAGGAGGGGTCGCACAACCCTCTTCTTTGGCTCCGCCCCTTTTGCTTTGACACCCCCACACACACACACAGTGCAGTGTATGACAAAAACTTACTACTGGCTGTTGGGACGTGGATGTGCTGGAGAGGAATGTAAATACTGAGAGCCAAGGTCATGCAAGTGGCTAATAGGAAAAGCTATGTGTAATTCAGGAACAGCTCCGAGACGTTGGATGCCATAAGTACACAACCAAATCTGTCTAGACAGATGGCCAGACAGCCAGGCTCTAAAACACTGATTCTCAAAGTGGGTGGTACCACCCCCTGGTGGACGGTGAGGCGATCCAAGGGGGCGGTGGGAGGCTCAGGTGAATTTGGGGGGCAGGTAACCCCTTGAAGGGGGTGGTGAACGATTGGCCATTTAGGAGGGGCCACGCGGCCCTCTTCTTCTGCATATTAGATATTTGCATTAGAATTCGTAAGAGTAGCAAAATTATTTATGAAGTAGCAACGAAAATATGGATGGGGGTCACCACAACATGAGGAACCTTATTTATGGATCATGGCATTAGAAAGGTTGAGATCCACTGCATTAATACATATATATTTCTGTTTAATTGCTATTAAATTAAAAAATAATAATTTCTAGGGGGGCGGTGAGTAAATTTTTTTCTGGAAAGGCAAAAAAGTTTGAGAGCCACTGATGTAGATCAACGTTTCTCTGGGGCTTTTGGACATCATTTCGTGGTGGGATCATGATCTTTCTTTGCATTGGGCCATGATGCATGCTGTACATCTTAGAGTCTGCTCAAGGAAGCACGAGGCCTTTTCGCTCTCTCACGTTCTCTTTTGTTCTCTCTGCCACTCCTACTTTACAATATTTACCAAGAGCAAAAGGGTCACCGTGCCTTAATGGACTTCCTCTTCAAACTGGATTCTTGCAACCTATACAACCCAAAGCTGGGTTGCTGTGAATTCTGGCCATCGAGAAAACAATTAGAAAAAGCAACTAGTCCAACGGACGGCAGCCAGATTGTTAACATGAGCGGGGTTCAGGGAGCATACAACTCCGCTGTTGCACCAGCTCCACTGGCTGCCAATCTGCTACCAGGCACAATTCAAAGTGATGGCTTTAGCCTATAAAGCCCTAAATGGTTCTGGCCTAGCTTACCTGTCCGAACGCATCTTCGCTTATGCACCATCTAGGACGTTAAGATCATCTGGGGAGGCCCTGCTCTCTACTCTCTACGTCAGTGTTTCCCAACCTTTTTTGAGCCGCGGCACACTTTTTACATTTGCAAAATCCTGGGGCACACCACCAACCAAGATGACACAAAATGACACTCTTAACACAGTAATACATAGAGTTAATATGTTTTTAAATGTATTTATACACTCAGTGTGAAACCTGGGCCTGTTTCGATGAACACAACATAGATATCCTGGCAGGAATGGCAGAAAGACACAAACTTCCCACACAGAACTCCCATAACCAAGAGAAAATGCTATAAGAGTTTGGTGGGCATTGACCTTGAGTTTTGGAGTTGTAGTTCACCTATATCCAGAGAGCACTGTGGACTCAAACAATGTTGGATCAGGACCAAACTTGGCATGAATACTCAATATGCCCAAATATGAATGCAGATGGAGTTCAGGGGAAACAGACCTTGACATTTGGGAGTTGTCGTTGCTGGGATTTATAGTTCCCCTACAATCAAAGAGCATTCTGAACCCCATCAATGATAGAACTGGGCCAAACTTCCCACACAGAACCCCCAGGAGGCAAGAGGAGGTCTCTACTTGGGAAAAGGGAGGCGGGCCTTCCCAATGCATGGAGAGGGACTTCCTCCCCTTCCTGAGATCTTTTCCTGGAGGTTCCAATTTCCCACGGCACACCTGATGATTGCTCCACGGTTCCACATGGCACACCTGATGATTGCCCTAGTGTGCACACTGGTTGAGAAACACTGTTCTACGTCACAAATACGTTTGGCGGGGATGAGAGACAGGGCCTTCTCAGCGGTGGCCCCTCGGCTGTGGAACGCCCTTCCCAGGGACATTAGATCAGCCCCCTCTCTTTTGGCCTTCCATGAAAAAGTCAAAACTTGGCTATTTGAAGAGGCGTTTGAAACGGATTTGGAACGTGACTATGAAATCGGACTATGTTTTAATCTTGGAGACGTACTGATGTTTTATTATTGTTATGATTTTAATTAATGTGTTAATGTTTTTAATCTGCTTTAAATGTTGTCTTTATGATGTTGTTGTAAACCGCCCCGAGTCGCCTTCGGGTTGAGAGGGAGTGGTATACAAATGTGCTAAATAAATAAATAAATAAATAAATAAAATTGCCGAAGACGTTTCAAAACATGCAACATCATGTTATTTAACATCTCTGTTATTTAACATCTACATGCAGCCGCTTGCACAGCTGGTGCGGAGTTATGGGCTGACCTGTCACCAATATGCTGATGACACTCAGCTCATTCTGAGGATGGGGGCAGGCCGGAGTCCGTCCCGATAATTTCCAACATTGCCTTGAAGCCGTCACTGGATGGCTGCGAGCCAGTAGGTTGAGGGTGAATCCGGCGAAGACGGAGATCTTGTGGCTGGGCCGCCCGGGTGGGGTAGGCACCCGGCTTCCGACCCTGGACGGTGCGGCGCTGCATCCAGCGCCGTCAGTGAAAAGCCTAGGCGTCCACCTGGACTCCCAGCTGACCATGGAGGCCCAGGTCTCCATGGTCAGCAAGGCGGCGTTTTTCCATCTCCGCCAGGCGAGGAGGCTGGCTCCCTATCTGTCCCGGAACGACCTGGCCACGGTGATCCAAGCCACGGTCATCTCGAGGCTAGATTACTGTAACGCGCTCTACGTTGGCCTGCCTATGTTGTCGATCCGGAAGCTCAAGCTGGTGCAGAACACCGCCGCCCGGCTCCTGTCTGGGGCTCCAGCAGGATGCCGAATAACTCCAGTCTTGCGGGATCTGCACTGGCTGCCTATTGAGCACCGGGTCGCCTTCAAAGTGCTGGTTCTTACCTTCAAGGCTATCCACGGCCTGGGGCCAGCGTATCTGAGGGACCGTCTCGCCCCATACTGCCCATCGAGATCACTTCGGTCTGAAGAGGCCAATTTACTGGTTGTACCATCTGCTAAGCTGGCTCGTTTAACATCCACCCGCCAGAGGCGTTCTCTGTGATAGCTCCTACGCTATGGAACGCCCCTCCCGGTCGAGGCCAGAGCCCTGAGGACCTACTCCCTTCAGACGGGCCTGCAAAACCTACTTGTTTAGGCAGGCCTTTGGGGAGTAGGCCCTTGCATCCGCAATGGACCGATTTTTCGGCCACTGTTCATTGTTTACTGCTTTAATTGTTTTAACCGTTTTAACTGTTTTAACTGTATTGCATGTTTTAAGTGATGTATGTTCCCTGTGTTTTTATGCTAACCTCTGGCACTGTGCCATTGGCCTTGTGAGCCGCCGCGAGCCCTCGGGAGTCGGCGGTGCAAAAATCCAAATAAATAAATAAATAAATAAATAAATAAAAAGGGTGTGTGTGTGTGTGTGTGTAGCACATACCTTTCTTATGCATTAAGTATGCCACACAACCTTTGTGTTAATTGGTGGTGTTGTGCAACTGAATTGGGACACAAAACATGAAGTCATGCAAATGTGCAAGGCGTATCATGGCACTGCGTGCACAAATCTGTTTTCTACAGCAGTGAACTGAATGAAGCTGGGACGAGAAATGTTCAGCCTCTCCCATAAGTGTTTTGCGTCTCCGTAAGGCATAAACATTATTTGAGCCACTGCTTTGGAGGCTGATCAGAGATAGTGCCACTCGGAGGCAGCGTGGTTTGAGTGTTGGACTACGGCTGGATACAGACTGCCGTATAATCCAGTATCTGATGCCACATTATCTGTTTGGAACTGGATTATATAAATCTAATATAATGGCCATATAATCCAGTTCAAAGCAGATAATCTGGGATCAGAGACTGGATTATATGGCAGTGTTGATGTGGCCCAGGACTCTGGGGGAAAGCCCTTCTTGATTGCCATATTCTTTCCATTTCCCCCTTCTTTTATTGGTCCTATTCTATTGAACAGGCCTTTGTAAAAGAAGTCGGTTATGTCATAAACACAATTTTATTGCCAAGCCAAGAATAGAAAGCACTATAAACAAAAGTAATAAATCCACAGGAGTTATGAAATGCTCATGTGCACAACTAAGGCTGGATCTACACTGCCCTATTTCCCAGGATCATCTGCTTATCCCAGGTTATCTGGTCCTGGAGACTCATATAATCCAGTTCAAATCTGGGATCAAATCCTGGGCTGTAAGGACAGTGTATTTATTTATTATTTACTTATTTACAGTATTTATATTCCACCCTTTTCACCCCGCAGGGGACTCGGGGCAGATTACAACTCTCATATACTTGGCAAACATTCAATGTCGGTTAGACATACAACATATATAGACGGACAAAGAGGCTATTTAACATTCCAGCTGTGCCCAAGCTTTCTTGGCTCGATTCCGGCCACAGGGGGAGTTGCTGCTTCACCGTCCATTGTGACACCGAGTCCTTTGAGGGAGTACTTCGTCCTTCTTCTGCATGCTGCTGGAAGGTTTTATGGCATCGCAAAGTAGTTAAATTAGCCTCCCCACATAAAGCAGTACCTAAATTTCCTACTTGACATATGCTGCATAGGTCGACAGCAAGCTAGACGAATGGCCGGACGCTCACTCTAACCCAGTCTGGCTTCGAACTCATGACCTTTCGTTCAGTAATGGGAACGTAGATGTCGCCTGACTGAAACTTTCTCCACGTTCTCTGCGGGGTCCCTCAGGGGGCCATGCTCTCCCCTCTGTTATTTAACATCTATATGTGGCCACTTGCTCAGCTGCTGCGTAGCTTTGGGCTTGAGTGCCATCAGTACGTTGATGACACCCAGCTCATTCTGAGGATGGAGGGCCAGCCGGACTCTGTACCCAATAATTTCCATCTGTGCCTAGAAGCCGTTACTGGATGGCTTCGAGCCAGCAGGTTGAAGGTGAATCCAGCGAAGACGAAAATCCTATGGCTGGGCCGTCCAGGCGATAGCGATGACCAGCTGCCGACCCTGGGTGGCGAGGCATTATACCCGTCATCATCAGTAAAAAGCCTGGGAGTCCTCTTGGACCCTCTGCTGTCAATGGAGGCACAAATCTCAGCTGTCAGCAGAACAGCATTTTTCCATCTGCGACAGGCAAGGCGGCTGGCCCCCTATCTGTCCCGGAACGACCTAGCCACGGTGATCCACGCTACGGTCATCTCAAGACTTGACTACTGTAATGCTCTTTACAGTGGCCTGCCTCTGACGGTGATCCGGAAACTCAAGCTAGTGCAGAACGCTGCGGCCTGGCTACTCGCAAGGGAGCCTGCGAGTTGTCGTATTGCCCCTGTACTTCAGTGTCTGCACTGGCTACCAATTGAATACCAGATCACCTTCAAGGTATTAGTTCTTACTTTTAAGACCTTATATGGTCTGGGGCCAGTGTACTTAAGGGATCGCCTGATTCCATATAATCCCCCGAGATCACTACGGTCAGAAGACCAGAACCTTTTAGATACTCCCAGCTTGAAGTCCTACCGCCTGATGGCAACTTGACGAAGGGCTTTCTCCATCATCGCCCCGGCATTATGGAATGCTCTTCCTCCCGAGACCCGGGATTTGTGAAATTTGGGTACCTTTCGCAGAGCCTGTAAGACCTATTTGTTCAGGCAAGCTTTCGAGTCAAACTGAAATTTTAATCTGTATTGTTTTATTGTGTATTGTTTTATGCCAAATTTTTATGTAAACCGTCCTGAGCCTCTGGGAGTGGCGGTGTAGAAATCGAATAAATAAATAAATAAATACATGAATAAATAAATAAATAAATAAATAAATGAATAAATACATGCAGCTGGCTCCCTAGCTGTCTGAGCCACAGTCCGGTCCAGTGTAGATTCAGCCTCAGATACTTGGAGCGAAAAAGACAATTGGATTAAAGGACCTTTCACATATATTGCCTAATGGACTTCACCAAACAATTTCAGAAGGAAACCACCCAGTGTTTTCTAAATTACAGCCAAGCCTTTGATTGGGTTGATCATTAAACACTATCAGTCACACAGAGGCACAGATTGCTTGTGCCTGCAAGACAGCCTTTTACCATCTGCTGCAAGCGAAACGTCTGGCTCCCTATCTCTCCCGTCGCGACCTGGCCACAGTGATCCAAGCTACGGTCATCTCGAGGCTCGATTACTGTAACGCGCTGTACATTGGCCTACCTTTGTCGGCGATCCGGAAACTTAACCTAGTGCAGAACGCGGCAGTTCGTTTGCTGCTAGGAGCCCCACGAACGGCACATATAACGCCACTCCTGCGCGAACTGCACTGGTTGCCTCTTGAATTCCGGCTCTCCTTCAAGGTGTTAGTTCTGACTTTTAAGGCCTTATATGGTTTGGGGCTAGTGTACCTGAAGGAGCGGCTTACCCCATATGCGCCCAGAAGATCACTGCGCTCAGAGGGGCTTAACTTACTCGAAGTCCCGGGCATGAAGTTCTGCAGGCTCTCTGCCACGAGGCAGAGAGCGTTTTCAGCACCGCCACCGGTTCTATGGAATTCGCTGCCGCCGGAGACACGAGCCTTGCAGGACCTGATGGCGTTCCGCAGGTCCTGCAAGACAGGCATTCAGAGTCTGACAGCGCTTAATTGACGCTTGCCATGCTGCCATACCACTACCACCCTCTATGAACCAGCTTCTGGCTATGACTTTATGTGACTGTTTTAATATGGAATTTTATGTGTTTTAATCGTGTTTTATATGCTGTTTTTATGCTGTTTGTATGCCGTTTTTATATGTAAACCGCCCTGAGCCTCGGGAAGGGCGGTTTATCAAATCCAATTAAATAATAATAATAATAAATAAAGGAATAGCGTGCCATCATATTTAATTGTCCTGATGCATAACGATAGTCAGGGCAAGAGGCCATTGTTCAGATAGAAAACAAAGGAACGGTTTCTGGTTGGGAAGGGCTGCATTTTGTTGCCATGTTTAACTTGCATGCTGCATGTATCACACATAAAGCAGGATTAGACTCAATGGAAAGAGGTGTGAAAACCAGAAGTAGGAACATCTACAATTTATGAGACACAGGTAACTCTATGCTACTAACAGAAAATACGCTTGGAATGGTTACTCCAGAAAGTCAAGGAAGAAAAGTACAAAGGTGGGATCACAGCTGAGCATTAAGAACATCACCTCATGAAGATGCTCTGATGAGTCCTTCCAGCCGCCTGGGATAGTAGTTAGTTTCTTACCAGCATTATGAATGTCCTTACCGTATCTATGTTTGGCATTGCACAAATGTGATGCTTCTGCAATGGAACTTGTAACTTCGCCCTTCCAATGCAATGCTTTTCCTCTTTTTTATTTTTACTTTCGAAAAGACACTGCAATTGCACATGGCAAGCGAAGGGTGTCTGAAAGGCATTTTGCAATTTCACCATTGAAAGAGAAGTGTGTCTAAAAGACATTTTGCAATTGTACAATTGAAAGAGAATTGTGTCTATAGCACACTTTGCAATTGCACAATTGCAAGCGAAGTGTGTCTAAAAGACACTTTGCAATTGCACATGGCAAGCGAAGGGTGTCTAAAAGACATTTTACAATTGTACAATTGAAAGAGAATTGTGTCTATAGCACATTTTGCAATTGCACAATTGCAAGTGAAGTGTGTCTAAGACACCTTGCAATTTCACAATTGAAAGAGAATTGTGTCTATAGCACGCTTTGCAATTGCACAATTGCATGCACAATTGAAAGAGAATTGTGTCTATAGCACACTTTGCAATTGCACAATTGCAAGCGAAGTGTGTCTAAAAGACACTTTGCAATTTCCCAATTGCAAGTGAAGTGTGTCTAAAAGACACTTTGCAGTTGCACAATTGAAAGAGAATTGAGTCTATAACACACTTTGCAATTTAACAGTAGCGAAATTGCCAAATTTGGAGTTCTAACAGTAGCGGGGCCACAATGATGAAATAGACACAGGAAAACCAGCAGATCCAATCATTATAAAATTCACAAGGGAGAAGAGAGAAGGGGCCAAGCCTCAATGCACCAGGTTAGTCCTGGGATTGTGGCACAAGGGATAACTTCGTTATGGGGAGGTGGCAGATTAGTAATGGATACCTGCCTGGTGCCTCTGGACTAAACTATAGAATCAATGCAGTTTGGCCCCATTTTATTGGCCATAGCACAGTGCTATGGAATTCTGGTATTTGTAGTTTTACAATGTTTTAACCAAAGACTGGTGGTACTTTACCAAACTACAGATCTTAAGATTTGATAGCATTGAGCCAAGGTGCTTGAAGTGGGGTCAAACTGCATTGGTCCACTGTGCAATATATTACAAGGCACTTTTCAGGGCTCCCAGGGTGCATCTAGACTGTAGAATGAATGCAGTTTGACACCTTTTGAACTGACACAGCTCAATGCTATGGGATCCTGGAAGTTGTAGTTTTACAAAGTCTTTAGCCACCTGTGCCAAAGAGAGCCTCAAGAAACAACAGTTCCCAGAACCTAATAGCATTGAGCCATGGCAGTTAAAAGTGGTACGGAACTGCATTCATTCTACGATGTAGATGCACCCTTAGTCTTGCCATTGGAAACGGGGGCATTGCATTGCACCAAGGACCTTTGACCTGCAGACTTGCGCGCTGTAGTTTTAACATCATGCCTTTTGCAACTAGGTCATCAGCCAGCTTTGCGCTTGCCATCCCTTTGTGCAAGCGAAGCAAACACTGGGCCTTGTGTGTGGTCTCCAAGGCACCAAATCCATATTTGGCTGCGGTTCGTCCACCTGGGAGGTGTCTCTGCCTTCCCTGTCTTCTGTTTACGATCCCCTTCAAGAAATCTTCCTGAATCCCCTTTGGTGTGTGGCTCTTCTTTGCTGACTTCTCCTTGCTATAAACCCTTGATCCCTGTGTTCAAATTCCTGTTGGGGAAAGATCTCAAAACAATGGGGAAGGCATTTCGAGGAGGAGAAGCAATCCTCCAAAAAGTCCAGAGCCATTCGCTCCTTTGAAGAGGGATTAGCCTCTTTTTGCTCCAATCCAAATTTCCTCATTTTAAGCAAAAAATAAGAAGGCGGAACAGCAAGCAGTATGCATTTGTTTAATTGCGCCAGGATTAGTGCCAAAAGGCTGAGGAAGCATTCTAAGGAAGGGAAAGGCGACGACGACGACGGGGCCACTTGGGAGGTGTGCGCCTTATCTCAAAGCACAGAAGCACAGCTGTTCATCCCACCCTCCTCTACCTCCTGGAAATGGTCACCGGCCCAAAGACAGATAAAAGGTCTCCTCCTCTTCTGGACAATTCTGCTTCTCCTGTGATAAAACATTGGTGTAGCCATAGGTCGACAGGTGACTTGAAGGCACGTATACATACGTTTCCATGAGACCGAGGTTGGTTGATGACCACAAAGGTCATCCAGTCCAACTCCCTTCTGCTAAGAAGGAAGACACAGTTCTATGGATGCAGCCTAGCATTCACTGGCTTTTAATTGCTGCTACATCACACTTTTTGACCTATTTATTTATTTAATTTACAGTATTTGTATTCCGCTCTTCTCACCCTGCAGGGGACTCAGGGCGGATTACAATGTACATATGCATGGCAAACATTCAATGCCATAGACACACAACATATATAGACAGTCACACAGAGGCTATTTAATAGGCGTGGTTAGGTTTTTCACATCTTGATGCACTTCATATTAAATTTGATTCTAAATTACTTCTGAAGCTTTTACTGAACTGCTGTAAGCAACCTGGAGGTGAATGATCAAATTCGGACCCACCGCTGCCACTTTTCGGAAAGAAATCGCCATTTTCAGAAAGGGTTTTCCCTTCCCTGGGCCACTGCTGGGTGTGTCCTCTTCATCAGCTGGAGCTGCAGCCTCAGTGAGCTGCCCGGGGGCGGGTGGGGCTGGCATTTTGCGACATGCGCACTCCTATCGCACCCAGGAGCATGTTGCCAGGCGCGGCGTGAGGCCAGCACCCTGGGCCTTGTTGCGGGCCAGGTGCGCGGGGCTGGCCATAGACCGGCGTTTTTCCAGCAAGCGCGCTCCCTGTACTGCATCACCAGGAGCTTTCAAACTAGGGCTGTTCAGAAGTGGATTGAAAGCCCAGGTCTTTCAAAAACCCAGTTTTTGCAGGTTTTTGCGTATTGCGCATGCGTGAACACCATTAAAGAATTAATTATGAATTTCGGAATTAATTCCGAATCAATTTCCAAATTTTCACTAAAAATTTCCGAAGTCTACCAGATCCGAAGCGCCAGCGCCCCCTACATCTGATGCGAGTTTTGAACCATTATTTTATGGACCACCAGGCCTACTATTTAACATTCCAGCTACCTGAGCGTATTCTGCTCACCAGGAGAGCTGTCGCTTCACTGTCTGTTTGTGACACTCATGGAGTACTTCCTCGTTCTTTGCACACTTGCTGAAAATGTTATGGCATCGTACATTAATTAAATTAGCCTCCTTGCATAAGTGGTACCTACTTTTTCTACTTGATAGGTACAACTGTCTTTCGGGCTGCAAAGCTCATCAGCAAGCTACACAAATGGTTGGAAACTCACTCGTACCCGGGCTGGCTTCAAACTCATGATGTTTTGGTCAGTAGTGATATTTATTTTATTTATTTATTTATTTCTTCGGTTTTATATTCCGCTCCTCTCTGCAGGCTCGGGGCGGATCACAATATCGAACATGCAATAAAACATAACCGCGGTGGGACAGGTCTACAGTTCTTTGCTGAGACCGGGCGAGCTAGTCACGTTTGGGTTTAGCCAAACGCTAACCTGAAAAAAGCCGTCTTGCATTCCCTTCGAAAGGGAAGGAGTTCAGGGGTCGCTCGCATATGCTCAGGGAGCGAGTTCCAAAGTACTGGAGCCACAGCAGAGAAAGCTCTCTGTCTAGTACTGGATAGATGGCAGGAGCGGGACGATGGAATCACCAACAGGTTTTGCTCTTCCGAGCGCAGTGATCTCGGGGGAACATACGGGGTAAGGCGGTCCCTCAGGTACACAGGCCCCAGACCGTGCAAGGCCTTAAAGGTTAGAACCAGCACCTTGAAGGCAATCCGGTACTCAATAGGAAGCCAGTGCAGTTGCCAGAGGATGGGAGTGATGTGCTCCCTCACTGGTGCTCCCACCAGCAAGCGAGCAGCGGCATTCTGCACCAGCTTGAGTTTCCGGATTGTCGACAAGGGAAGGCCAACGTAGAGGGCGTTACAGTAGTCCAGTCTCGAGATGACCGTCGTTTGGATCACCGTGGCCAGGTCATCCCTGGACAGGTACGGCGCCAGTCGCCTAGCCTGCCGTAGGTGGAAAAACGACACCCTGCTGACCGCGGAGACCTGGGCCTCCATGGTCAGCTGGGAGTCCAGTTTAACACCCAAACTCTTAACCAAAGGTGACGGGCTAAGTTGCTCGCCATCCAGGGTAGGCAACCGGCACTCATCCAGCCCAGGGCGCCGGGCCACAAGATCTCCGTCTTCGACGGGTTCACCTTCAGCCGGCTGGCACGCAGCCATCCAGTCACGGCTTCAAGGCATTGATGGAAATGTCGGGTGCGGTATCCAGCCTGCCGTCCATTCTCAGCAGAAGCTGGGTGTCATCCGCGTACTGATAACACTCCAGACCAAAGTCGCGGGCCAGCTGAGCCAGGGGGTGCATGTAAATGTTGAATAATAAGGGCGAGAGGATGGCCCCCTGGGGACCCCACAACAATGGGAGCCTCCCGGAGACCTCCTCCCCTCTCCACCCGCTGTCCCCGATCCCGGAGAAAGGAGGCCACCCATTTAAGGGCAGTCCCCCTGGCTCCAGTCACGGCTAAGCGGTGGGCTAACAATGCATGATCTACGGTATCAAACGCTGCTGTCAGATCTAACAAGACAAGCAGGGCTGACCCGCCCTGGTCCAGCTGGCGGCGAAGTTGGTCTGTAATGGCGACAAGCACGGTCTCCGTCCCATGCCCAATACGGAAGCCGGACTGGAAGGGATCAAGTCCAGCTGTGTCTTCTAAGAACCGCTGCAGCTGATCCGCTGCTGCCCTCCCCACTCCCTTGCCCAAAAAAGGCAAATTAGACACAGGTCGGTAATTGGAGGGAGCCGAAAGATCTACATTCGGCTTCTTCAGCAGCGGTCTTACCATAGCCTCTTTCAAACCACCTGGGAACACTCCTTGCTCAAGGGAGCTGTTGATAATCTTTCCCAGGGGGTCTCGTAACCCCTCCCGGCAGGATCTTACAAGCCAGGAGGGGCACGGATCAAGGGAGCAGGTAGTTGGTCTAGCTGCAGTCAATAACTTATCGACAGCTGCTGCGTCCAGCAATTGGAAACGGGTGAAGGTGGGCCCGCCGAGTGGCGGCGGGGTCTCGAGCTCGCGTACTGTCTCAAGGGTGGCTGGGATATCCCGGCGGAGAGTCAAGATCTTGTCGGCGAAGTGATTCTGGAATGCCTCAGCTGTGGGCGCCAAATCCCTATCATTTGGGACAGTCGAAATTGTTGTCAATGTTGAGCTGGGCGTGAATTAGCCGACTCTATCAAGGAGGAATAGTGGTTCTTTTTAGCCTCCTTGATAGCACGCTCATAAACATCCTTGAATTGTTTATAAGCCGATCTTGACGCTCCGTCACGGAGGTCTCGCCACACGTCCTCTAGCTGTCTCTTCCTTCGCTTCATCACTCGCAACTCCTCGGTAAACCAAGGCGAGTGATTCCTACAAGGGGTGAGAGAGCGTCTAGGGGCGATCTCATCTAGGGCAGTGGAGAGACAGGTGTTCCAGCATTCCACTTGCCCGTCGACTGAGTCGCTGGTGAGTTCCAAATCCCTCAGAGCATTCAGGAACCTAGTGGGTTCCATAAGTCTCTTCGGGCGAACCATAATGGGTTCGGCACCCTTACCGGGTGGAGGGGCCACTCCCAGACGGACTTCCAGGACACTGTGATCCGACCATGGAACTTCTATAATAGAGGTTGGGATCACTTTAATTCCGGCCGCGAAGATCAAATCCAGGGTGTGTCCGGCCTGATGTGTGGGACCGGTCTTGCAAAGTGAGAGTCCTAGCATCTCCATGGTAGATACTAGGTCCATGGCTGCTATTGAGGGGGAGGCGGTATCGGCGTGGACATTGAAGTCCCCCAACACAATAAGTTTAGGGAACCTCAATGCCCACTCCGAAACCACCTCCAGCAGCTTAGGCAGACTCTCTGCTGGTGCGTTGGGTGCACGGTACACCAGCAGAAAGGCTACACTCTCACAGAAATCCCACACTAGGCCCGCACACTCAATTCCTGGGATGTTCGTGGTCGGGATCGTCCTGGAATTAAATTTGTCTCGGCTGAGAATAGCTACCCCACCCCCCCGTCTCTCTGTCCTAGTCTGACTCCTAGCCAGCTGCGTCATAGTCCCGGTGTAGTCATGTTCAGCTTGTGGTCCCCGGTGGCGCAGTGGGTTGAACCCTTGTGCTGGCGGGACTGAAGACTGACAGGTCGCAGGTTTGAATCCGGGGAGAGCGCGGATGAGCTCCCTCCATCAGCTCCAGTTCCCCATGCGGGGACATGAGAGAAGCCTCCCACAAGGATGGTGAAGCATCAAAACATCTGGGCATCTCCTGGGCAACATCTGGGCGTCTCCTGGGCGTCTCCTGGGCTTCGGCTGATGAGGAGGATATGCCCGGCAGTGGCCCAGGGAAGGGAAAACCCTTTCTGAAAATGGCGATTTCTTCCCGAAAAATGGAGGCGGTGGGTTCGAATTTGGGCAGGTGGCCAATTCTATCACACCAGAAGTGACTTGCAGTTTCTCAAGTCACTCCTGACATGAAAAAAAAGAAGTTGTGAATTGCACAATGAACGGCTAGCTTTGCATATCATTGATTCATTTCGATTATTACTTATTCAATATATATCCAAGGTGACAGATGGCATTCACCATTTCTGTTATTAAGTATAATAAAAGCATTGATGATGATGATGTTACCTGTCTCTCCTTGTGACTTAAGGTGGGACACAACACACCTGAACACACCATCGCCATAAAAAACGTACATTAAAATGCATCATGACAAATCACCAATAATAAAATACCTAGTGCAAGGATTAAAATACAATACAAAAACATATATCAAAATAGAAAGAGAATGCAAAATTAAACTTCACCGTTTGAAATGGTCTGGATAGGCTTGGTTTAACGCATACTCTCCAACTGTTCTGCTTTTTGGGGGATTGTGCCAAAATGGCTATTTTACTACATTTTAAAAAGTTTCTTTTAAAACATCACCAGGAAGTCCTAGATACATGTTTACAGGAGACGTTAATGTTTTCCATGCCAATGAGACAGTGAAACCATTCTGGATTTCTGCTTCCGTCACTCTGGACAGCTCCTTAAACATCCTTACTTCCAGAGGAGGTTGTGACAGCTGTCAGCCTGAACAACTTCAAGGCAGGATTAGACAGATTCATGGATACCAAGTGTATCGGTAGTTACTGAAAAGGACATTCAAGTGCCACCTCGGAGTTGGTTGAGGTAGGCAGGATTTCCCTGGGTACTGGTTGTGGGGGGTCGGGAGCAGGTCAGGGTTTTGCCCTCCCTTCTGCTCGAGATCCCCGTGTACAACTGGTGGGCCACTGTGTGATACAGAATGCTGGACTAGATGGGCTGAGGCCCGATTCAGCATGGCTCTTCTTATGCTCTTATGTTCTTATATTCTAACTAAAATCCCACATGTTGGACATGTCTACATTGTAGAATGAAAGCAGGTTGACATCCCTTTAACTTCCATGCCTCAATATATGGGATCTTGGGATTTGTAGTATGATGAGGCATCAATACCTTTTGGCAGGGGAAGCTACAGATGTTGTAGAACTACAACTCCCAGGATTTGCTGCCCTACTGAGATGGGAATCTCTCCTGTAAACATGGGCCCAGGACTTCATGGAAAAGGAGGCAATGTGGAGAAATGTTCCTAATGCTCTCTCCATTCTAATTCTGCTAAAAATCATAATTTCCTGGGGCTGCTGCTTAATTAAAAACAAGAACACGTCGAGGCACATCTGCACGGAGCCAAGAAAACCGTCAACAACATGTTTCTCCATTTTCTCCCCAGCTCCAAAGAGAAAAACACCCCAAATCTAAACAAAGGGTTGCTATGTGTCCTGTTGCAATGGCTTTGGCAATACTTTGAACTTGCTGGTGTTTTCTTAAAGCAATGTGTCCCCTGTGAACTTAAACCCCTCTGTTGCCAATGCTATGGAATACTGGGAGATGTAGTTTGGTGACTCAATATCACTCTTTGGCAGAGAAGGTGAAAGACCAAGACTACATTTCCCAGGATTCCACAGCACTGAAGCCCTGTCAACTATTTTCAAAGTAAGTACCACACAATGGAACGGGAATGACACTTTCAAACCAGGAACAGGGTTTTTTTTCCAAATTTTGTTACATAGTATTATTAATATTGATACACTTTATATAATTCATAATTTGGCGTTCAATTTCTCAGTATCAAGCAGGGGAAGTTGACCACATTGGAGGACCTAGAGCAGTGGTCCTCAACCTTCCTAATGCCGTGAATCCTTAATACACTTCCTCATGTTGTGGTGACCTCCAACTCCCATGACCAGCACAAAATACAGGAAGGGTTTGGTGGGCATTGACTTTGAGTCTGGGAGTTGTAGTTCACCTAGATCCAGAGAGCACTGTGGACTCAAACAATGGTGGGCCTGGACCAAACTTGGCACAAATACTCAATATGCCCAAATGTGAACTCTGGTGGAGTTTGGGGAAAGTAGACCTTGACATTTAGGAGTTGTATTTGTTGGGATTTATAGTTCACCTCTAATCAAAGAGCATTCTGAACCCCACCAATAATAGAATTGGGCCAAAATTCCCACAGACTCCCCATGACCAACAGAAAATGTTCTATTTTCTGATGGTCTTTAGCAACTCCTCTGACATCCCTTCGCGATATCCCTCCAGGGGTTCCAGCATTTTCTGCTGGTCATGGGACTTCTGTGTGCCAAGTTTGGTTCAATTCTATCATTGGTGGAGTTTAGAATGCTCTTTGATTGTAAGTGAACTATAAATCCCAGCAACTACAACTCCCAAATGACAAACTCAATCCCCACCTCCACCCCATCAGTATTCAAATTTGGGCATATCGGGAATTTGTGCCAAATTCGGTCCAGTGAATGAAAATGCATCCTGCACATCTGATACGAGGGCGGATCAATAAGTCTTAATTGAAAGGGCAACACTGCTCCTGTCAACAGGCATCTGTCAGTTGACTCCTGTCAAAATTTGAACAAGCTGCGTCATTTCGTTTGTGTTTGACAGCCATTGATAGCAGACTACCGCATGATCTGAGGAGAAAATGGAAAAAAGTGAATTTCATGTGCTCATTAAGCATTATTTATTTGCAGAAGAGCAGAATATAAATAAAGTCCAGTAGTAGTACATTGAAAAATAAAATGATTTTTTAATCCAAAAAGCTGTGCTTCATTCAAAAAGTCACGGACTTATTGATCCACCCTCGTATTTACATGATGATTCATACAGTAGCAAAATGACAGTTATGAAGTAGCAATGCAAATGATGTGATGGTTGTGGGTCACCACAACATGAGGAACTGTATTCAGGTGTTGCAGCATTAGGAAGGTTGAGAACCAGAGGTTTAGGGCATACCAAGCCTGAACTTCCACTAGAAGCAAAGGTCACTGAGCAGAAGCTGCCATACTTTGAGCACATCATGATGTAATTAATGGGAAAGGAGGAGGATGCCAAGGAAAACGGAGAAACGATTCTGGACATTATCACACAAGGCTTGGGGTGCGTGGTTGCAGCTCCAAAACAGCACATAATCATGCTGTTTATTGCATGACGTTGCTGTAAACACACTGGTAATTTAGCCGTACTTTTCCATTCATGGTTCCTATGAAGCATGTCATTGCAGCATTGCCACTAGTGCAATATGTTACTAGAGTTTCTGAAGTGAAATTGAGTGACTTCACTTGGTGAGATAAGCACATTGTGAGGCGGAAGGGACCCCAAAGGCCATCCAGTCCAACCCCTTTTGACCAAGCAGGAGGACACAATCCGAACCCTCCCAACAGATGGCCATCCAACCCCTGCTGAAAGGCTTCCTGAGAAGGGGACTGCACTGTGAGGTCAGAGGGACACCCAAAGGCCATGCAGTCCGACCCATTTCAACCAATCAGGAGGACACAATCTGAACCCTCCCAGCAGACGGCCATCCAACCCCCGCTGAAAGGCTTCCTGAGAAGGGAAGTGCGCTGTGAGGTGGGAGGGACACCCAAAGGCCATCCAGTCCAACCCCTTTCGACCAATCAGGAGGACACAATCTGAACCCTCCCAACAGACGGCCATCCATCCCCTGCTGAAAAGCTTCCTGAGAAGGGGACTGCACTGTGAGGTCGGAGGGACACCCAAAGGCCATCCAGTCCATCCCCTTTCAACCAAGCAGGAGGACACAATCCGAACCCTCCCAACAGATGGCCATACATCCCCTGCTGAAAGGCTTCCTGAGAAGGGAAGTGCGCTGTGAGGTGGGAGGGACACCCAAAGGCCATCCAGTCCAACCCCTTTCGACCAATCAGGAGGACACAATCGGAACCCTCACAGCAGACGGCCATCCAACCCCTGCTGAAAGGCTTCCTGAGAAGGGGACTGCACTGTGAGGTCGGAGGGACACCCAAAGTCCATCCAGTCCATCCCCTTTCAACCATGCAGGAGGACACAATCCGAACCCTCCCAACAGACGGCCATCCAAACCCTGCTGAAAGGCTTCCTGAGAAGGGGACTGCACTGTGAGGTCGGAGGGACACCCAAAGGCCATCCAGTCCATCCCCTTTCAACCAATCAGGAGGACACAATCCGAACCCTCCCAACAGACGGCCATCCAACCCCTGCTGAAAGGCTTCCTGAGAAGGGGACTGCACTGTGAGGTCGGAGGGACACCCAAAGGCCATCCAGTCCATCCCCTTTCAACCAAGCAGGAGGACACAATCCGAACCCTCCCAACAGACGGCCATCCAACCCCTGCTGAAAGGCTTCCTGAGAAGGGGACTGCACTGTGAGGTCGGAGGGACACCCAAAGGCCATCCACTCCAACCCCTTTCGACCAAGCAGGAGGACACAATCTGAACCCTCCCAACGGATGGCCATCCATCCCCTGCTGAAAGGAGTCATTCTGCACCAGTGAATGTGTACCTTGGATGTAAATTGAGTGTTCAACTGTCACATTTATGCAACCTCACCTCAAAGTTTTGCAAACAAGTGACACAATAACTTTTAACAGGTTTAGGAAAGACAAAAGTCTGATCCCAGACGGCGTGGGCAGGGAAGCCTTTATGAGCTTGCACAATGTTCAAAGCAGCCGGTAATATAAAAAATGCCAGCTCCTCCTTCTGCCTGTGAGCAAAGCCATTTTGCCACCATTCCCCACACAGACCCAGGCACGTCTGCAAGGAGGAGGAGCCGCCACTTGCTTCCTTTGGCAATGGAGGAAAGCAACACCTGAGTCTGTTTCACAAGGTGTTGTGAGGAAAACAGTGAGAAGGCCCTCAGCAATGTAATTTGCAGCAGAAATAGGAGAGTCCAGCACATCTAATCTCCAACATTTCACAAGATGTATGTGGCTAAACAATACCAGAGTGTGGTCAAGATGAAAAAAGAACATATCAGGGAAGAAGAACACCAAGCTAGAAGAGGCTGCAACACGTTGCTTTTGCCTAAACCTCATGGGAAGGACAGGGTTCTGCCTCCTCCATTCCTCTCTATTGAGTTAAAGCAGTCTTTCTTAACCTTGGGGGGCCTGGGGGGTGTCAGTGTCAGGATCGCCAAAGACCACCAGAAAATACAGTATTTACTGTTGGTCATGGGGGTTCTGTGTGTGAAGTTTGGCCCAATTCTATCATTGGTGGAGCTTAGAATGCTCTTTGATTGTAGGTGAACTATAAATCCCAGCAACTACAACTCCCAAATGTCAAGGTTTATTTTCCCAAAACTACACCATGGTTCATACACCATGGTTCAAACCACACCGGGACTGTGGCGCAGCTGGCTGGGTGTCAGCTGCATTAAGGATCACTATTGACCAAAAGGTCACCTCCGATATCAATCTAACTCTGTGGGAATGTCCAGACAGGAAGTCCATAATCTTGGAAGAGATTGTGTTAACAGAGTCATGGAACTTGTGATCCATATGAAACTTATAAACCAAGTTTCCTAAGCAGCAGAGCACTGGAAACGCAGTAGAGCCGGAATGCTTAGCTCGATCATGGCATCAATGAGAACTCACTCAGGTCAGGAAAGTGAACCAGAGTCCAAAAATAAAAGCATTTAAGCTTTATTTTAGAAAAATAAAGAGTAAAAATCACAGCATATCCATACTATAGGAACAAAAACACAACTTCTGCATGATAGCTATAAGAAGCCACAAGCAATACAAAGTAAAGACTACATGATTGCAAGGCAGCATCACAAAATCACCGTGTCATACATTTTATAATGGAAGATACAACACAATAACTCCACCTACATGAAGGTATTCTATTGGATGACGTCAACAGCATTGTCACCAGTGTGTCACCACTATGTCACTATTCTGGGCTGAACCATTGATGTGAAAAACATGCCCATCAATTATTTCTTATTTACACAATTATAACCCTGTTCTCGAAACATAGGACATTGTTTAGACTTCCAATCCACCTGGACTTCATGGGAGTAATAAACTAAGATAGTGTTTTATCCAAGCTGAGTACACAACATTGAGAACTTTCTCACTGACTAGCAGAAGATAACAAAAGCCTGTCTTTAAACAAAATGGAAGGCAAAACTGAACATAACTGAAGCCATGTTTTAAGCTAACTTGCTCGGCTGGTACGTAGCTTCGGGCTGGAGTGCCACCAATATACGGATGACACCCAGCTCATTCTGGGAATGGAAGGCCGACCCGAATCTGTACCTGATAATTTCCATCGCTGCCTTGAAGCCGTTACTGGATGGCTGCGAGTAGGTTGAAGGTGAATCCGGCTAAGACGGAGATCCTGTGGCTGGGCCATCCAGGTACTGGTGGGGTTCAGCTTCCAACCCTGGACGGCGTGACACTATGTCCGTCGTCAGCTGTTAAAAGTCTTGGTGTTATTCTGGACTCTCAACTGACGATGGAGACACACATCTCCGCCGTCAGTAGAGCAACGTTTTTCCCACCTTCGCCAGACAAGGAAGCTGGCCCCCTACCTGTCCCGTCACGACCTAGCTACAGTGGTCCAAGCCACGGCCATCTCGAGATTGGACTACTGTCACCAGGCATGTAGCCGGGGGCTAAGGGGCTTCAGCCCCCCGAAATTCTCAGGGTGGTCCGCGAGAAGGCCTTACTGGTACATTATTTAAACTGTTATGTTTATTCATATCATGATCTGATCACCATGCTCATTATATCCCACATTAATGGGGTTATTGGGATAACAATACAAAAGGTTTGCTAGGGTAGACCCTCTGCCACCCAGTCTCAGCCCCCCCACCTCACCCCCGAATCAAAATCCTGGCTACGGCCCTGACTGTAACGCTCTCTACATTGGCCTTCCTCTGTCGGTGATCCGGAAACTTAAGCTTGAGCAGAATGCCGCAGCTCGACTGTTGGCAGGCATGCCAACATGCTGCTATATCACTCCCATCCTGCGCAAACTGTACTGGCTTCCAGTGGAATTCCGGATCACCTTCAAAGTGCTGATGTTGACCTTCAAGTCCTTGAATGATCTTGGGTCAGTGTACCTAAGGGACCGCCTCTCCCTATATTGCCCCTCCAGACCACTGCGTTCAGAGTCACATAACCGCCTAGAAATTCCGGGCTGCAAGAGCTTCCACCTGACTTCGACAAGGAGGAGAGCCTTCCGCATTATCGCTCCAACACTCTGGAACGCACTCCCTCCAGAAGTCCTTGCTCACCCTAGTCTACTGGCCTTCCGTAAAGCCTGTAAGTCTCTGCTATTCAAACAGGCATTTGGCCTTTAATTTGCAGGCACCATATCGCGGATAAAGAAGGCCGTGTAATCCTGCTTCCTGTGTATAGGGTCGATATGTTGTTTTATGATTTTACTGTGTTTATATACGCTGTTTTAACTCTGTTTTTAATGTTGTAAGTCGCCCCGAGCCAGGCGGGAGTGGCGACGGATAAGTCCAAACAAGCAAACAAACAAATAAATAAATAACTTTGAACTACATCATTTTGACATTTATCAGAAATTACAGGAAACTTCAACAGATTGAAGATCCATGAGTTTAGAGACCAGTCTATGTGGGAGGGTTGTGATAAATGCGGAACTGAAGTCTGCAGTGTAGACAGGAGCTCAGAGTCAAAGGCTATTGTCTTTACAAGTTCAGACTTCCTAACGCTCTGCATCCGGCAGGCTCCTCTCTTTGGTAGCCAAAGGGCGGTTTTGAGGGAGGATGCACAGACCGAGACGGAGACTCCTTTCCCGCCCACACTTCGCTTCTCATGCAGACAAACCATTTATTAATTTGCATGTTGCCTTTATGGCTCTGCTTTCGCTCCAAGGCTTTGGAACTCCTTTTCCAGCGAGCGTTGGCCAAAACCCTCATTTATTTATTTATTATTTCAATTTCTATACCGCTCCTATCTACAGGCTCGGGGTGGTTTACACCAGTGTTTCCCAACCAGTGTGCCGGGGCACACTAGTGTGCCGTGAGCGATCATCAGGTGTGCTGTGGGAAATTGGAACCTCCAATACCCTTACTTATTAAAGGAGCGCCGCTACGTCACAGTACAAAATGCACAGTTAACCATACATAATCATACGCAAAAAAACACATTCAAAGTACCCAATCCTGCTGGCGAAAATCAAAAGTCTTACATAAGGTAGTTCGGCGTGGTCGCCACAGAGAGCGAAGGAATTGCGAACCAGGAAGTAGCGAGTTCACGGAGCACTCCTCTACAGAAAACTCGCAATATTTGATGAAATCACGGAAGTGAGTGCAAAAAACAAAGTGTATCCTCACGATGTTATCCAATGTCAGTTCCGGGATCCGCACAATAACACAGTCAGTTTGCGGACAATTTCTAGAAGCAACACCATAATCATAGCGACAAGGTAGAAAATCACATAGATAATCACATATATTCAAACCGCCAGAGGCTGAAGATAGATGTGGCATGGGCAAACTTGGACCTTCCTGGTGTTTTGGACTCCAACTCCCACCATTCCTAGCAGGATCAGGCCCTTTTCCTCCCCCAGCCACTTAAGCAGGAAAGGGCCCCAGGCTGTTAGGAATGGTGGGAGTTGAAGTCCAAAGGACCCAGAGGGCCGAAGTTTTCCCATGACTGACAGCTGTTGAGCAAGACCTTCGTGTGTGTCTTTCTGCCATTCCTGCCAGGATATCTATGTTGTGTTCATCAAAACAGGCCCAGGTTTCACACTGAGTGTATAAATACATTTACAGATATATTAACGATATGTATTACTGTGTTAGAGTGTCATTTTGTGTCATTTTAGTTGGTGGTGGGCCCCAGGATTTTGTAAATGTAAAAAATGTGCTGCAGCTCAAAAAAGGTTGAAAAACACTGGTTTACACAATCTAAAACCACATATAATCAAAATAAAGCATCTACAGAAAACAAGAAGTTATAAATGTTAAAAATTTAAGAATTAAGTGATAGCACACCAAAATCGTTCTCAAGCATTTAGGCTGATCTGATATGCAGCAGGGAGTTCCGCAGTTGCTCCATGCCCGTTTGGGCCAAATGAGATGGAAAATGTGACAAATCTGCCTGCCTGCCTGCCCCCCTCTTCTTACTTGCCTTCTCACCAACTCTAACATTGTATCCCATTCCCCAAGAAAAGAACCCCGAGAATTGCAACATTGCTCCTTCCATAGCGATACATAGTGTCCCTTTGCCTTCTAACAAAAACCATGAAATAAACCTTCCTGGGAACTGCAGAACATTGCAGACCCTGCCCGGGATGCCCTTAAGGCACGCCGGGACCACGGAAGCTAAGTTCCAAAAAACCGCGGATAAGGAAACCATGAGATCTCAGGTATCCGCAAGATGGCGGATCATCTCCATTTCGATCCCTGATTTTTCTATGCAAAAATACAACACAAACTTCTATTTTGGCATTTTCCTTCGCGCCCTTAAGGATGTTATGAAGGGCCGCTCAGGTTGAATGCTTGCCGAAAAAGGGCAGTTTTACACGCCCTCCGAAAAGAGGACAGCTCTCTAATCGATCTAACTTCTACAGGCAAAGCATTCCAGAGCATCGGTGCCATCACAGAGAAGGCTCTTTGTCTGGTAGATGACAGATGATAAGTCCGGACAGCAGGGACATCAAGGAGATTTTGTCCTTCCGACTGAAGTGATCTCTGGGGAAGATATAGGGAAAGGTGGGCCCTAGGGTACACCGGCACTAGACCATACAAGGCCTTAAAGGATAAAACCAGTACTTTGAAAGTGATCCGGTACTCCACTGGTAGCCAGTGCAATTGCTGCACGATTGGAGTGATATGACATCTTGTTGGCGCTCCGGCAAGCAGTTGAGCAGCAGCATTTTGCACTAGCTTGAGTTTCCAGATCACAGGCAAAGGAAGGCCAATGACCTTCTGACCTTTTCGTATCCAGGAGAAAATATTTTTTTACTTCTGCTGCCCTGATTGTGTAGCACAGTGTTTCCCAACCTTTTTTGAGCCGCGGCACATTTTTTACATTTACAAAATCCTGGGGCACACCACCAACCAAAATGACACAAAATAACACAGTAATACATATAGTTAATATGTTTTTAAGTGTATTTATACTCTCAGTGTGAAACCTGGGCCTGTTTCGATGAACACAACATATATATGACTTCCTCTCACATACTTATACATGGCTATCATGTCTTCTCTCAGCCTTCTCTTCCTCAGGCTAAACGTGCCCAGGTCTTCAAGCCGCTCCTCATAGGACTTGTTCTCCAGACCCTTGTGAAATTTCACCCTGAGTGAAACTTGCTTCCAGTTAACTATGGATGTCATGAAGCTGTTATAAACAGTTCCTGGGGGCACGCTCAAAAATCCATTAAATAGTTTAAAAAAACCATTTCCAAGCGGAAAGGCTCCAAGCGGAGAGGCTCAATTTGTTTCTTGGAAACCTGTGAGTGGGTTTCCTTTGCCTCAGGGAGGATCTTTGGGGAGGGAAAGAGGGAGAAAGAGCTGCTAGGAGGGGGAAGAAAGGGTATTGGAGATTCCAATTTCCCACGGCACACCTGATAATCTCTCATGGCACACTAGTGTGCCACGGCACACTGGTTGGGAAACACTGGTGTAGCATATAGAATTTTAATGTCATCCCCCCCCCATTAACTCTGTTTTAATTTTAATTTTGTAAATAACATTATTACTTTAAAGTTTTGTGTGTTGACAGTTTTGGTGCATCTACACTGCAGCTTGACCTCGCTTTAACTTCCATGGGTCAATGTTATGGGATCCGGAGAGCTGTGGTTTGTTGAGACATTACCATTTGATTGACAGGGCTGAAGACCTTATGAAACTACAACTCCCATGTTGTAACATTGAGCATAGCCGTGACAGAGTTCTCAAATTACACTTTATGTTTAGGGATGTGCCTCTGTACCCCAGAACGAATGCAGCTTTACATCATTGCTCAAGGCTGTGGAATCCTGGAAGTTGTAATTTGGTGCGGCACAAAACACTCTTTAGCAGAGAAGCTAAAGACTTTGTAAAACAACATCTCCCAGTGTTCTGTAAAGCTGAGCTCACTTTAATAGCTATAGCTCAATGTTACAGAATCCTGGAAGTTGTAGTTTGGTGCATTGTTTGCAAAAGAAGGCTAAAGACCTTGTGAAACGACATCTCCCATGATTCTGTAATGTTGAGCCCACTATAAAAGCCATGGCTTAATGTTACAGAATCCTGGGAGTTGTAGTTTGGTGCACAGTTTGCAAGAGAAGGCTAAAGACCTTGTGAAACTACAACTCCCAGGATTACATATCATCGAGCCATGGCAGTTAAAGTGAGGTCAAATCAGAAGAGATGGAGAAGACGGAGAGCTTGCTGGGCCTTGTCGGATACAGGCCTCAGTATCCACAATGTAAGATGTGACTCAAGCACCTCCGTGGGAGTTCATTGGGGAAATGAATTGGAAATATCGCCCGATTCGGAAACCACTTCCCTTTGAAGGAGTCTAATCACTTCCCTGGAAACGTTTCAGTTGGCTTCAATACAGGAACAGGAACAAACAGCTGGGCTGATTCAGCAGATCGAATTCCCCACAATCCAGATGTGCAGAGTCCTTTTTGACTGTCTAAGCCTAGATGTCTCTGGTCCAGATGGGGTTCAATTCAACTGATTTATTTATTTTATTTATTTACAGTATTAATATTCCGCCCTTCTCACCCCACAGGGGACTCAGGGCGGATTACAATGTACAGATACATGGCAAACATTCAATGCCATAGACCAGTGTTTTTCAACATTTTTTTACATTTACAAAATCCTGGGGCACACCACCAATCAAAATGACACAAAATGACACTCTAACACAGTAATACATATAGTTAATATGTTTTTAAATGTATTTATACATTCAGTGTGAAACCTGGGCCTGTTTTGATGAACACAACATAGATATCCTGGCAGGAATGGCAGAAAGACACACACTTCCCACACAGAACTCCCATAACCAAGAGAAAATACTATAAGAGTTTGGTGGGCATTGACCTTGAGTTTGGGAGTTGTAGTTCACCTCCATCCAGAGAGCACTGTGGATTCAAACAATGATGGATCTGGACCAAACTTGGCATGAATATCCCTTATGCCCAAATGTGAACACAGATGGAGTTTGTGGAAAATAGACCTTGACATTTGGGAGTTACAGTTTCTGGGATTTATAGTTAACACTAAATCAAAAAGCATCCTGAACTCTTGCAACAATGGAATTGAACCAAACTTGGCCTATTGAACTCTCATTACCAACAGAAAGTACTGAAAGGGTTTGCTTGGGAGTTTGGAAGTTGTAGTTCACCTACACCCAGAGAGCACTGTGGACTCAAACAATGTTATGTTATGTTGTTGTTTGTTTTCTATCCAGAATCACAATGTTGGAAGGAGGCTCACCACTTTAAGGTCCCTAAAACAGGCATGGGAAAACTTCGGCCCTCTGGGTGCTTTGGACTTCAACTCCCAGCATTTCTAACTAACTAACTAACTAACTAACTTTATTTCTTATGAGTCGCCCTCCACCAAAGGTGTTCTGGGAGACTTACACAATTAAAAGGTTACATAGTCACCGCTTGTTACTAACAATCATAGGCTCTTCTGAAAAGCCATGTCTTAAGCTTCTAACAGCCTGAGGCCCTTTCCTGCTTAAATGGCTGAGGGGGAAAGGAAAAGAGCCTGAGGCTGCTAGGAATGGTGGGAGTTGGAGTCCAAAACACCTGGAAGGTCCAAGTTTGCCCATGCCAGCTTTCGACAGAGACCTCTTTCTCCCTCTTCCCCTTCGCGCCTTTTCTTCCCCCTCCTGCTGAACACTTTTTCTTCTACACTGCCACTTCTGCCGCCATTTTGATCCGAGGGGGCAGCGTGAGCGTGTTCAGGAGGGGAGGGGGGAGGAAGGCGTGACCCGTGCGGGCGCTACTGCGCAGACTCGCCCCAGAGCAAAGCGAGGCAAAGCGAGCAGAGTGAGTATTGGAGGTTCCAATTCCCCACGGCACACCTGATGATCGCTCACGGCACACTAGTGTGCCATGGCACACATGTTGGGAAACACTGCCATAGACATACAACACATATAGACAGATAGTCAGAGGCTATTTAATATTCCACTTTTCTGGCCACCAGGGGAGCTGTCGCTTCACCGTCCATCTGTGGCACTTATGAAGTACTTCCTCATTCCCTGCATGCTTTGCTGGAGATTTTTTTATGGCCTCGTAAATTAGTCAAATTAGCCTCCCCACACATTAGGTGGTTCCTAATTTTCCTACTTGAAAATTCCTAATTTTCCTACTTGACAGATACAACTGTCTTTCGGATTGCAAAGGTTGACAACAAACTACACAATTGGTCAGAAGCTCACGCCGACCTGGGCTAGCTTCGAACTCATGACCTTTTGGTCAGTAGTGATCTTAATACAGCTGACACCCAACCAGCTGCGCCACAGTCCCGGTGCATGGAAATGCTACATCGAAAGGAAGAATACTCTTAAAATCTTTCCAAATAGTAACTTTTTAAAATGTTGTAATTTTAACTGTTGGATGTCAAAGCAAATTCCTTTTAATCAATGGGGAATTTCTAGTTATTGGCAGCAGAAAGTGTGTCGAGTAACTGAGGGCGGTTCCAGACAGCACTTTATCACGGGCTTTAGTGAAGGGCAAAAAATCCCAGGACTTCAGGAGAGGTCCACATACACGTCTCTTGGTCCTGGGATTTCTGCCCCCATGTTCAGATGTTATGCTTTGTTCCAAAATTTAGAGGCTCTCAAGATGGCTTCTGGATGCGGGACTTCTGCTGGAAACTGCAAAAGTTCCGTTCTTTGTCCTGGCCAGAAAAACCGTTCCCTCCCTCCATTTTGATTCGGGGGGCTGAGTTTGGTCGGGGGGCATTGGAAGAGGGTCTACCCTAGCAAACCTTTTGTATTGTTATCCCAATAACCCCATTAATGTGGGATATAATGAGCATGGTGATCAGATCATGATATGAATACACATAACAGTTTAAATAATGTACCAGTAAGGCCTTTTCGCGGACCACTCTGAATTTCGGGGGGCTGAAGCCCCCTTAGCCCCCGGCTACATGCCTGCCTCCCGCACTTACAAACCTCATGGGATGGAGCCACTACTGCCCAAGTCAGCAGTACACAAACAGGAACACACATTTTTAAAGCCAGGAACAGAACTTTGCCATTATCTACTATTTTAGAGCCTGGCTGTCTGGCCATCTGTCTAGACAGATTTGGTTGCGTACTTATGGCATCCAACAACTCGGAGCTGTTCCTGAATTACACATGGCTTTTCCTATTAGCCACTTGCATGACCTTGGCTCTCAGTATTTACATTCCTCTCCACCTTCAGTAGTAAGTTTTTTTCTCTGTTCTCTTCAGGAGGGCTTCCTTCCTTCCTTCCTCCCCGTCACCCTTTCCTTCTCTCCTTCCTTCCTCCCCCTTCACCCTTTCTCTCCCTTCCTTCTTCCCCTTTTCTTCATCTTCTATTCTTTCCCCCCAAGTCTTCCTTTCCTTCTCCTTCCTTTCTTTTCACTTCCCTCTCTCTCCTCTTCTTTCTTTTCTTCTTTTCCCATTTCCTTCTTTCTTTTCCCCTCCTTGTCTCTCTCCTGCTTTTCTTTTCTTCCTTTTCCATAGCTCGTTCTTCTTTTCTTTCTTCCTCTCCCCCTCCCTCCTTTATTTCCTCTTTCTTTCATTCTTTCTTTCTTTCCCCCTTCTTTCCTTCCTTCCTTCTCCTCTTCCTTCCTTCCCAAAAGCATGACTTTTGCAGAGCCAGTTCTGAAGTGTCTCGTCATTCTTCCGGGGGAATCCTTTTCTCATAGTATGTACTACAGACTCACATTTAGTTGAATTCAGTCTTAAAATATACTCTATATATTCTATGGCTCTCACTGAAATACATTTCCAAATATTTTGCTTTTATGGCTCTCTGAGTCCAAAAGGTTCCCGACCCCTGCCATACACTGTACACATGTTATCAGCTTACACAAGGTCTGAGTAGGTTGTTGTAGGTCTCTCTGACTGTATGGCCATGCTCTAGAACAGGGCTGTCCAACAGGCAGCCCTGGGGCCGTACACAGCCCCCGAGCCCCTTCCCTATGGCCCCCTAACTTGTTTTAATAAAATACAAATTAAAAATAAAACATTAAATTAAAAAAATTTAAAAAATACCTACTTCCAGGTTTAGGCAAGCATCGCGAGACAACGCCAGCCACAGACGGGATTTCGAGGGAGGTCGAAATCCCATCTGTGGCTGCGTAGTCTTGCGATAGCTGCCGAAATCTTGGGTCCCGCGGGATTTGCGGCCGGCCTGGGCACGCGCCGCCTCCTCCCTCGCGGCTGCTTCCAGGCCAGCCACCATTCCCTCAGAGAGAGGGAGGAGGGGAGTGAGGCAGGGAAAGCCCCTCCTGGCTCCAGCCTCTTCCTGTGGAGGGCCCTTGCTTCCCGCCCCGCGGATGGGAGAGCCGCCGCGCCCGGCCTGAGCTCGGCCTCGGCTCCAGCGGGGCTCCTTGGGGTCGGCGGCGTTGTTGGCGCTTTGGCCCTGTGGCGGGGCTCCCGTAGTATGGGTAAGGAAAAACAGTGGGACGTTGGATGAGGGGGAGGGGTCCTCAGCGGCGGTTTCCTTGGCGACACTTTCTTCCCTCCTCCGCCCTCCCCCTTGTTGTGCTGCCTTCCCCCGCATGCAGGGCGCAACGTGGCTTCCTTTGCGCCTGTCCCCGCGGCTTGTTTTCTCTTCAGGGAGGTAGGGAGCTCTTTGGGCCTACTCCACCCGCCCCATCAAGCCCTGCGACGGCATTGAGGTGTTTGGGTTTTTTTGGTGTGTCCCAATTTGAGTGTGGACTCAAATAACTCAAAGGTATTAGGAAACATTCCCCCAAATCCACCAGTGTTCCCATTTGGGTATATTGAGTATTCATGCCAAGTTTGGTCCAGATCCATCATTATTTGAGTCCACAGTGCTCTCTGGATGGAGGTGAACTACAACTCCACAACTCAAGGTCAATTGTAAGTAAATTGGAGCCGGGGGAGGGGGCGGAGCTGGGGGAGGGGCGGGGTGGGGCGGGGCTGGGGGGGGGGGCAGGCAGGGGGCGGAGCCAGACCCTTCGGCCCCCCAGGTGATCAGTGACCGGAATTCCAGCCCTTGGGCCCGTAGAAGTTGGACAGCCCTGCTCTAGAAGTATTCTCTCCTGGTGTTCCACCTGCATCTATGGCAGGCATTCGCAGAGGTTGTGAGGTCCTCTGAAGATGCCTGCCATAAAGGATGACCTCACCACCTCCATAGCACAGAGCCATTTGGAGTGGCATCAAACCACATTGGTTGTACAGTGTAAATGCCCCTCTAGCATCCTTTTTCCTGCCTTCGGACAAAGCTTAACTCCAGCATTCCCTGCTACGGAGTCAATGGTCAGCAGTGTCCTCGGATGAAAAAATATTTCACTAAAGGGAGGCCTTTGTTTCCATAAACTTTAACCACCTGGAAGGCGTCGGAGTGCAGTTTCCACCCAAAGGGGCCTTGTTCGGAGGCACAAGGGAGCCTTTCTCCCTTTGCCACTGCAAATATTGCATCCAAGGGAAGGTTGTTTTCTCTGGCTTTCGCACCGGTGAGATTTCAGAAATATGCCCAACACATGGAAGAAAGAAAGGCGCCTGTTTTGGTTAATTACAAAGCTGATATGTCTCCTCTTAAGCAGACAGGGAGGCCAAGGACCCCAAAAAGTAGAAACAGCGATCAGCACACAAATGTCTGTCTGTGTTTTCGTCTGCTTCGACTTAGGAAAGCACCGTATGCACACAGATGCAGGCGGCAGAGCCCGACAATTAGGCTGGGACTCCTGATTAGAGCAGAGCCAGGCATCGATCCCACTTAAGTAAATAACGTCACTCCAGGTCAGTATCAGTTTGGAGACGGGCAACACATAAGAAACATGTTTGTTTTCTAATTTCCTTTGCAATACTTAGTAACATGAATCTGAGACTGATGTACAAAGATGAATTAATTGTGTTGTTTTTATGTGTGTTTTAATTGATCTGTGAGGGTTTTAAAGAGAAAGCTGGATGACCATCTGTCAGGAGGGATTTGATTGTGCCTTCCTGCCTGGCAGAATAATGGGGTTGGGATGGATGGCTCTTGCGGTGTCTTCCTTAATTAAAATTACATTTCGCATTGTATTTGAGGACCGGGTTTTTCCGCAGCTGGTTAGGAGTCAGCTGCATTAAAATCACTACTGACCGAAAGGTCATAAGATCAAAGCCAGCCTGGGTTGGAGTAAGCTTCCGACCATTTGTCTAGCTTACTGTCGACCTTTGCAGCCCGAAAGATCTGTCAAATATGAAATTTAGGTACCACTTATGTGGGGAGGCTAATTTAACTAATTTACGACGCCATAAAAATCTCCAGCAGCATGCAAAAGAATGAGGAAGTACTCCAACGGTGTCACAAATGGATGGTGAAGCAACAGCTCCCCCGGTGGCCGGAATTCAATCATACCCTTATGAAGCTGGAAAGTATAGCCTCTGTGTGCCTGTTTATATATATTGTGTGTCTATGGCATTGAATGTTTGCCATGTGTATGTGCATTGTGATCCACCCTAAGTCTCCTGCGGGGGAGAAGGGCAAAATATAAATACTGTAAATAAATAAATAAATATTTTATTGTTGTTGCCTGGCTTGCACAGTGATTATAGTAGAAACAACACACACACACTAATACATATCTCACTATCTGAGAGCCAGTGTGGGTTTGGAGACCTGAGCTTTCAAGCCAAGTGTCACCTAACTTGCTAGCTAACCAGCCAGTCTTATTTAATAATAATAATAATAACAATCCTAAATATACACTGGACCGACTATGTGACGAATGTTGCTGTCCTTGAGCAAGCAGGGATCACCAGCGTTGAGGCCATGCAATTGAGAACACAGCTGCGCTGGGCAGGGCACGTCTCTAGGCTGGAGGACCACTGCCTCCCAAAGATACTACTCTAAGGTGAACTCGCCACAGGTCAGTGCAAGAGAGGCACCCCAAAAAGAGATATAAGGACTCCTGAAACAACATCTCAGGCTCAGCCAGATTGATCACCAACAATGGTCCACCCTGGCCTCACATCGGGAGGCATGGAGGCGCACTATCCACAATGCTGCAGCCTCTTTTGAGAAGACACGCCGAATGGGTCTCAAAGAGAAACGACAACGCAGAAAGAACCGCAACTTGGAAACAACATCACCCAAGGAGACTTTCTGCTGTGCTTTCTGCAACCGAACTTGCCTATCTCAGATTGGCCTTTTTAGTCATCAACGCACTTGTAAAAAGCGTGGGATGAGTCCTTTCTAAGAATCTTCGTTTGCGAAGTAATGCTGAGAGAATAATAATAATAATACTTTATTTCTATTCTGCCCTTCTCACCCCAAAGGGGACTCAGGACTGATCACAAGTACACATACATGGAAAACATTCAATGCCGTTTGTATAGACTGTACACAGACAAACAGAACAGAAGGAGGTGTTGTTTTGATGCCATGGACAGTTGGGCTTGAGTCCACAGGGAGTGCTGTCAGTCCATCCTCTATGACGAAGAGCCGTCAGGACTTCCTCATTCCTGCATTTCCAGATCTTCTTTTTCTTTATGGCATTGCAAAACACCTCCCCCACTTTTAGCGTTACCTAATTTCTCTAATTACAGCTAAAGCTGTTTCTGAACTGCTTAGGTCAACAGTGATCAGGCTGACGGTCGGCCGCTCACGCTGACCCAGGGCTTTGAACTTGCAACCTTTCAGTCGATAGATCTTATAGTTGCTGATGATTTGCCAGCTGTGCTAAACCTCCGGCCCATCTGGATAAAGGGTGGATTCCCCCGCCCGCCAGACAGTGTCCGGCCGATGTTTCGCTTTTGGGCCTTGTGCGCTCCGACGCCGTGCCATAGCAAACCTCCCTGTGTGCTGAATACGGAGTGCTGTGTTTACAGGCTTCTGCGCCTGCACACAGGAGCTTCTGGGCATGCACAGGGGGGATGTTTTTTGGGGGGCCAAAATAATATTTTTTGGGGTGGGCGCCAAAATAATGTTGGGGGGGGGGGCGCCAAAATAATGTTCGCTTACCATTTAAAATTACCTTGGACCGCCTCTGACTAGGTCTACCAATTACTGATCATTGTCTCAAATTTTAGTCAGAAATTTAGAAAACAGGGTCATTATCCCACTCGTCCATTCATTGGCCTTAATTCTTGAGCCTGTTTTGCTCATTTCTTGTTTCAAAACACAACCAAGCCTCGATGAAGAAGCGGCTGTATGGCGATGCCTTTGGTGTGATGCATGAGCTGGTTTATCTTCCCTCTTTGCTTGGCTTGGAATCTCACATGGAAATACAGGCTGTGCCCAAAATCTGATGCAGACCACCCATTTTTTCCATCGTTAAATGGCACGGCTGGGCTCAGGAGGAATTCACACACACACGGCATGCGGAACATGAATGGACTTATTGTCAGATGACTTGGGGGGGGGGGGGAATTCCTCCACCAAAAATATGGAAGGTGAGAAGAAACAACATTGGAAGCCTTTGAGACAGTGATTTATTTCAGCAGGAGCTTTCACGGATATGGGTCCCTTTGTTCCAGTGTCTTCAGGTGCATCTACACCAGTGTTTCCCAACCTTTTTTGAGCCGCGGCACACTTTTTACATTTGCAAAATCCCGGGGCACACCACCAACCAAAATGACACAAAATGACACTCGAATACAGTAATACATATAGTTAATATGTTTTTAAAATGTATTTATACTCTCAGTATGAAACCTGGGCCTGTTTTGATGAACTCAACATAGATATCCTGGCAGGAATGGCAGAAAGACACAAACTTCCCACACAGAACTCCCATAACCAAGAGAAAATGCTATAAGAGTTAGGTGGGCATTGACCTTGAGTTTTGGAGTTGTAGTTCACCTATATCCAGAGAGCACTGTGGACTCAAACAATGTTGGATCAGGACCAAACTTGGCATGAATACTCAACATGCCCAAATATGAACGCAGATGGAGTTCAGGGGAAATAGACCTTGATATTTGGGAGTTGTAGTTGCCGGGATTTATAGTTCCCCTACAATCAAAGAGCATTCTGAACCCCACCAATGATAGAACTGGGCCAAACTTCCCACACAGAACCCCCAGGAGGCAAGAGGAGGTCTCTACTTGGGGAAAGGGAGGCGGGCCTTCCCAATGCATGGAGAGGGAGAGACCTCCTCTTGTAATTTTGTGTCTTTATTGAGGTAGGTTTTTTAGGGTTTTTATACTTCAACACACTAGACTCTCCCACCTCACCTTCCTGGAGGTTCCCATTTCCCACGGCACACCTGATGATCGCTCACGGCACACTAGTGTGCCCCGGCACACTGGTTGGGAAACACTGATTTACACTGTAGAATTAATGTAGTTTCGCATCAATCTAACTAAACTGCACCATTCAATGCTACATAAATGTGGGAGCTGTAGTTCGGTGAAACACCAGCACTCTTTGGGACAGGAGGCTTGTAAAACTACAACTCCATGGAATCAAACTATGAATTAGACACTAAATTCACCGGGAATGTGGCGCAGCTGACTGGGAGTCAGCTGCATAAGATCTCCACTGACCAGAAGGTCATGAGTTCGAGGCCTGTCCGGGTCGGGGTGAGCTCTCGACCAATTGTGTAGCTTGTTGCCTGTCTATATATGTTGTTTGTCTATGGCATTGAATATTTGCCTGTATATGTGCATTGTGATCCGCCCTGAGTCCCCTGCGGGGTGAGAAGGGTGGAATATAAATGATGTAAAAAAATAATCAGTGGTTCCCAACTATGGGCTAGGGCCCACTGGTGGGCCACAAGCCCTAAAATCAGGTCCACAAGACATATGGACAATAACACAGCCCAACCAGAAGATGATTTTTCCTAGGTGTTTTCATTTTAGGCCTGTTCCTGGAGTTATTTGGGGTGCTGATTCAGAAAATTGCATTAGAGATAGACCACATCAGCCCTAGTAAAGGTAGAGGTTTCCCCCTGACATTAAGTCCAGTCGTGTCCAACTCTGGTGCTCATCTCCACTTCTAAGCCAAAGAGCCGGTGTTGTCTGTAGACACCTCCAAGGTCATGCGGCCAGCATGACTGCATGGAGCGCTGTTACCTTCCCATGTTTTTATGATAGCACCAATTAGGAAATAACATTTATAACCCAAGGAACAAAAACAGTGTCATATAAGGTAAAGGTAAACGTTTCCCCTTGACGTTAAGTCTAGTCGTGTCCGACTCTATAGGGTGGTGCTCATCTCCATTTCTAAGCCGAAAAGCTGGCGTTGTCCGTAGACACCTCCAAAGTCATGTGGCCAGCATGATTGCATGGAGCGCTGTTATCTTCCTGCTGGAGTGGTACCTATTGATCTACTCACATTTGCATGTTTTCAAACTGCTAGGTTGGCAGAAGCTGGGGCTAACAGCGGGAGCTCACCCCACTCCCTGGATTCGAACCTGCAACTTTTTGGTCCTCAAGCTCAGCAGTTCAGCGGTTTAACCCACTGCGCCACCAGGGGCTACTAGATTATTAAATAATCAGTTCTAGATGATTAAATATGGTTTTATGTGGGGAACAGATGCTGACCACTGGATGGCATAAGTTCTGTATCAGAAACTAGAGCTGATGTGGTCTATCCAATGCAATTTTCTAAATCAGCACCCCAAATAACCCAACTGAATCTAAAGTTTAGCAAAATCCAATTCATAACCCCTTTGGTACTAATGTTAGAGAATGGTTCCTGGTCAAAGTGGTCCCTGGTCAAAAACAGGTTGGGAACCACTGCACTAAATGAAGCCCTTGTGGACACACAGCTTCCGGGGTGACATAGAATTGCGTCAGGGCAGCTAAAGTGGTGTCAAACTGCATTAATTCTACCGTGTAGCTGTACCTGAAGAGAGTGACTCATATCCATGAAAGCGCCTGCTAAAATAAATCAACACACCCCCAGCTTCCTAACTTTAAGCCTGCAATTCCTTAAGGATTTTCCCAATTTATTATTATAATTTCCTATACTTATACCCCACCCTTCCGGCATGGGAGGCCCTACCGATGGCTATTATGCCACCACCAACATGGCTCACAACTTCATTAGGGTACGCAAGCCTCTCCCCCACTGCAAGGGGGCGCCAATGGAGAGGAAAGGGCTACGGCAGACCTCGAAGAAGAAGACGGCATATATATACGCTATCGTAATGATGGTAGCTTGTTCCACTTAAGCCGTCTGAGGGCTCGCACTAAGACTCTAAACGATCTAGTCCGTGAGCTGCTTTTTGCTGGCGATGCTGCCCTTGTCGCCCATTCAGAAGCAGCCCTGCAGTGCCTAACATCCTGCTTTGCAACAGCTGCAGAGCTGTTTGGGCTGGAGGTCAGCCTGAAGAAAAGGGAAGTCCTCTACCAGCCCTCACCACAGG
Organism: Anolis apletophallus; assembly: GCA_030556195.1. Taxonomy (NCBI): domain Eukaryota; kingdom Metazoa; phylum Chordata; class Lepidosauria; order Squamata; family Anolidae; genus Anolis; species Anolis apletophallus. Next base: position 6,043,124 of record JARBWK010000010.1, on the reverse strand, counting down.
AAGAACACCATCATCCCCACGTCAACATAGGCAAATCTGTGCTTAAGTCCGTTCAGCAGTTCACCTCCCTGGGAAGCATCATCTCTTCAGACGCCAAGATTGACAAAGAGATAGATCACAGATTAGCAAAGGCATAGAGTGCATTCGGAAGGCTTCACAAAAGAGTCTGGAGCAACAAGCACCTGAGGCAAAGCACCAAAATCAGTGTGTACAGAGCTATCGTACTGTCTATTCTCCTCTATGTGTCTGAAACATGGGTCACCTATCGTCGACACCTACGACTCCTCGAACGCTTTCATCAGCGCTGTCTTCGCACAATCCTAAATATACACTGGACCGACTATGTGACAAATGTTGTTGTCCTTGAGCAAGCAGGGATCATCAGCATTGAGGCCATGCTCTTGAGAACACAGCTGCGCTGGGCAGGGCACGTCTCTAGGCTGGAGGACCAGCGCCTCCCAAAGATACCACTCTATGGTGAACTCGCCACGGATCAGCGCAAGAGAGGCACCCCCAAAAAGAGATACAAGGACTCCCTGAAACAACATCTCAGACATGGCCAGATTGATCACCAACAATGGTCCACCCTGGCCTCACATCAGGAGGCTTGGAGACACACTATCCACAATGCTGCGGCCTCTTTCGAGAAGACACGCCGAATGGGTCTCAAAGAGAAACGACAACGCAAAAAGAACCACAACTTGGAACCGACATCACCCAAGGAGACTTTCAGCTGCAACCAAACTTGCCTATCTCAGACTGGCCTTTTTAGTCATCAACGCGCTTGTAGAAAGCGTGGGATGAGTCCTTCCTAAGAATCTTCGTTCGCGAAGTAATGCCGAGAGAGAAACCCCACCCTTCTCACCCCCGAGGGGGGGACGGGGGGACTCAGGGCAGCCAATCTATATCCAAAGTGTAGCCATTTCATATATGTTTTCCACATGCTAAATGTCATGTTTGGGTGTCTTTGTCTGCAAAAGGGAGGCTATGAGGACATGTGTTGTGCTCCAGTAACCCCAATCGTCTCCTATCACTTTCCAAGGACGACGCCAGAGGCTAAACCAATGTTTAGATTTGGCCGATGTCTGTCCTGACGATCAATTGTTGCCCCACGAAGAAGAGACTGGCGCCTTAGAAACTAGTGGGCTCCTTTCCCAGGACAATGACCCCCAGCTTGCTTTTGAGCTGGGCTCAAAACATTGGGAGAAATCGTTGCAATAATCTTCCACCCGCCACAAATGTCCGCATTTAACCCAGAGTTCCCCATTTTGGTGACTTCTTGTCCCTTGGGTTGGAGACATTCATATGTAATTCTGTTCTTCCTTCCTATTTATGTTGAGCCATGATGCACAAGGATTCAGTTCTTCACCACAATGTACTGTTTTGTTTCAGGAAGAAGAGAAAGAGTGCCACTAAGTGGACTAGGCATTATAGGCAGCCTAATAACCTTGTAGCAATGGCTGATTTTGACACAAGTCTTACACAAGGCTAAACCATAAGGTATAAAGGGGCAGAACTGTGGGCGTGATCAATGACGAGTCATAGTGTCATAAAAATCACAAATGCTGTAATTGTGAATATATAGTGCAATGTAGTACAATTCAATCACAATATCGCAAGTCTGATACAACAAGCGTGACACAATCATAATAAGCTAAGCCCTTACAGTACACTGGGCTTGAACGACGCTCTAACAGAATCTGAGTACCCCTGTGAATAGTCCGGAGTCTAATAACTCACAGGCTAACGACTGAGCCAATGGGGGGAGCCTTAGTGGGTAGAAGAGCTGGCAAGCTGCCAGATGGGCAGGCGCCTAAGGCTGGAGGTAAGCTGACGTCAAGATGGCCATTTCGCGTAAACCACGCTTCCTCAGGGCGCTCTGGACTTCTGACCGCTCCTCCCCAGGGTTGTAGTGGGACAATTGGGACTCAAAGTCAGGACGGGAGATTGCCAGCTCTTCTACCCACTAAGGCTCCCCCATTGGCTCAGTCGTTAGCCTGTGAGTTATTAGACTCCGGACTATTTACAGGGGTACTGAGATACTACATTGCACTATATGTGATATTGTTCTGCTGTTTGGCACGTATATGATTCACAATTACAGCATTTATGATTTTTATGACACTACTAGCTGAGGACCCGGCGGTGCCCGGGTTATTTGAGGAAGGCATTGTGTGCCAAGGTTGGTTCCTATTAGATGTGTATGTGGCTTGCAGTGGTCTCAGGAAGTTAGTGAAGGTACTGCAAGTCCCATTGGCCATGGTCCATCCCCTCCCAACAACACAGGATGTAGAGTGGGTCATGAGGGCTTTGTGTGCCAAGTTTGGTCTTCATTAGTCATTGAATGAGGGTCGCAGCAGTCTTGGGAAGTGAGGGGAGGTACTTCAAGTCCCATCATTCATGGTCCATCCTCCTCAATACTGCACCAGAATGTAGAATGAGTCACGGGGCTCTGTGTGCCAAGTTTGGTCTTGATCAGTGTTTGGATGAGGTTGGCAATGGTCTGGTGAAATGAGTGGAGGTACTTCAAGTCCCATCATCCGTGGTCCGCCTCCGAACTGCATCAGGACGTCCATTGGGTCATGGGGGCTTTTTGTGCCAAGTGTGGTCATGATTATGCACTGGATGAGGGTCGCAGCGGGCTTGGGAAGTGAATGGAGGTACTTGAAATCCCATCCTTCATGGTCCATCCTCCTCTAAACTGCAGTAGGATGGAGTGTGGGACATGGGGGTACTGTGTGCCAAGTTTGGTCTTGTGGTTCAGGGCCGCCTTGGTCTGTGGGGGAATGAAGAGTTTGAAAGTACTACAAATCTCATAACCTGTGATGGTACTTCAAGTCCCATCATCCATGGTCCTCCCTACTCCAAACTGCAGTAGAATGAATCATGGGTCATAGGGGCTCAGTGTGCCAAGGTTGGTTACTGTTAATTAAGGCCATACACAATGTCCCATTAACTGAGGCCTAGTCAGGGAAATCAAGTTAATGAAGCCGTACTGTAAATTTTGGGCCTGGTTTGTGATTTGTAGAGGCTACAGTGTTTTCTGGGAAGTGAATTGGGATGCAAATCCCATCATTCGTGGGCCCATCCTGCCCTAAACTCTCTTTGGGGCCTGGCTATACACAAAGTCCTATTAACTGAGGCCTAGTCAGGAAAATCAAGTTAATGAAGCCTTACTGTAAATTTTGGGCCTGGTCTGTGATTTGTAGGGGCTACATATCCGCCCTCCTGCCCTCCCGCCCTCCGCACACATACATACAAACATAAAGGTATACAGATGACTCGTCATTGATCACGCCCACAGTTCTGCCCCTTTATACCTTATGGTTTAGCCTTGTGTAAGACTTGCTGTTCTCAGTGACATACAGTATTTGTTTGTGTATTGGATTGATTTTGACACAAGCCAAGAAGTGCTCCATCGCAGTGTTTTTCAACCTTTTTTGAGCCGCGGCACATTTTTTACATTTACAAAATCCTGGGGCACACCACCAACCAAAATGACACAAAATGACACTCTAACACAGTAATGCATATAGTTAATATGTTTTTAAATGTATTTATACACTCAGTGTGGAACCTGGGCCTGTTTCGATGAACACAAGCAACATAGATATCCTGGCAGGAATGGCAGAAAGACCAAACTTCCCACACAGAACTCCCATAACCAAGAGAAAATACTATAAGAGTTTGGTGGGCATTGACCTTGAGTTTTGGAGTTGTAGTTCACCTATATCCAGAGAGCACTGTGGACTGAAACAATGTTGGATCAGGACCAAACTTGGCATGAATACTCAATATGCCCAAATATGAACGCAGATGGGGTTTGGGGGATATAATAGACCTTGACATTTGGGAGTTACAGTTTCTGGGATTTATAGTTAACACACAATTAAAGAGCATCCTGAACTCTTGCAACAATGGAATTGCACCAAACTTGGCATATTGAACTCTCATTACCAACAGAAAGTACTGAAAGGGTTTGCTTGGGAATTGACCTTGAGTTTGGAAGTTGTAGTTCACCTACACCCAGAGAGCACTGTGCACTCAAACAATGTTATGTTATGTTGTTGTTTGTTTTCTATCCAGAATCACAATGTTGGAAGGAGGCTCGCCACTTTAAGGTCCCTAAAAAAGGAATGAGAAAACTTCAGCCCTCTGGGTGCTTTGGACTTCAACTCCCACCATTCCCAACAGCCTGAGGCCCTTTCCTGCTTAAATGGCTGAGGGGGGGGGGGGGAGGAAAGGGGCATGAGGCTGCTAGGAATGGTGGGAGTTGGAGTCCAAAACACCTGGAAGGTCCAAGTTTGCCCATGCCAGCTTTCGACACAGACCTCTTCCTCCCCCTCCCCCTTTGCGCACTTTCTTCCCCTTCCTGCCCAACACTTACTTTTTTTTCTCCACTCGGGCTCCCTTTTTCAGAAGGGGAGGGGGGAGGGAGGAAGACATGACCCGTGCGGGCGCTACTGTACAGACTCACCCCACGTCTTCCTCTCTCCCCCCTCCCCTCCTGAACACGCTCACGCTGCCCCCTCGGATCAAAATGGTGGCAGCGTGAGCAAAGCGAGGCAAAGCAAGCAGAGCGAGGCTGGGAAGAAGGGAGCCCGAGTGGAGAAGAAAAAGTGTTCGGCAGGAGGGGGAAGAAAGGGTCTTGGAGGGTTCCAATTTCCCACGGCACACCTGGTGATCGCTCACGGCACACTAGTGTCCCACGGCACACTGGTTGGGAAACACTGCTCTATCGTAGATAAAGGAAGAACTGCTGTCAGAACTGGATTAAGACAAACAGGCAAAAGGTGTAGGCTAACCCACCAATAACGTAAAGGTGGAGGAGAATCACAAGGAGAGAGAGAGGTGTAACAATATAGCAAACATAGGTCAATTCAGAGTCTCAGGTTCCAAATACACATTTATCTACAACAATATCAAATCTATCAACAAATAATAATATATTGTTATATGGATATGCACAAATGCTGTCTTTATACATACATATATAGCAAATACGGGTGGTAAGCTCACATGCAAGTGAGTAGACGTCGTAAAAGGGAAAGGAGTTCCTGCGTCATCAAGGGACACAGTCCCGGATATCTCCCCACACATAATCAAATGTCATAAATAATAACAGTAAAGTCCCGGTATTAGATGCCAGTCTTATCTTTTTTTGTATTAATGGGAAGACCATGGAATGGGAAGACCATGGACCATGGAATGTCTTCCCATTAATACAAAAAAGATAAGACTGGCATCTCATACCGGGACGTTACTGTTATTATTTATGACATTTGATGATTTGTTGGGAGATATCCGACTGTGTCCCTTGCTGATGACACACACTCCTTTTTAGTGTCTACCACTTGCATGTGAGCTTACTGGTTGCTATATATGTATGTATAAAGACAGCATTTGCATATCCTAACAATATTATTATTATTTGTTGATAGATTTGATATTGTTGTAGATAAATGTATTTGGAACCTGAGAGAAACCTATGTTTGCTATATTGTACAGATTCTCCTCCACTGGATTAAGAGTCAAGAAGCAGTATTGCAGTTCAGAAAGACTTCATGTTATTATTATTATTATTATTATTATTTATTTAACATTTTTGTACCCCAACCTTCTTACCTCTATAGAGGGACTCAGGCCGGCGTACAGCAAAATTCAATGCTATACAAATTAAAAATCTGTTACAACAATATATTAAAAACATAAAGCACCAAAATACATACGTACAAATCACACAGCCATTTAAAACAAGTTCAACTCAATCTGGAAACGTGGTCACTCAATTCATACTATAATCAATCACAGGCTATTCTGGGAAAGCTTCGTTCCACATCCAAGTCTTCACCCACCTCCTGAAGGACAGCAAGGAGGGGGCAGATCTAACATCCCTTGGTAGAGAGTTCCACAGCCGAGGGGCCACAACAGAGAAGGCCCTGTCTCTCATCCCCACCAGCCACACTTGCGAAGCTGGCGGGAACGAGAGCAGGGCCTCTCCGGAGGATCTTAATGTCCTTGATGGTTCATAGGGGAGAATCCGTTCGGACAGGTAAACAGGGCCAGAACTGTATAGGGTTTTGTAGGTTAAAACCAGCACTTTGAATTGTGCCCGGAAGCTAATTGGCAGCCAGTTGATCTGGCGCAGCAAGGGGGTTGTGTGCTCCCTGTACCCCACTCCCGTTAGTAACCTGGCTGCCGAGCGTTGGACTAGTTGCAGCTTCTGAGCAGTCTTCAAAGGCAACCCCACGTAGAGAGCGTTACAGTAGTCTATTCAAGATGTAACTAGAGTGTGGACCACTGTGGCCAAGTCAGACTTCCCAAGGTACGGGCGCAGCTGGCACTCAACCTTTAACTGTGCAAAAGCTCTCCCGGCCACCGTTGAGACCTGGGGATCCAAGCTCAGCGATGAATCCAGGATCACTCCCAGGCTGCGAACCTGCGCCTTCAGGGAGAGTGTAACCCCGTCAAGCACAGGCTGTAACCCTATGCCCTGTTCGGCCTTAGGACTGAGCAGGAGTACCTCTGTCTTGTCTGGATTTAATTTCAATCTGTTAGCCCTCATTCTATCCGTTACAGCGGCCAAGCACCGGTTCAGGACTTCGTAGCAGGTGGGAAGGAGTGACAGAGTTGGACATCATCTGCGTACAGATGACACCGCACCCCGAAACTCTGGATGAGCTCCCCCAATGGCTTCATGTAGATGTTAAATAACATAGGTGACAGTATTGAACCCTAAGGGACCCCACAGTACAATGGCCGTGGGGTCGAGCAGGAGTCCCCTAGCAACACCTTCTGGGAGCGACCCTCGAGAAAGGACTGGAGCCAGGCATGTAGCCTGAAGCCGCATGGAGGAGGGGGGCTTAGGGGGCTTCAGCCCCCCCCCCCTGAAATTCTCAGGGTGGTCCACGAGAAGGCCTTACTGGTATATTATTTAAACTGTTATGTGCATTTATATCATGATCTGATCTCCATGCTCATTATATCCCACATTCATGGGGTTATTGGGATAACAATACAAAAGGTTTGCTAGGGTAGATCCTCTTCCACCCAGTCTCAGCCCCCCCCCGAAACAAACTCAGCCCCCCCCCCCCGAAACAAAATCCTGGCTACGGCCCTGACTGGAGCCATTACAAAGCAGTACGCCCAAGGCCCATTCCAGCGAGGTGTCTCAGAAGGATACCGTGGTCGATGGTATTGAAGGCCACTGAGAGGTCCAACAGAACCAACAGGGACACACTCCCCCCGTCAAGCTCCCGGCCTAGATCATTCACTAAGGCGACCAAGGCTGTCTCAGTACCATGCCCCGGTCTAAAGCCAGACTGCGCCGGATCCAGATAATCGGTGTCTACCAAGAATCCCTGGAGTTGCGAGGCCACCACACGTTCTAGGATTTTGCCCAAATAGGGGAGATTGGAAACTGGCCGATAGTTGACGAATTGAGTGGGGTCCAGTGATGGTTTTTTCAACAGCGGTTTTATCACAGCTTGTTTTAAGCTGGCTGGAATATTGCCTTCCCGAAGGGAGGCACTGACCACCCCATTAACCCATTCTGCCAAACCCCCTCTGGCTTCTTTTACCAGCCAGGATGGGCAGGGGTCTAGGATGCACGTGGTCGCTCTCGCCTCTCCAAGGATCTTGTCCACATCCTCGAGCTGAACAGATTGAAACGAATCCATCAAAACCGGACAAGCAGATGCTCGTGCTACATCTTCCGAGACTGTCATTCACATGGGGTCAAAGCCAGAATGGATCAAAGCGACCTTGTCCTCAAAGAACTGAGCAAATGCTTCACAGCGGGTTGCCGAGTCCCGCTGTAAAGGTGCCTCTTGGAGGAAGAAGAGTATATTAGTACTATCAAGTGGAGATTTTAATTATCGGAAAGGTGAGATTGGTGAGATTTTTATATAATAGCTTCGCAGTATCACCTGGTGGATGAATAAATCACTATGGCTGAGAAAATCGACTTCAGCAATATTACAAAAAGTAATGCCATCTGGTGGAGCAGCAAAGAACTGCAGGTAGAAATGGATGAGTTAGCAAAAACACAACAGTACCCTCTAGTGGAAACTGAAATTATTGCAGCACTCTGAAAGCTTGGAACAAAAGGGAGGAGAATTAAGTAAATAAAGTTGGAAATGGGTGAAAATTTCTGAGAAATGCTACATTATTATTACTATTATTACTATCCCAATTTATCTTTCTAAAAAGAGACCCAAATCAAATAACATTAAAACAGTGGCTCTCAACCTTTCTAATGCCGTGACCCCTAAATACAGTTCCTCATGTTGTGGTGCCCCCCAACCATATTTCTGTTGCTACGTCATAACTGCTACTGTTATGAATTGTAATGTAAATATCTGATATGCAGGATGTATTTTCATTGTTACGAACTGAACATAATTAAGGCATAGTGATTAATGATAAAAACAATATGTTTGGGGGAGTATGGACGATGGATGAAGGGATTTGACTTCCACAGCCCAAATGAGACCCTCACAAATCAGAGACCTGGACCAAACTTGGCACACAGAACTCCCATGATGAAGAGAAAATACTGGAGGGGATTGGGAGGAATTAACAGTAATTTAGGGGAGATGTAGTTCACCTAAATCCGGAGAGCACTGTGAACCCAAATTATTATGGATTTGGACCAATATGGCCAAATTTGAACACTGGTGGAGTTTAGGGAAAATAGACCCTGACACTTGGGAATTGCAGTTGTGTGGATTTATAGTTCACCAGCCATTAAAGAGCATTCTGAGCTCCAGCAACAATAGAATTGAACCACACTTGGCACTTAGGACTTCCATGACCAACAGAAAATACTGGAGGGGCTTGGGGCAGGCATGTACAATAGATTAGATTTGCAGGACCTTCAATCGCTTCCGTTCTTGAAGATGCCTCCTTGCCGCCTTGAGAGGGGTGCTGGCACAGCTGCCTGGAAAGGCACTTGCCAACGCTGCCCCTCTTCTCACAGGAAAAAAAGCTCTGGGAGAAGAGGCCCTGTGCTCCATCGGCCCCTGGGTATGTGCTTCCAGCTCTCCAAGAGGGATGCATGCCGGTGTTGCCAGGCTCACGAGGAATGCCTGGCAATGCTGGCATGCGTCTTTCTCCCAGCACCCTGCGCCAGTCCTCTTCCCCTGTGCTCTTGCCAATGCTGAGTGAGGGACCCGTGCCAGTGTTGCCAAGTGCACAGGGGAAGAGGCCTCGGAAAGAGAGTGCGCACTTGCTAACGTCAAGAGAGGGATGCGTGCCAGCATTGCCAGGCGCGTGGGGGAAAGACCCAACAATATGCATGAACATTCAATACTTATATTCATTGTAAATATCAAATATATATTGGATACAGATTAACCTTTGTTATGATCATTCAATTACAAAATCTAATACAAGGTAAACTATAGAGTTCAAGAGTCCATATAAATTCACATTTGAAATTAATGTTCATGCATATTGTTGGCTTTAGATCATTAAATGGGTGGAAATAGATGTTTAAGTAGCCCTAGTGATTTCACCTCTTGAGTATATAGCCTTTTGTGTGTTTTAGGTATACACAGTGAGCATTTCTTGTTTGTGACAGCGCGGGGAAAGAGGCCTCGTGCAGGGAGCATGTGGTTCCCTGGCTTAAGGAATACAGTTAGCTGGATGTAAAAAAAAAAATCTCCCTGCACGGAAATGGGGGCTTCGGCCTACCGGATTTAGTGGGATATTATGAGGCAAATTGTTTAGACAGTCTAAAAACATGGATAGATCTAACAGATAAAGACCTCCTGACGGCGGAAGGGTGGGAAAACAAAGCCGGATGGCACGCCTATTTGTTTTACGATCAAACAAAACAAGATAAGAATTTTAAAAATCACATCTTAAAAGCCCCCCTGTATAAGGTGTGGGAAAAACATAAAAACCTAATGGGCAAAAAACTGCCGCTCTGGGTGTCACCGGTAGAAGCCTTTACAATATACAAAACTGGAGAAAGGCCTTGGCCATCTTACAAGGAAATACTCAAGAAGGAAGGGCATAGTTATACCATAAAGACACAAGAGGAGCTGAGACAACACAATTTAAATTGGTTCCAATACAACCAGCTCCGGGCCAGATTTATGAAGGACAAGGAAAGAGGGTGGGAGGACAAACTAACTGAGGGGGGGAAGATTATGTTAAACTCGGAATCTAAAAGAGTCAGCAAACTATATAAATTGATCCTAAAAAATAAACACGAGAAGAAACCTATAAAAGAATTTATGCAGAAGTGGTCGGACAATTTGGGTTATAGAATTCCTCAGGAAAGCTGGCAAAAAGCATGGACCTATAATTTAAAGTTTACTTGCGCATACTCACTAAGAGAGAACCTTCTAAAAATGATTTATAGATGGTATTTAACTCCCGCCCAACTAGGGAAAATATACAAGACCGGAGATGACCTATGTTGGAAATGTCAAACTATTAGAGGAACCTTTTTCCACCAATGGTGGTCCTGTTCGGAGGCGAAAAAATATTGGAAAAAGGTTCATAGCTGGGCCGAAGAGATATTACTTTTGAAAATAGAATATAAGCCTGAGCTGTTTCTATTAAATATTCTAGGTACGGGAAAAATGGAAAAAGGACCGGAAAGACTCCTGATCTATATAATTACGGCCGCTAGGATCTGTTGGGCAAAACATTGGAGAGAGAGAACAACACCAGACACTGATGAAATTACATTTAAACTGTTGGATATAGCAGAAGCAGATAAGCTGACTTGCACACTTAGAAGAGGCCCCATGAACCTTTTTGAGGAAACATGGAACCCATTTATTTTATATGTTAAAAATAAGAAGAAGGAAGAGCTAAAGGGGTACTGGTTATAGTTACTAAAGTGCTGAAAAACTGACCCAATGATACTTTTCTCCTTACCTACTGTTATTTTCTGGAATATCGATTGAAGGTTCGAGGTCGATGGGAGAAGTCGCTTTGTGTGATACATGTATTTTAAACGTGTGTTAATGTTGTTTGATGTTGGTTGTCGAGTGACGGGATGTTGTGATATGTTATTGTTATGCATGTCTGTTTTTTAAACAATAAAAACTTTATAAAAAAAAAAAATCTCCCTGCACAAGGTCTCTTTCCCTGCATGCCTGACAATGCTGGTGTGCATCCCTCTCCTGGCGGGGGAAGAGGGCTAGAAGCGCACACCCAGGGCCGATGGAGCACAGGGTTCCTTCTCCCAAGGCCTCTGCAAAGTAGCTTCTGTGAAGTCCTCGCTGTCTCTTTGGTGCACTGTATATATATCTGTAGTTACTCTTAATAAATGCATCTGTTCCGACTTGCATACAAATTCAACTTAAGAACTAACTTACAGAGCCTCTCTTGGGGACTGCCTGTACTTATGCATATAAAAGGATACTTGAACAACTGTATAATGCATATAATAGAAAACAAAGAACAAAAAGGGCATTGGGGCCTGTATTCTGTTGTGCAGCATTATCTGAACACTTCTGAAGCATTAACATAATTAATTATTGCATAAAATACCTTTTTCTGGAATGCAACATGGCTTGAATATATGTTGTATTGCCATATATTGTATTTCTTTTAGTGCAGCAGTTCTCAACCTGGGGGTTGCGACCCCCGGAGATGTCGTTTGGCAATTCTGGAGGGGTCATGGCATGGTCTCGTTAGGCCACGCCTCCTCCTGCAGGCCCCATGTGGGAGGAGCGGAAGGAGCACGCGCACAAGGTACCGTTAAAAAAAGGTTTTTTGGGGGGCAAAAATAATGTTGGGGGCAAAATAATATTATGGGGGGGACGCCAAAATAATGTTTGCCTACCATTGGAAATTACCTTAGACCGCCCCTGACTGGAGGCTTTTAATCTTGACACGTTGCTTTTTGTACAGCTATATATACACATACATCAGGATCCCCTGATTTCCTATCAGTCGGGCAGAAATATACTCATGACGGTAACAGCAACAGATGTACGGCGAGAAGCGAGAGAATTGTGGCAAGAGAATAATGGAAAGAGAAAGAACGCACCCCTGCTGCCCTTTTTTTATACTCATTGCAACTCTGTCACATGGGCATGACTCAATTTCTTTGCATGTCCATTCAGTCCACATTATCACTCATGGACTTGGACCACATGCCCATTAGAACAGTATTTCCCAATTAGTTTTACACAAAAGGGTTACAGTCAATACAATCCTGTTTAATAGTGCATTACCTACCTAACATTTGTGAATAATTTGTAAACCGGATGTTTGTAACCCGGGGATGGCTTGATATCATTGTTTTCCTTGTGTTCTGTGAAAGTCTGGAATTAAAACTGTAGGCCTAAAGAGATGAGAAGAACAGAAACCAAACACGGGGCAGCAAATTTGCAAGAAGGTTCTATTTTGACCCTTTCCCCCCAATACAAAAGTAGTGCAGTCGTTGGCGTGACGGAAAGAGTGTCTCCGAGATGCTCTTCAGACATGGGAAGCGGAGAGGATCCTGGCCATGGGAGGAGGCGTGGGGCACCTCTGGGTCTCATGCCCCTAGCACTTCGAGGAGGAGGAGGAGGAGGAGTCTTCATCAGGGTCAAGCCATTCTGCGGAGCAGCATGCCTGCAGCCGGTTGGGAACAAGGACGCACAGTGAATATACGGGCAAACCTTAGGACAGGCCTGGGCAAACTTGGGCTTTCTAGGTTTTTTGGACTTCAACTCCCACAATTCCAAACAGCCGCCCTTTGTCCAGGTCCGCCTCCAATCAGGCCCGGATTACCCACAAGGCCACGCTAGGCCATGGCCTAGGGTGGCAGACATGGGGGGGGGGGTGGACGATTGGGACCCCTCAAAATTAAAAAATATTTAATTTTTTTTAAAGTTCGATGTTTGGGTGCTTCTGCGCCTGCGCTTTGGACTCCAACTCCCACCATTCCTAGCAGCCTCAGGCCCTTTTCCTCCCCCCCCCCCTCAGCCATTTAAGCAGGAAAGGGCCTCAGGCTGTTAGGAATGGTGGGAGTTGGAGTCCAAAGCACCCAGAGGGCCGAAGTTTTCCCATGCCTGTTTGAGGGACCTTAAAGTGGTGAGCCTCCTTCCAACATTGTGATTCTGGATAGAAAACAAACAACAACATAACATAACATTGTTTGAGTCCACAGTGCTCTCTGGGTGTAGGTGAACTACAACTTCCAAACTCAAGGTCAATTCCCAAGCAAACCCTTTCAGTACTTTCTGTTGGTAATGAGAGTTCAATATGCCAAGTTTGGTTCAATTCCATTGTTGCAAGAGTTCAGGATGCTTTTTGAATGTGTGTTAACTATAAATCCCAGAAACTGTAACTCCCAAATGTCAAGGTCTATTTTCCCCAAACTCCATCTGTGTTCACATTTGGGCATATTGAGTATTCATGCCAAGTTTGGTCCTGATCCAAGATTGTTTCAGTCCACAGTTCTCTCTAGATATAGGTGAACTACAACTCCAAAACCCAAGGCCAATGCCCACCAAACTCTTATAGTATTTTCTCTTGGTTATGGGAGTTCTGTGTGGGAAGTTTGTGTCTTTCTGCCATTCCTGCCAGGATATCTATGTTGTGTTCAACGAAACAGGTCCAGGTTTCACACTGAGTGTATAAATACATTTAAAAACATATTAACTATATGTATTATACAAAATATAAGCACATATACATATGATACAATTATGCCACAAATAACTCAAGTGAGGAGGCAGCGCTCCCAGTAGCGTGCTCACGCTGAGGAGTCCCTTTTAGAAAAGCATTCCGAGGAAAGATGAGCACAAATAATAGTTCTCTTTTCCTGTGCAACCGCTGCCTCCCCACTTGAGTTATTTGCGGCATAATTGTATCATATGTATATGCGCTTATATTTTGTATAATACATATAGTTAATATGTTTTAAAATGTATTTATACACTCAGTGTGAAACCTGGGCCTCTTTCGATAAACACAACATAGATATCCTGGCAGGAATGGCAGAAAGACACAAACTTCCCACACAGAACTCCCATAACCAAGAGAAAATACTATAAGAGTTTGGTGGGCATTGACCTTGGGTTTTGGAGTTGTAGTTCACCTATATCTAGAGAGAACTGTGGACTGAAACAATGTTGGATCAGGCCCAAATTTGGCATGAATACTCAATATGCCCAAATGTGAACACAGATGGAGTTTGGGGAAAATAGACCTTGACATTTGGGAGTTAGAGCTTCTGGGATTTATAGTTAACACACAATCAAAGAGCATCCTGAACTCTTGCAACAATAGAATTGAACCAAACTTGGCATATTGAACTCTCATTACCAACAGAAAGTACTGAAAGGGTTTGCTTGGGAATTGACCTTGAGTTAATATGTTTTTAAATGTATTTATACACTCAGTGTGAAACCTGGACCTCTTTCGATAAACACAAGCAACATAGATATCCTGGCAGGAATGGCAGAAAGACCAAACTTCCCACACAGAACTCCCATAACCAAGAGAAAATACTATAAGAGTTTGGGAGTTGTAGTTCACCTATATCTAGAGAGAACTGTGGACTGAAACAATGTTGGATCAGGACCAAACTTGGCATGAATACTCAATATGCCCAAATGTGAACACAGATGGAGTTTGGGGAAAATAGACCTTGACATTTGGGAGTTACAGTTTCTGGGATTTATAGTTAACACACAATCAAAGAGCATCCTGAACTCTTGCAACAATGGAATTGAACCAAACTTGGCATATTGAACTCTTGAGTTATTTGCGGCATAATTGTATCATATGTATATGCGCTTATATTTTGTATATGATTTAAGCGCAAGTAGACTAATGTTTAATGAATACAAATATTGTTATTGATATCCTCGACCATTGACTTTTTGAAGCTCCAGTCTGGAGTATTATTAGCTGGCCAAACAACCTGTCTGTTCTTCATTGATAACTTTCAGAACAACGCCGACAGAAAATGCGACATGAAAGAGACCCTATTCTCTGAGAAAAAGTGTGCCAGACCAACATGACACCATTATGAAGAGCCACCTCCTCTTACGAAGCTGATCAACTTAACCAGGAAGGATGGTAAGAATGCTTGATGGATGAATGAATGATGAATGAATGTTAGCGTATGCAGGCCCGGATTAACACCTTTTTGCGCCCTAGGCCACACTTTGGAATTGCGCCCCTTTAAGCCAACCTCTACCCCCCCCACACACACACCACTCAGACCCACACTTGGCTGGCTTTCGCCATGGTGCCTCCGGGGCAGAAGAGAAAGGCAAGTAGGCACCATCCTGCCACCTCCAAGGTCCCCATTCCCACTGGCTGGAAAGCTCCGCTGTGCTCTGAAGGTCTCCTCGGGAGGCTTGGGGAGAGCGCAGCGGGCGTAAACGCGCTCCAAAGGCGCGCACGAGAGGGAGAGAGAGAGATGTCCACTTGGCGTGCACTCCCGCAGACCAAGGGAGGATTCAGGTTGGGGTTTGTGTGGCTTTTGTTCGGCTGATCCTGAAGGCGGGAGAGCCAGACCCTGGCCTTGATCCTTCCCTCCCTCCCGCGGCTGCCTTTGGCCAAGCAGGCCACTCTGGTTTGGTCCAAGAGCGCAGGAGCGAGCCTGGGTTGGTGTGGTCTCGTGCTGGGGACCTGGGAGAGGTCCACCCAAGCAACGCCCTTTCTCTCTCCTCTCCCTCCCTCCCTCTCTTCCTTCTTTACTTTCTTTCTTTCCTCCTAGTTGCCTCCTACTCCTCCTTCTCCCCTCCCTCCCACCGCCCTCTCCTGGACTCTGCCGCTCGGCTCTGGCTGCAGGAATTTACAGTCTGCCACCGGGGGAGCCGGGCGAGTCGCCATGGAGACGGCTTCCCCGGGAGCCAGGAGGTCAGGCCAGCCAGAGACCCACGGGCAAATCAATAGATCAATGCGAGGGCCACGCCACAGCCCAGAGAGCGAGAGACAGAGGGGACGGAGCAGAGACTTTGCCGGGAGAAGGAGTGAGGAGGGGCATGAGAAAGGGGGAAAGAGGGGCGCGGACCAGTTTTTTTGGGGGGGGGGTTGGTCCGTGATCTGCGCCCCCCCCCCGGCTTGCGCACCTAGGCCATGGCCTAGGTTGGCCTTATGGGTAATCCGGGCATGAGCGTATGTGTGAATGTGGAGTGTAATACACCCTTTGGCTGTGTCACTAACCAATACAGTTGTTATAAAACCCAGTAGTGGAGTCTGTGTCTACTTCTTCCTCTGAAACAGTGTTTCTCAACCTGGGGGTCGGGACCCCTGGGGGGGTCGCGAGGGGATGTCAGAGGGGTCACCAAAGACCATCAGAAAAGACAGTATTTTCTGTTGTTCCTGGGGGTTCTGTGTGAGAAATTTGGCCCAATTTTATCATTGGTGGGGTTCAGTATGCTCTTTGATTGTAGGTGAACTATAAATCCCAGCAACTACAACTCCCAAATATCAAGTCTCTTTTTCCAAACTGTACCAGTGTTCATATTTAGGCATATTGCCAAGTTTGGTCTAAATCCATCATTGTTTGAGTTCACAGTGCTCTCAGGATTTAGGTGAACTACAACTCCAAAACTCAAGGTCAATGCCCACCAAACCCTTCCAGCATGTTATATTGGTCATGGGAGTTCTGTGTGCCAAATTTGGTTCAATTCCATCATTGGTGACGTTCAGAATGCTCTTTGATTGTAGGTGAACTATAAATCCCAGCAACTACAACTCCCAAAGAACAAAATCACCCCCATTCAAATGTGGGCACATTGGGTATTTGTGCCAAATTTGGTCCAGTGAGTGAAAATACATCTGGCATATCAGATATTTACATTACTATTCATAACAGTGGCAAAATTTAGTTATGAAGTAGCAATGAAAATAATTTTATGGTTGGGGGTCACCACAACATGAGGAACTGTATTAAGGGGTCACCGCATTAGGAAAGTTGAGAAGCACTGCTCTGAAAGTACCTAATGCAACCTGTCTCGCTAGAAACAGTACCCATGGCATGGTTGGGCGAATCTCAGGAATGTAGTCCTCAAAAACTCTGAATTTCCCCCAAGCTCTGCTCACTGGACCTTTGTACCTTGGACTTAGCTTTGCCACGAATATCTGAGAAGATGAAAATCTGGATGCCAAGGAGGTTTAGCAGGCACAACAAGCTGAAGGCGGCACCAATGGTCACCACAGGCCTGGGAGGAGAAAATCCAGTCAAGGAATGGAACGGAAAAGAGAAAAGAGAGAAAACTAGGAAGGCACCGGAGGCTCAGGATTTATGGCTATGCTTTTATAGCAGGGGTTGGGAACCTTTTGGACTCAGAGAGCCATGAAAGCAAAATATTTGGAAATGTATTTCAGTGAGAGCCATAGAATATATATATTTTAAGACTGAATTCAACTAAATGTGAGTCTATACGTACATACTATGAGAAAAGGTTTCCCCCGGCAGAATGACGGGACACTTCAGCCCTGGCTCTGCAAAAGGCATGCTCAGGACTCTGGGAAGGAAGAGAAGACGGAAGGAAGGAAGTGGGAAAGGAAGGAAGAAAGAAGAAATAAAAGGAGGGGGAGAGGAAGAAAGAAAAGAAGAACAAACTATGGAAAATGAAGAAAAGAAAAGCAGGAGAGAGACAAGGAGGGGAAAAGAAAGAAAGAAATGGGAAGGGAGGAAAGGAAAGGGTGGGGAAAAGAAAGGAAAGGGAGTGAGGGAAAAGTAAAATAATGAAGGAAAAGAAGAAAAGAAAGAAGGGGAGAGAGGGAAATAAAAAGAAAGGAAGGAGAAGAAAAGGAAAACTTGGGGAAAAAGAATAGAAGAGGAAGGAAGGAAGGAAGGGGGAGTGAGAATGGAGGAAAGAAGGAAGGGGAGAGAGGAAAGGTAAAGGAAGGAGAGAAGGAGAAGGAAATGGTGAAGGGGAGAAAGGAAGGAAGAGGAAGGAAGCGGGAGAATGGAGGAAAGCAGGAAGGGGAGAGAGGAAGGGTAAAGGAAGAAGGAAAGGGTGAAGGGGGAGGAAGAAAGGAAGGAAGAGGAAGGAAGGAAGAGGGAGAATGGAGGAAAGAAGGAAAGGGAGAGAGGGAGGGTAAAGGAAGAAGGAAAGGGTGAAGGGGGAGAAAGAAAGGAAGGAAGAGGAAGGAAGGAAGAGGGAGAATGGAGGAAAGAAGGAAGGGGAGAAAGGAAGGATAAAGGAAGAAGGAAAGGGTGAAGGGGAGAAAGAAAGGAAGGAAGAGGAAGGAAGGAAGAGGGAGAATGGAGGAAAGAAGGAAAGGGAGAGAGGGAGGGTAAAGGAAGGAAAGGGTGAAGGGGGAGAA
This sequence comes from Anolis apletophallus, assembly GCA_030556195.1. Taxonomy (NCBI): domain Eukaryota; kingdom Metazoa; phylum Chordata; class Lepidosauria; order Squamata; family Anolidae; genus Anolis; species Anolis apletophallus. Next base: position 6,024,872 of record JARBWK010000010.1, on the reverse strand, counting down.
AGAAAGGAAGGAAGAGAAAGGAAGGAAGAGGGAGAATGTAGGAAAGAAGGAAGGGGAGAGAGGAAGGGTAAAGGAAGAAGGAAGGGTGAAGGGGAGAAAGAAAGGAAGGAAGAGGAAGGAAGAGGGAGAATGGAGGAAAGAAGGAAGGGGAGAGAGGAAGGGTAAAGGAAGAAGGAAAGGGAAGGGGGGAGAAAGAAAGGAAGGAAGAGGAAGGAAGGAAGAAAGAGGGAGAATGGAGGAAAGAAGGAAAGGGAGAGAGGGAGGGTAAAGGAAGGAAAGGGTGAAGGGGGAGAAAGAAAGGAAGGAAGAGGAAGGAAGGAAGAGGGAGAATGGAGGAAAGAAGGAAGGGGAGAGAGGGAGGGTAAAGGAAGAAGGAAAGGGTGAAGGGGGAGAAAGAAAGGAAGGAAGAGGAAGGAAGGAAGAGGGAGAATGGAGGAAAGAAGGAAGGGGAGAGAGGAAGGGTAAAGGAAGAAGGAAAGGGTGAAGGGGGAGAAAGAAAGGAAGGAAGAGGAAGGAAGGAAGAGGGAGAATGGAGGAAAGAAGGAAGGGGAGAGAGGAAGGGTAAAGGAAGAAGGAAAGTGTGAAGGGGAGAAAGAAAGGAAGGAAGAGGAAGGAAGGAAGAGGGAGAATGGAGGAAAGAAGGAAGGGAGAGAGGAAGGGTAAAGGAAGAAGGAAAGGGTGAAGGGGGAGAAAGAAAGGAAGATGAAGGAAGGAAGAGGGAGAATGGAGGAAAGAAGGAAGGGGAGAGAGGGAGCTGCATGCTGGGAAACCGAGGCCCGGGCTGCTCTGGAGAGCCAGATGCAATCATGAAAAGAGCCACGCCTGGCTCCCGAGCCATAGGTTCCCTACCCCGGTTTTATAGCTTTGCTCGTCCAAATTGGTGTTTTGGAGACTCTGGTTGGTTGTCTGCACCCATGAATTATGCTTTTTATTAACGCACATAAGGCTGGCATAAGAGACACTTCTTGAACTGTCTTCTGTCATTAGAATATGACCTAGATCAGGGGTGCTCACACTTTTTCAGCATGCGAGCTACTCTTAAAGCAACCAAGTCCAAAAGATCTACCTGCCCCTGCCGCCGGCTCAAGAGCCTCCGCCGCCCGCGACTCTTGCCACCGTGCGTGCTCCTGCTGCTGTTTTCCGCCCGCGCGCCGCACTTCTTCCGCCTGCTTGGGCATTGCAGGAAGGAGAAAGCACGGCGGGGCATCAGGGAGTGCTCGCCCTGCCTGTCTCGCCCGGCAACGGAGGCTGCACAGCTGCTTCTGGACGAGAGAGGCAGGGCGCTCCCTCCAGAGGCCCTGCCCCGTGCTTCCTTCTTCCTGCAATGCCCCGCAGGCGAAAGAAGCACCGCAAGAGCGGAAGCCAACAGCAGGAGCAGGGTGTGCGCGCGCATGGCAGGAGCGCCCCATCCAGCTAGTGAGGCCCGAAGATCACCTGGAAGAGGGCCGAAGATCTACTAGTAGCTCCCAAGCTACCTAATGAGCACCCCTGACCAGGGGCAGACGAAGGTAATTTTAAATGGTAAGCGAACATTATGTTGGCGCCCCCAAAATCGCTTGATAACAACAGGTATAAGCAGGGCCGGACTAAGGTAATTTAAAATGTTGCGAATATTTTTGGCGCCCCTCGCTCTCCGGCCTCGTGGAGCGTGCGCATGCACGCCGGGTGTGCATGCGCTGGGCCAGCTAGTTCTGCGCATGCGCCATTGCTGCGGAGGGACTCCAGATGGACCGAGATACCAATCGCCCTAAGTGAGGCTGAAAAGGAGGGACTTTTTGCAGCCAGGACAGAGCCGGGGCATTTTGGGCGATTGGTGTCTCAGTCCAGCTGGAGTCCCTTTGCAGCAATGGCATCTGTGAACCTGGCGGCCAGATGCGCCCTGACTACGTGGCGCCCTAAGCGGGTGCTTACTTTGCCTGATGGTAAATCCGCCCTGCCCCTGACCTAGACCTTAGGGTTCTAGAGTTGATAGAACAGGCATGGGCAAACTTCAGTCCTCCAGGTGTTTTGGACTTCAACTCCCACAATGCTTAACACCTGGTAGTCTGTTAGGCATTGTGGGAGTTGAAGTCCAAAACGCACAGAGGGCCAAAGTTTGCCCATGCCTGAGATAGAATGTCTCCATAAACAGTTTGCAGTTTAATAAACATTTTTCATGATACAACCAATTAGGAAACTGCATTTATAACTCAGGAACAAGAATCGTGTTACATATGATAAGAGAAGCTCTTGGAGAGGCGGAGAGAAGGAGGTGGAAACGACTTGGAGAGCATCTTGCAAGCTTTGCACAGACGTGTGCAAACGCTTTGCCTTTGGGTGAAGGATACGCGCATTTTTTATCGCTGCTGAAATCCTGCTGGGTGTTGAAGGCAGCATAGATGTGGCAGCAGACCAGGACGGCCAGTTCATAGCAGCTTTGGGAGAGCAGCAAGAGCACATAGAAGCAGTAGTTTTTGGAGCCGACGCAGTTGTTTATCCACATCAAGCGGTGGACAAATCCCTGCAAAGGGAGACAGAGAGTGGAAACACAACATGGCGTTCCTCTGCCATAAAGGGGGCAACAGTGAAGCTGGTCTTAGTTTTACTATGAGTTGTGAAGGAACCATCCCAGTTGCCAAACTCTATCCTGTCACTCCCTGGAAATGCTGGGACAAAACAAATAGCACAGAGACAAGCAAAACATTGCAGAGTCCATTCACAGCAACTAGCAGTTTTGTTCAGTCCATCACGTATCAACAGAGTCAGGCCCGGATTAACTGATTTTGGCGCCCTAGGCCACACTTGGGATGTTGCACATGCGCGGCAGCGGCCCTGGGGGCGGGGCTTCCCTATGCGTCATCCTTGCCCCGCCCTCCTTCCTTGAGCACCCAGGGACACGGCGGAGGAGAAGACAGAGGTGCCCTCCTGCCACGCATGCATGCCCGCCAGGCGCCAGTGGCGCTGGGGGCGGGGCTTCCCTCCACCTTGTCATCCTCGCGCGTCGCGCCCTCCCTTGGGTGCAAGGAGGATGACAAGGCGGAAGGAAGCCCGCCCGAGCCGCTGCGGGCATGTGCACAGCAGGAGGCGCCTCTTCCTCCGCTGTGTTCCTGGGTGCCGCGCATGGCCGGCAGCGGCACCGGGGGCTTCCCTTCCTTCCTCCTCCCGAGGAGGGAGGGGAAAGAAGGAAGCCCTCGGTGCCGCTGCCGGCCAGGCGCAGCACCCAGGGACACGGCGGAGGAGGAAGCAGAGGCGCCTCCTGCCACACGCGCATGCCCACCAGGCGCCAGCAGCCCTAGGGGCGGGGCTTCCCTCCGCGTCATCCTCCTTGCGCCCTCCTTCCTTGGGTGCAAGGAGGATGACGAGGTGAGGGAAGCCCGCCCCGGAGCCACTGGCGGGCATGTGCACGCAGCAGGAGGCGCCTTCCTCGCCGTGTTCCTGGGTGCCAGCCATGGCCAGCAGGCACCGGGCTTCCCTTCCTTCCTCCTCCCGAGGAGGAGGGGGAAAGAAGGGAAGCCCTCGGTGCCGCTGCCGGCCATGCGCGGCACCCAGGGACACACGGCGGAGGAGGAAGCAGAGGCGCCCCTCCTGCCACACGCGCATGCCCACCAGGCGCCAGCAGCCCTAGGGGCGGGGCTTCCCTCCGCGTCATCCTCCTTGCGCCCCTCCTTCCTTGGGTGCAAGGAGGATGACGAGGCGGAGGGAAGCCCCGCCGAGCCACTGGCGGGCATGTGCACGCAGCAGGAGGGCCTCTTCCTCCGCCGTGTTCCTGGGTGCCGCATGGCCAGCAGCGGCACCGGGCTTCCTTCCTTCCTCCTCCCGAGGAGGAGGGGAAAGAAGGAAGCCTCGGTGCCGCTGCCGGCCATGCGCGGCACCCAGGGACACAGCAGAGGAGGCAGAGGCACCCTCCTGCCACATGCGCATGCCCACCAGGCGCCAGCAGCCCTAGGGGCGGGGCTTCCCTCCGCGTCATCCTCCTTGCGCCCTCCTTCCTTAGTGAGGGGGGCACCATTCCCTCCTCCCCGCCCCTCGCAGCTCTCCCGTGCTTGACCTTTTTTGTGGGCCCGTGACCTGGTGACCCCCTAGGCCTGCGCCCATAGGTCATGGCCCAGTGTGGCCTTATGGGTATTACTGCAACATCTGACCTCCTTAGCACACTGTTCAGTAAATTCACAGATTCAGTTTTCACCCAAAATATCAGGAGATTTTAATCTTGGCACATTGCACTATTTACAGATGCACACAGATCAGATCCCCTGATCCACAATCAAACAATTGGCAGGTACAGAGATATACTCCTGGCGAGGTTCACACACCAAGAGAAACACATGCAAAGAAATGGAGGCCAGAGAGAGCTTGAGCATTTCCTCTCTTCTTTTATATCTACCTGCTGACATGTCATCACTAAGGGACAAATGTATGATGCAACCCCTTGTCATGAATGTCACATGATTATGACTCATCCATTCTGCCAGCCCCTTAGGTATTTCATCATTACCCATTTAGTCATCCCATAGGTGTGTTATCACATGTCCATCAGAACTGCATTTTACACAGTGCTGAGGCATTTCTATCCAACATATCCTTACACAACAGGTTTGGCACCATGGTTCTAAATCAGTGTTTCTCAACCTGGGGGTCGGGACCCCCAGGGGGGTCGCGAGAGGGTTTCAGAGGGGTCGCCAAAGACCATCAGAAAACATATATTTCCGGTGGTCTTAGGAAGCCCTTTGGCAGAGAAGGTTGAAGATCTCTCCGCTTGTCCTTCTTTTCTTTTCTTGAAACAGAGTGCGAATTCCCCCCCCCTAAAGCTCTCCTCTGCTGTGACTGGCAGGCTTCCCAGCCAATGGGGAGGGCTGTTTCTGAGACTCCAAGCGGGGAGGGGAGAGCAGGGGTGCTCGGCACATGGCAGCATGATGCGCATGTGTGGGTGAGGGAGAGTGTGTGGGATGGAGGCTCACGTCAGCGAGTCCCTTCAAGGCATGAGGGTTCTGTGTAGGAAGTTTGACCCAATTCTATCATTGCTGGGGTGCAGGTGGCTTTTTGATTGTAGGTGAACTATAAATCCTAGCAACTACAACTCCCAAATGTCAAGATCTATTTTCCCCAAACTCCACCAGTGTTCGTTTTTGGGTATATTGAGGATTTGTGTCAAGTGTAGTCCAGATCCATCATTGTTGAGTCTATAGTGCTCTCTGGATATAGGTGAACTACAATTCCCAAACTCAAGGTCAATGCCCACCAAACTCTTCCAGTATTTGCTATTGGTCATGGGGGTTTTGTGTGCCAAGTTTGGTTCATTTCCATTGTTGGTGAGTTCAGAATGCTCTTTGATTGTAGGTGAACTATAAAGCCCAGCAACTACAACTTCCAAATGACAAAATCACACATCCCACAATATGAGGAACTGCATTAAGAGGTCGCAGTATTAGGAAGGTTGAGAAACACTGTTCTGAATGGTTCTAAAGTACTTACAAAGCTAAAGTTCTGGTGGTGAAAACTAGGTGGCGCTGGTGCTTTGCTTCTATAGTGGTGCTAAAGTTCTGGTGGTGAACATTTCAGAACTCTAACAAAACTTTCAAAATTTCATTCTTATTTCATTATTGGCTATTTTAAAGATATAACCAATTAGGAACTGCCATTTATAAGGGAATTTTGAGTTTTGTTAAGACTTCTGAAATGTTCACCACCAGAACTTTAGCAACACTGTAGAAGCAAAACACCAGCGGCACCTAGTGTTCACCACCAGAACTTTAGTTTTGTAAGTACTTTAGAACCATTTAGAACCGTGATTGCCCAGGCCTAGACACAACAGCATGCAGTTGAAACACAATCACAGTCCTGGATCTAAGTAGTGTGAATGGGCTCCTGGGACTTTTTAGTAGAGCGCCTACATTGTAGAATGCATGCAATGTGATCCCACTTCAACTGCTGTGGCTCAATGCTAGGGAATCCTGGGAGTTGTAGTTTTACCAGGTCTTTCACCTCCTCTGCCAAAGAGTGCTGCTGCCTCGGCAAACTACAACTCCCAGTGTGGACGCAGGAACAATATTAAGATACTATTTCACTTAGATAAGATTTTATCTGTGTCACAAGTATAAGAAAATGTTGCCAAGCTCCAGGAGCCAGAGAACCCATTTATCTTATCAATAGGATATTAGAATCACAGGCAGCAGCAGAGATCATGACAAACCAAACATCTACTACATCTCTTTGGTTGTTTGCTGATCAAAGTACCAAAATGAGAGAAGCCCTGTATCAATATCACCTTGTGCTGGACAATCTGCTTAATGGAATCGTGCAACTTGCCAGAGATACGGCTATGAATTCTTCAGGAACTAAACATCTATTGCTTGAGCAGTATCATTAATATTGAGGGCAACGTATACAAGGTTATCATAAGAACATAAGAACATAAGAAGAGCCATGCTGAATCGGACCTCAGCCCATCTAGTCCAGCATTCTGTATCACACAGTGGCCCACCAGTTGTACACGGGGATCTCGAGCAGAAGGGAGGGCAAAACCCTGACCTGCTCCCGACCCCCCACAACCAGTACCCAGGGAAATCCTGCCTACCTCAACCAACTCCGAGGTGGCACTTGAATGTCCTTTTCAGTAACTACCGATACACTTGGTATCCATGAATCTGTCTAATCCTGCCTTGAAGTTGTTCAGGCTGACAGCTGTCACAACCTCTTCTGGAAGTGAGTTCCATAACCCAATGACCCTCTGGGTGAAGAAATATTTCCCTTTATTAGTCCTAACTTTCCTACCTTGGAGCTTCAGGGAGTGCCCCCTAGTCCTAGTGTTTTGTGACAAAGAAAATAATTTTTCTTTATTCAGCTTTTCTATCCCATGCATGATTTTATACACTTCGATCAAGTCACCTCTTAAACGCCGTCTTTCAAGGCTGAAAAGACCAAGGCGTTGCAACCTGGTTTCATAAGGGAGCCGCTCCATCCCTTGGATCATTCTTGTTGCCCTTTTCTGTACCTTTTCCAGTTCCGTTATATCCTTCTTGAGGTGCGGAGACCAGAATTGTACACAGTACTCCAAATGTGGCCTCACCATAGATTTGTAGAGAGGTAATACAACATTTGCTGCCCTATTTTCGATTCCCTTTCTGATCATGCCTAGCATTGAATTTGCTTTTTCACTGCTGCAGCGCACTGGGTTGACATCTTCATTGAGCTGTCCACCAAAACCCCAAGATCCCTTTCCTGGTTTGTCTCGAAAGCTTTGACCCCATCAATTTGTAGGTGTAGTTGGGGTTCTTTTCCCCGATGTGCATGACTTTACACTTGTTTAGGTTAAAATGCATTTGCCACTTTGTTGCCCATTCACTCAATTTCGAGAGATCTTTCTGGAGCTCTTTACAATCAGTTTCATTTTTAACTATCCTGAACAATTTAGTGTCGTCTGCAAACTTTGCTACCTCAGAATTCACTCCTACATCCAGATCATTAATGAATAAATTAAAAAGTAACGGACCCAAAACTGAACCTTGGGGTACGCCACTTCTCACCTCTTTCCACCCAGAGAAATGTCCGTTTATTACCACCCTTTGTTTCCTACAGTTTAGCCAGGTTCCAATCCAGGACAAGACCTGTCCTCTGATTCCAGTATGAGATTAAACAAGAAGGGAAAATGTAGAGCAGTGTTTCCCAACCTTTTTTGAGCTGCGACACACTTTTTACATTTGCAAAATCCTGGGGCACACCACCAACAAAAATGACACAAAATGACACTCTAACACAGTAATACATAGAGTTAATATGTTTTTTTTAAATGTATTTATACACTCAGTTTGAAACCATGGCCTGTTTTGATGAACTCAACATAGATATCCTGGCAGGAATGGCAGAAAGACACAAACTTCCCACACAGAACTCCCATAACCAAGAGAAAATGCTATAAGAGTTTGGTGGGCATTGACCTTGAGTTTTGGAGTTGTAGTTCGCCTATATCCAGAGAGCACTGTGGACTCAAACAATGTTGGATCAGGACCAAACTTGGCATGAATACTCAATACGCCCAAATATGAACGCAGATGGAGTTTAGGGGAAATAGACCTTGACATTTGGGAGTTGTAGTTGCTGGGATTTATAGTTCCCCTACAATCAAAGAGCATTCTGAACCCCACCAATGATAGAAGTGGGCCAAACTTCCCACACAGAACCCCCAGGAGGCAAGAGGAGGTCTCCACTTGGGGAAAGGGAGGCGGGCCTTCCCAATGTATGGAGAGGGAGAGGCCAAGTAGACAACGGGTGGGGGGGGGGTGGGGTTTAAATTTTGTGCCTTTATCGAGGTAGGTTTCTTAGGGTTTTTATACTTCAACACACTAGACTCTCTCCCCCCCCCCCCTTCCTGGAGGTTCCAATTTCCCATGGCACACCGGCACACTGGTTGGGAAACACTGGTCTAGAGCAGTGTTTCCCAACCAGTGTTCCATGGCACACCAGTGTGCCGTGAGCGATCATCAGGTGTGCCGTGGGAAATTGGAACCTCCAATACCCTTTCTTGCCCCTCCTGCCGAACACTTTTTCTTCTCCACTCGGGCTCCCTTCTTCCCAGCCTTGCTCTGCCTAGCTTTGCTCACGCTGCCACCATTTTGATCCGAGGGGGCAGTGTGAGCATGTTCAGGAGGGAAGGGGGGAGGGAGGAAGATGTGGGGCGAGTCTGCGCAGCAGCGCCTGCATGGGTCATGTCTTCCTCCCTCCCCTCCTGAAGAAGGGAGCCCGAGTGTAAAAGAAAAAGTAAGTGTTCGGCAGGAGGGGGGAAAAGGGCGCGAAGGGGAAGGGGAAGGAAGAGGTCTCTGTCGAAAGCTGGCATGGGCAAACTTGGACTTTCCAGGTGTTTTGAACTCCAACTCCCACCATTCCTAGCAGCCTCAGGCCCTTTTCCTCCCCCCAGCCACTTAAACAGGAAAGGGCCTCAGGCTGTTAGGAATGGTGGGAGTTGAAGTCCAAAGCACCCAGAGGGCCGAAGTTTTGCCATGCTTGTTTTAGGGACCTTAAAGTGGTGAGCCTCCTTTCAACATTGTGATTCTGGATAGAAAACAAACAACAACATAACATAACATTGTTTGAGTCCACAGTGCTCTCTGGGTGTAGGTGAACTACAACTTCCAAACTCAAGGTCAATTCCCAAGCAAACTGGTTGGGAAACACTGATGTAGAGGCAGGATCAATATTTAGATGTTAGTTTGTTTAGGTATTATTTGATCTGTGCCTGAAAGTGTAAAGTATGGGGCCTGGAAAATGCTGCTAAATCTTGAGTGAACTTTGGACAGTCCGAGAGGTGAATAAACAGATAGTGAGTAAAGTAACCACAGGGATTAATACGATGTAACAAAATTTGAAAAGTTTCTGTTCCTGGTTTCAAAGTATTATTTCCTGTTTAATTGGGCAGCCCTTACTTTGAAAGTAGTTGTTGTACTCCAGAAACTTTGTTTTTGTGGCTGCCATAAACTAAATTGAATCAGTCAAGACTTGATGCAATACTCATTGAAAAACTATAGCAAAATGTGCCGCAGGATGTCTCGGAAACAAAGTTTTTGCACTTTAATAAACTTTTTTGCATGTTTGTATGATAGAACCAATTAGGAAATGACATGTATAACCCAGGAACAAAAATCATGTTACATGACGTAATCTTCTTTCTCACTTTTGGGGTTTGCTTCTGCAGAGAAATGTATACAGTCTTCCCTCACTCATTGCGGGGGTTACGTTCCAGGACCTCCCGCGATAAGTGAAAAACTGCAATGTAGTGACCCTCTATTTATTTTAATATTTATACATTATTTAAGTAGTTATACACTATTTTAAGCCTTTATAAACTTAAAATAAAGTGAAGGAAAGGAAGGAAAGGCCCTTCAAGGTTGGAGGAGGGAGGGAAAGCGCCTCAGAGAGCGGCGGCAGCAAAAGCCCACAAAACAGCAAAATGATATGCAGTATATTTTAAATTAATTTTTTAACTTCGCAAAACAGCGAGTCCGAAGTAGCGAGGGACACTGTATAAGACTTGATATTTATTTATGAAACCATAAAATGCCGGAGAAGCAAGGAGGAAATACTACAACCCAAAAACAAAAAAAAGGCTTGCGTCATAGTGGACGAAGCGACAGCTCCCCCTGTGGCTGAATTGAGCAACCTCCAGTGGAAGAACTGTTGAAATGGCCTCTGTCTGTCTGTATGACTTGTATGTCAAAAAGGGCATTGAATGTTTGCCGTGTATAAGTGTATTGTGATCTGCTCTGGGTCCCCTTCGGGGTGAGAAGGGCGGAATATAAATACTTACAGTAAATAAATAAATAAATAAATAAATAAATGTTAGAGAAGTTCTGTTCTCTGATGTGTGAACATGGCTTGTCCTTCTTTGGACTGAAAGAATAAACTTACGTTTTTATAACCTTTATTCGGAACTTCAGTCTCCCTTTTTGATTTCACGTTAACCGATTCCATGTGTCAGCGCCAGGATTCCATATCATTGATCCACAACAGTTCATGAGGTGTCAATCTGCTGTAATTCTACAGTGTAGGTGCGCCATAGGAGTGGTTTGTTTGTTTATCGAGAAATCTGACCCTCCCCAATATGCATTATATATGAAAATATGAATTATAATGGGAAAATATAGCCAGCCACATAGCTATTTCTAAAAAAAATCAATGAATTTCATTGGAATGTTGCTTCACCACACCTTGGACTCCAGGGAACAATGCTCCACATTACCATAACCCCTTAAGAAGGTCTCCACACACTTAACAATAGAGTAAACCAGAGGTCACAGGTGATACCCAATGCCCTCTTTTGCCTTCATGCCTGTCTGTGTCATGATTTGTCCTTCTGGCTGTTTAGTAGGCATGGTTTCGAACCCAAAAAATGGCGATTCTAAAATCAAATGTGGGGGTTTTTTTGATTAGTAAAAGAAAGACTTACAAAAAAATTTCCAAAAATTTCTAAAATGTAACTTAATTACTAGAAATTCGTTAGTAGTTCGTATCTCAGCGCATGCTTATTCAGATGGTTTTGGCCTACAACTCCCAGAAATCCTAACAGCTGGTAAATTGGCTGGGATTTCTGGGAGTTGCAAACAAAACTTGAATAAATCACACTGAATTCTAGATGGGACTCTCCAAATAGGAAGGAGGGAGGAAGGAGGGAGGGAGGGAGCGGGTATTCTATTCTTGGAAGCAGCAAAAGAAAGGAGGAGGAGCCCCCTGGCTCTCGCTGCCTCTCTCACCCGATCCCGAGGGAGCGAGGGACCAAGTTTGCCCAGGCTGGTCATATACCTACATTCCATGCACATGCAATAATACAGCAGTAATAACAATGGGTATAAGAAGGTAAAATTCAAACCGAGAAGTATTCTGACTGGTCCCTCCTCATGCGGTGCAAGCGGGCTCTTCTCTGTGAGCCGGGAAAAGCCAGCGTTTTCTGCTTGGGTGCACACACATACATATTCTTTGGGGGATTTGCTGCAGAATCTTCTCTATGAGCCGGGATTCTGCAGGAAATCCCCCAAGAATATATGTGTGTGTGCACCCAAGCAGAAAACGCTGGCTTTCCGGGCTAATAGAGAAGAGCCCGTTTGCACCGCATGAGGCAGGGACCAGTCAGAATACTTCGGTTTGAATTTTACCTCTTGTTATTGTTATTACTGCTGTATTATTGCATGTGCATGGAATGTAGGTATGACCAGTTGGATTACTTATAATATTAGGCACTTACAGTAGCATTCATTCTATTATACATTAGGTTGGTTTCTCACCCCAATACTCTTTGATGCTTTAGATCCTGGCAGGGCAGGAGGCAGGGAAGCCTGGAAAAATGTAAACAGAGAGGTTTACTCAGAAGTAAATCCACAAAGGAGGGCACTTCATCCAAAGTGCCCTCCTTTGCAGATTTACTTCTGAGTAATCCTCTCTGTTTACACTTTTTCCGGGCTTCCAGCCGAAAGAAGGAGAGAGTTTAGGGCTTGCCTTGCCATAATACTTATTGGCAAGGGAGGCGGGAGGGTGGTGAGAGAGAAGGAGGGTGCCCCTTACGACCTAATAACGACACTTAAGAAAATCCTGGCCCCAGTTCTATAAAGAAAGTCCACTTCCTGGTTGGCGTTCCAGGTGCGGAAATACTCAAAAGTAGCATTTCTTACGAATTTCTTACGAATCATTTCATTTTCATAACTTTTTTCTCATGCCTACTGTTTAGCACTCCGGGCTCCCGAACCAGCGATTTAAGGGGAGCTGAAATCACACGACAAAACACCAGATCTCCCTGTGACAATAGCTTTCTGCAACCAGAAGTGAACTTTTGGGGCCACTTCCATGTGGCCATTGCTTTGCCTTACCTTTACGCAGGTCTTGCACCGGTGGCATCGGAAGGCATTGGGCCGGCAATGCAGCTGGCATTTGTGGCACCAGGGCGGGTTGGCATAGTACCTGTTCATGGCTTGGGTCATCAGCTCTTCATCCATTCCTGAAAAAGCTGGGTGGGTTAGGAGGGTGGGAGAGGAGAGGAAAAGAGGAAGGGGCTTCATGTCACGACTCCTTTAAAGTCATGTCATGAAGGTCAACGGGAGACATGAAATTGTTCGCTTGAGATTGACCCGGGAGATGACAGTCTTGTTCGGCAGCATCCTGAACGACCAAGCAGCCTTTTTAAAGGAGAGCACTGCTTGCTCCATAGTGAGAGGGGCCTAGAAAAGGTGGCCTAATGAAAGCTCATCTCCATCTCCCTGGTTGGCTAGCCACGGCCAATGGGCATCTTCCGATGCAGTCGAACAAAGTCAAAGAAACAAAGAGCTATTGTACTGTCTATTCTTCTCTATGGGTCTGAAACATGGGTCACCTATCGCCAACACCTACGACTCCTCGAACGCTTTCATCAGCGCTGTCTTCGCACAATCCTAAATATACAATATATGTGATGAATGTTGCTGTACTTGAGTAGGCAGGGATCACCAGCATTGAGGCCATGCTATTGAGAACACAGCTGCGCTGGGCAGGGCACGTCCATAGGATGGAGGAACACTGCCTCCCAAAGATACTACTCTTTGGTGAACTCGCCACGGGTCAGCGCAAGAGAGGCGCCCCCCAAAAGAGATATAAGGACTCCCTGAAACAACACCTCAGGCTTGGCCAGATTGATCACCAACAATGGTCCACCCTGGCCTCACATCGGGAGGCATGGAGATGCACTATCCACAATGCTGCAGCCTCTTTCAAGAAGACACGCCAAATGGGTCTCGAAGAGAAACGACAATGCAGAAAGAACCACAACTTGGAAACAACATCACCCAAGGAGACTTTCTGCTGTGCTTTCTGCAACCGAACTTGCCTATCTCAGATTGGCCTTTTTAGTCATCAACGCGCTTGTAAAAAGCGTGGGATGAGGCCTTCCTAAGAATCTTTGTTCGCGAAGTAATGCCGAGACAAGGCTCGTGTGGCTGGGACCTTCAAAGGGAAATTGTGGAAATTATACAAGTTTATGACTCAGGGTTTGATGTGAGTGGGAAATAGGACCTCTTTCCCTTGGAAAGAGTTGTAGATATGATTTATGAGCCCAGGAATAACTTTGCAAACCAGTCTTTATAAGGATAGTTCCGGAGGGATGTTCAGCCCGACAAAAGAAAGTCATGCACGGATAGATTTCTGCTGTCTGTTAACAATAAAGGACTATTGGAAGACATCGAGACTTTTCATTGAAACATACAGTTAGTCTGCCAGAACATCTGGACAATGACAACAATAACAAACAATGGAAAGTGTAAAGATGGTGTGAGTTTTTGTATGCGTTTATCTTGCAGGAAAACCCAGTTACCCAATCTGCTACAAGTGAAGGACGTGGGGAGAAGCGCTATTTTTTAAGGAGAGAATGCAGATAACTTTTGAAGGCTGTTATAGAATCATAACAATCTAAACATTCTCATTAGGCGGGATTTGGAGGTAGTAAGAACTCTAGCCTCCCTGGCCCTTCAAGCCCATCATTGGCGGCTAATGCTGACATCGACGGCTGCCCAAATCCCCAAAATCCCCCTGAAGCTGAGGACTTGCCTCCGTTGCTGGCGAGACAGGCAGGGCGGAGCACTCCCTCTGGATGCCCAGCCTCGTGCTTTTTCCTTCCTGCAATGCCCCCGCAGGCGGAAGAAGCGCTGCACGGGCGGAGAACAGCAACAGGAGCACGCACGGTGGCAAGACTGCGCGGCGGCGGGAGCGCGCGGGAGCACACGGCGGCAGGGGCAGGTAGATCTTTTGGACTTGGTTGCTTTAAGAGTAGCTCGCATGCTGGAAAAGTGTGAGCATCCCTGCCTGATATCTTTGTCCATCCCCTTCTTGAATTGCTTTGCCCAGAACTGGACACAAGGTTGTTATTCCAGGTGAGGGCTGGCCAAAGCCTGCCCTCTATTTCATCATCCAAGTCATTGATATAGATGTTGAATAGCACTGGGCCCAGGACAGAACCCCCTGTGGCACCCCACCAGTTTGGACTGGATGATCCCAGCTCGGATGCTGCTGACCTGACAGGTGCAGCAGCCTTACCATTGTAGAAAATCGTGGTGCCTGTGAAACTGGTGAGCAAGAAGAAAGCAAGGGTCAGCACCAGGAGTGTGCCAAAGACGATGGGGATAGTCCTGGAGACATGGAGAGCTAGCCATCTACATCTGGAGGGAAACAAATCCAGAAAGAAAAGTCTGAAACACTTTTGATCTCAAGCATTTTGGAGAAGAGGTACTCAATCTGTACAGGCTTGGTCCCAGCCCATACTTACTCCTGCATCAAAAAGAGGCAGCCACAGGCGAAGAGGCAGACAAAATAACACAAGGAAAGGATGGCAGACGTAGGCGTATGGCGTCCATCCAGACAAAACCCCATGTCTTAGGGGGAAACTGGCACAATTACAAAAGTCAGGCTTTGATATAACCATGGTCCAGGAATTACCATGGCAATGTGTCTACATAACAGAGAAAGCTTCTGTTATGTAACCCTAGTGGCCATGTAAGATGCCAAACAATGGGTCTGAGGTCACCAAGACTATTTTCAGATCAGCCAAGGCCATGGCTCGGGCTCTTTCTTGGAGAAAGCGGTGGGTGACCAGACTCTGCTACACTTTTGCATAGTAAAAAGGTCTCTTACATAGCGTATTCTGTGCTGTTGTTCTAAATTGTTGTAAATGACTGACTGGTTGTTCTGCAGCTAAAGCACGCTGACTCCATCGGTGCCAGAGAGATGTTAGTTTTCCTTCTTAAGTAAGGTGCATTGTGTTTGCTTCCTTAATTGGCTTGGCCGATTTACCGGCCGAGCAGGTTGCGGGGCGGGGTTGTCCTCATTGCCATATTAAGGAGCAGGAAGGGGCTTCTTCCTCCCAGAAGCCCCTGGGGTGGCGGGAAAGATTCCCGCCACCAAAGCTGGCCAGCCAATGACGGGGCTCGCCCCGCCCCCTGTCGTCAGCTGGCTGGCCCTCACTTCTATAATACAAACAAAAAGGAGGGGGGTGCTTATGAATAGCTAGGGAAACAACAGTGTATCAGGACGAATGAACAAGCTCGCAGGTGATGAACCCTCACGGATTGAGTATGAGTTACAGAGAATATAAGTTTGATACAATCAATATCACTGTATTAGCATACATCAAATGGCAGTCAATGCACATAGAAATACATAGGTATTCAGAGCGATAATGAGGGCGAAAGCGCTCCCTCCTCTCTCACATTAACAAAATATAGCATCAAATAGCATCGCAAGGCAATTATAAATTCTCAGTTTTTGTGAAAAAGGTGGTAAGCAAACCTCCGTAGGTCATGGGAGGCAGTCCAGGAGAGGAAACGATGCGGGGAGGGGTTCGCCGTGGAGCCGGGCGGCGAGGAAAAAAGCCGCGGCCAGGAGCCAGCCGAGAATGAGTGCTGAGTTCCAAAACAAGGAGGGGGGCGAGCTGGGCGGCGTGAGCCGGAGGTGAAGCCAGAAAGCAATTGGCGATTTGCGACAGCGACTGTCGTGCTACGGGGCGCTGGAATTAGCAGCGCGGATCCCACAATCGAGGGAGAGCCGGGACAGTGCCAAACGGCCGAATTAACTCCAAGGCGCCAAGGCTTTTTTTTGCCGTTTTCGCGTCTTAAAGACGCTTCATCAGGGCGCGTCGCTGTGTGTGGTGATCTAAAACAATGCAATAAAGGTAACAGCATCTTGGTACTGGCTAGAGTATGGATACAAAATAAGCACAATGTAAATAAAGCAATGAACAGGATCGTACATACCTAGTAATGCATAACAAGGAACATCAAGGATAGGCCAATCAAGTAGGCTGAGTGCAGCAAAGGGCAATACAAGTCAAGAGCATATATAGAGTACAACACAGGTGTGAATAGTTACAATAACAGTTGTTGTAAGGAAAGGGAGTCATTGAGGCCGCAGGGAGTTTCGCTTGTTAACAGGAGGGCCCATTTCTTCTCAGCCTTAAGCAATGAGTGACTGAGGTTGCAATGTGGAGGTGGATTAACCCTTTGGAGCCCATATACCTTAAAGCTGTCAGGCGTGTGTTTCATTTTGAAAAAATGACTATAAAGGGTGGAATCCTGTGATAGGCACCTAATTTTAGATTTGTGTTCATACATTCTGGTCCTGAGATTTCTAGAACTTTCGCCCTCATTATCGCTCTGAATACCTATGTATTTCTATGTGCATTGACTGCCATTTGATGTATGCTAATACAGTGATATTGATTGTATCAAACTTATATTCTCTGTAACTCATACTCAATCCGTGAGGGTTCATCACCTGCGAGCTTGTTCATTCGTCCTGATACACTGTTGTTTCCCTGGCCCTCACTTCTGCCCGGGCAGCTCATTTAAGGCTGCCCGGGACTTATCCTGCACCACGCAGGGGCCAGCTTCGGTTTTTTCCTCCCACCCTCCCTACATCATTCATTGCTTGTTAGTGTTCCATTTGGTTCATATACTCATTTTCATTGTTGCATTTGTTATGGTCATGCGTTATTGCGTTCTTTGTGTGTTTGGCTGTGTTTGGCGTGTGGCATGGCCCCTGGATCAGGCTGGCTTATTGCCCCTTGGTTGTAAGGGGGATAACGCTCTGGCCCCCTGGGGTGCCAAGTTTCCGTGGACAGGCATTGGGCCGCTCGCACCCAGTTTTACTAGCACCTTTGGACATTTGTGGGGGTACGACCCCTGATCCAGGACCCATGCGTGGCCGCCAATCCTTTGTTCCTGTCTTCAATAAATGAGTTGTGGCCATTTTCATCCAACCACTTGTGTTTGTATTTTGTTCATGGCGCGAGGCGTATCACCCTTGCACACGCAACTTAAATAATCATTGTCTTTGACTATGTAAACATGTTGTTTTCCACCAAAGAGTTAATCAGTGTCTCTTGTAATGCCAGCAGTTTAGCAGTCCATGAATTCTTCACTTCCTGTTGCAGTTCTCCATAATGCCATTCTTCTTAAGATGTTGTCTCACCCTTACACAGGCCCCAGTCATACGCCAATCATACAATTTCATTCAGTCCAAACATCATATTTATCACACTTCTCCCTTCTTCCTAAACCATTTCTCCCTGAACGACCAGGACTACACAATTCATCAAGATATCTTGGTTATCCCATGGTAGCAATCGCGCTTCAGAACCCAAAACGACTCTCCCATATTATACACTCATTTTAGGGAATCCCATCATTGTGAAGACTTTAAAGTTGTAGTACTGGAAAAAGTTGACCCACGGCCACACAGTGATCTTAAACTACATTTACTCAAAAGAGAAAAATTCTGGATAGTCAACCTTAAATCAGAGTATCCTGGAGGGTTGAATGATCATTTATCAATTAGCGAGCTGTTAATTTGAGTACACCTGTGGAACCGAATTGAGTTAAATTGGTGCTGGTTTCCATCTCTCATTGTCCGGTTACATCGCGTCGATGGCTGCGCCCACACCTATATCATTAATAATTATTACATTGGTATGTATCTTTTACTTTGACTACATTCCATGTTGTAGTTCCTTGTACGGGCATATTATATAGTGTGTTATAATTGACTGATTTGCTCTTCATATATATTATATTATTAGAAATCCGGACCTGTGAAACCGTATATTGCATTGAGTCTGGGGTCCCGAGGAAGCCACAATTGGCGAAACGGCTTGGACCATGACTGTTGACCCTTATGAACACTACGCCACTGGAATTTAACCCATTGTGGATATATCATTTATAGTTATTGTCAGCGTAGTTGCTCAAGACTCCTTTCTTTGCGGATTATACAAATGTCTAATATAGACGAATGATTTTGAATGATTTTTGTTTCACAACGACGATTGCAAGATATTATTGACATTGAATCATTAAGATAAAGAATTTCTGTTTACCTACATTGACCTCTGTGTCTTCCTGAACCCGTCCTCTTCGATTGATATTATCCTGGAACTACTCACCTTTTACCCTCTTCATATCCCATGGTAACAACAACCATTCCAACAAACCTGCCCTCAAACCATCTTGAAGACCTGGATTTTATAAGATTGCTCCCAATTCAGAACACGGGTGGCCAATGTCCTTAACTCCAAGGCATACTCCGAGATGGAGAGAGATCCTTGCTTAAGGTTCATGACTTTAGCCTGGGCTTTGTCCCTGCAGAAGGGATCCACTGGGCCAGCATAAAAGTTTTCAAAATTGTCCAATTCTGGAATGCCCATTGCGACAAAATTATCCCTTTGGATTATTTTATTATCCTGTTTTGAATTATGATGAGTTGAAATGCAGCAGGTGAATATGAGAACAGCCATTGCGGGTTAATCATTTCTCCTTTTTTTCTTCAAAATCATACAATATTCAAGAGGTGAAACACCACACACACAAATACACCTATACTCAGTACGTGCTGTTAACCCAATATAGATTGATCATGTCCCAAAAAGGGCCACCGGACAGAAAAGGTGACCTGCAGCTCAGACCCGCTGTGCAAGGATTAATGGGAAAGATCCTCACTTATATAGGGTGAGGATATATGTTTACAGCGTTCCTTGTTGTTTTCAACATTCCTGTCTTAGGTCCTATCTCAGGTCACCTTTGTCTAACATTCCTGTATTGATGCCAAAAGGATCCCAACTTTTCCTTGTTTCACATGCCAGGTCTCCAATCCCATAATGCTTTGGTTCTCAACCGTTGGTCCTCCAGGTGTTTTTGGATTTCAGCTCCCACAATCCCTATCAGCTGATAAACTGTCTGGGATTTCTGGGAACGGAACACCTGGAGGGCCAAAAGGTTGGGAACTACTTCCATAATGCATGTTGTTCAACTCCATCTTCTATGGGTTTCTTTAATCTTTCCAGGCCCATTCATGCTAAACCCATTTATTATACCATGTCATGCAACGCAAATGCTCAGTTGGAAGCTGCTTCTTCTAACTTGTCGGTAATGGGATGGACTTTGTCTCTTTCACCCAAGAAAAATGCCAGGGCCGCCTCTGGTGCCTTCTGGTCAGTATAAATGTCCAGTGGATGGCTATTGTTTGGGATATGGCAGCTTCTTTGACATGGACCAATCCCACTCCAGCTTCTTGTTATGTGTTTTCAGAGAACTCCTGGCTATTTTCTTTGCAAAAGCTCTTTTGCTGTCTTCTTCTCCCTGCATGTTGTGGGTCAAGGTCTAGAGCAGTGTTTCCCAACCGCTGTAATGCGGTACAGTAGTGTGCCATGACTGACCTTGTGTGCCATGACGGACCCCTCAAGGCTCAGAACCTCCAGCTCTGACAGACCTCCTGTTGTGCCGTGAGAAAAGCTCTCTGCCCCCCTTCCTTCCCCCCTCTTCCTGCCGAACTCCTGCTGCTTGGGGGGGGGGGGGGAGGAGGAGGAAGGGCCGGGTGGCAGCAAAAAAGAAGAAGAAGGGGCCGGGGCGCTGCATCCTTCGGCCGTTTCCCCAGCCAGCCTCCAATCTGCCATGACTCCCGCCATGACTCTCGCCCCTCGCTCGCTGAAGCCGCGCGGAGGAGGAAGCCGGGGGAGGGGGCGTGGCCTGGCTCCACCCCCTCTCCTGGCTTCCGCTCTCCCACAGCTTCTCCAGCCTTGAGGGGACAGTGCCAAGCCAGCATTGTGCTGGCTCTGCCACCTCTGGCTTGGCATTGCCCCTCAAGGCTGAGAAGCTGTGGGAGAGAGCGGAAGCCGGGAGGGGCATGGTGCGGCCTGGCTCCTCCCCCTCCCTGGCTTCAGCACTCCCCGCAGCTTCTCCCCGCAACCCCCCCCCCCCGCCGTTCTTTACTGTGTTAGTGTCATTTTGTGTCATTTTGGTTGGTGGAGTGCCCCCGGATTTTTTTAATGTTAAACGTGTGCCGCGGCTTTAAAAAAGGTTGGGAAACACTGGTCTAGAGGAAGAGATTTCACTGGCAAACACACATTTGGGTGTCCCAAAATATTGGCCCTGTTTCTGGGTATATTTGAGCTGCGGATACCAAAAAATGGCGCCAGTTTTCCCCTTTCAGCTCTAGTTTTTTGAGATACAGAATAAATGCTGTGTACCAGAACCTTACCACATTGAGAATTTCTGAGTTTCTGAGATGTTTGGAAAATGATTCCGAACCTGTCTTCATCTGCTTGTGCCATGAATTCTTTTTGAACTTTAAATCTTTAATTTGTTTTCAGTGAGACAGAGTATCAGACACTTTCAGAGAAATAGACACACAGACACAAATACCGGGTTTTACAATACTGTAGTTAATATTGGTTACACAAATGAAAAGGGAAACATCACATATGCTCTAACATTCACTCATAATCCATTCATTCAGCATTCATACTCCCCATCTTTCTGTCACAACCCAGGCCCTGTCTTCACCCCGTAACCACACATACACAGACGATGTCAATTAACTATTTATTAAGCAGCAATTAGAAGCAGGTGAAGAAGATAAAATGTCCAAAAATTAGAGATCAAATAGTCCAAGGTAAAAAGCAATAATGTTCAAAAACAATGATCAAAAAGGTCCATAAAAACAAAGCGAATCAAGAAAGGCAATGGAATCCGTGGTCACCAAAGTAAATCCAAGGTTCATGGAATCAACAAGGTTTCAAGGCAGCACTTGGCAAGGCAAGCCAGGCTAAAGCTTCTAAGGAGACAGCAAACTGTTACGTCCTTTCAGTTCAGATGTGGCCAGCAATCTGAGGAAGTTTCCCACGAAATGCATATTTAATTCCCTCCTTTGTGAGACCAGCGCTTTTCCAAGCCTCGTTTCCAATCTCTCCGGTTAGCCTCGATACTCCCCCGTCGGTCGAATCTCCACTCAGGAATGGCCCCATCTGCGCTGTTATCTTCCTGGGAAACTGATTCGACCTCGGCTTCTATAGCCTCCTCAACATCTGGCGTAAACACCCTTTCCTGGGACCCGAATCCTCCCGGTCTCTCATATTCCGTATCTGATCCGGAATCATATGCAGCCTCGTCATCAGAATAGGCCTCCGGCCAGGTGTCATCCCATAGCAAACTGTCTGTTGGTGATGAGGGCCCTTCATCCCTGCCATCCTCTTCATCGGGGTCTAAAGCCAAAGGAACCCCTGGGGCCGCAGCCGGCCCCCCAGGCGGGGGTGGGGGCAGATTAGCCTCCTGCCCCCCTGGGTCCACTGAGGGCTGAGTTGCTACACTTTCTGCATTCAGGCTTCTTGGGAGGAGGTGGGTGTTCAAATTCATTCCTCGTAGATCTGACAACCAGAGGAAAGGAAAAGGGTCTCCTTGTGTAGTGATGTTTGATTATCCATTATTTGGTTGTTTTGATAGCCTGCCATTCATTCAGCTCAAACTTGCTGGAGCTTAATCAGTTCCGGAACAGATGTTGTTTAACTTCCTTAACTTAAAAAGTCATAGTCTCCCACTGAATAAACATGTGTTGTTTACACCAAAAGTTCTCAGATCACTTCTCATTAAATTTAACCATTTTCTCATTACCACTTTTCAAGCCATACTTAATGGATTCTTCACCTCCTCCGTAATACCATTTTCAGGTTTCAAGTTTAGGATGGTGTCTTGCTAGACTTTTATAGGCCTTAGCCAGACCCAATCATAAAATTTCATTCATTCACCAATCACACTTGCCCAGAGAAAACCACGATAACCATATCAAAGACATTAGAGATGATGCAATCTTGTTGTTCATTCATTTAGTTGCTTCTGACTCTTCATGACCCCCACGTCAAAGCTCCCTATTGGCCGTCCCCCAGCTCCTTCAAGTTCAAGCCAGACCCTTCAAGGATACCATGCATCCATCCTGCCCTTGGTCAGCCCCTCTTTCTTTTCCCTTCCATTTTCCCCAGCATCATTCCCTTCTCCAAGCTTTCCTGTCTTCTCATGATGTGGCCAAAGTACTTCATCTTTGCTTCACATCTCCTTCCCTCCAATGAGCAGTCGGGCTTTATTTCCTGAAGTATGGACTGGTTGGATCTTCTTGTGGTCCAAGGCACTCTGTGGCATCCCACCAGGGCCAAAAAATGGGGCTTTGAATGGATGGACGAACACTATAGGCCCTGGGGTTCGCGTTCTAGCCTTCTCATGTACAAGCGACCTGGATGTTCTCTAAGCAATGAGTTCAGGACTCAAAAAGGGTGAACTCAAACAAGTTTATTGAATAACAACCAGTAAAAATGCTGGTGGCTCAAAAGGCTTGAGAAAAGTCAGTTGAGAAAAGGGGTTGCATCCACTTGCCTTTTGCAGAGTGAAGGTGCCTTTCTTTGGTTCCAGGTTCCTTGTTGCTTCAAAGGTCCTTTGGCACACGAAGTTCTTGGGTCCCCAGAGATTACAGTCCCCTTGGGCAAAATAATTGCCCACCCCTGGTCTATGGCATTGAATGTTTGCCATGTATATGTACTGTACATTGTCCGCCCTGAGTCCCCTGCGGGGTGAGAAGGGCAGAATGTAAATACTGTAGGTGAAGGGCTGGCCTTCCTTTTACTGTAGTCTTGGTTTGAAGCGTTGGCTAGGCTATACGTGAACAAAGGTGCTTTGTCTGAGCGATGGTTCCAGATTTCCGCCTACTTCGTCCATGTGCTCTTCTGGAATGGGGCCAGAAAGGAAGTCCAGCCTCCCAGGTAAACTCAGGAAGGGGAGGAGTTCAGGGTGGTGATGCCAGGTTTGGAGCCAAGACAAAGCTCCTTCTATCAAGTGTCCACATGGCAGAACAATGGAACAAAGGCCCATGCAGGTAAGGGGCAAACTGGTACCCAATATAGATACAAAAAACAAGCCCCGTGGGGCGCAACACACTCTCAGAATTTTCCTCCAGCACCACAGTTCAAAAGTGTCTCTCTTCCTTCGCTCAGCCTTCCTTATGATCCAGCTCCCACATCTAGAGGGCATACCACTGCTTTAACTATGTGATCCTTCGTTGCCAGTGTGATGCCTGTACTCTTCGCTCTTTTATCGAGATTGGTCATTATTGCGGTTTGTCAGTCTATGCAGAAGCTTATCAGCAGTCTTCCCAGTTCCAGCCTTCTGTCAATTCACAGAGTAAATGGAAAAACAAACTTTTACTCTTAAGTAAGCAGAGATAAATTTGCAGCTTTAACAAAAACCAGCCTTGAAAATAAACTTAGTCCATTGCAGATAATAACTCCAATGATAATAAAGTCCAATGCAGTACAACCATGCATTATCTGCTTCTTCAATGGTGCAAGGAGTCCTGTATTAAATGGTCCAGAACTTCAGCAAGTCCTGTATCAAGTCCATGTAGAATTGCCATCAGTCTCTCCATGAACTACAGTCTTCATAATCGCCTTCC
This sequence comes from Anolis apletophallus, assembly GCA_030556195.1. Taxonomy (NCBI): domain Eukaryota; kingdom Metazoa; phylum Chordata; class Lepidosauria; order Squamata; family Anolidae; genus Anolis; species Anolis apletophallus. The sequence goes on along the minus strand of JARBWK010000010.1, from coordinate 6,001,133 downwards.
TCACACACCACATCAAGGAAACACTCCTCATGATATCCTCCACGCAGGGAGTGGCTCAAGCTTAATTGCTTAATTATCCAGGTGTTCTTCCTCAACACTCATCTAAACAGAAGATGATCCTTGCAAATACTTAACTAAGCGGCGCCTTCCATCCTCCTCCTCGTCCTCCCAGCAGCACCTTATCCCTCTCGCTGGTTCCGCCCCCTCCCTTCAGTGAAGGGAGGGGGGGCGGAGCCGCCACCGGCGAGAGGGAAGAAAGTGCCGCCGGAAGTCCCACCCGCACGGCGGCTCATGCGTATTTCCCCGCCGCCGCCCCGCTCGCCCGCGCTCCAAACACGAGCGGGGGGGGGCGGCGAAAAGCGCCTGAGTCGCCCAGGGGGCGGGACTTCCACTGGCGCCTTCTCCCTCTCGCCGGATCCGCCCCCTCCCTTCACTGAAGGGAGGAGGGGCGGAGCCGCTGGCGGCGAGAGGGAGAAGGCGCCGGCGGAAGTCCCACCCGCACGGCGGCTCAGGCGCGCTGCCGCCTGGCTCGCCCGCTAATGCGGCGGGCGAGCTGAAGGGAGGGGGGCGGAACCGGCGAGAGGAGAAGGCGCTGCTGGGAGGAAGAGGAGGAGGATGGAAGAGGAGGATGGAAGGCGCCGCTGGAAGGAAGAGGAGGAAGAGGAGGAGGATTCCGGGCCCCTTTTGAGCCCCTCTGGGAGCCTCGTCGCCCAGCCAGGAAGCCACGCCATGCCGCCCGCGGTAAATCTTTCGTCTTACTTTTCGGTACCGTCGGCTAATGTAAGCCGTACGAAAGTAAGCCGTAGTGGGGATTTTGGGAAAAGAAAGTAAGACGCTGTCTTACTTTCGGGGAAACACGGTAGTACATGTCCATATTATCCTGTAACAGTCATTGCTCTCCTCCCAAGAAGGAAACGTCTTCTGATTTCCTGGCTGCAGTCTGCGTCTGCAGTCATCTTTGCACCTAGAAACACAAAGTCTGTCCCTGCCTCCACATTTCCTCCCTCTATTTGCCAGTTATCCATCAGTCTGGTTGCCACCATCTTGTTTTTTTTGGTTTTTTTAATGTTTAACTGCGACCCAGCTTTTGCACTTTCTTCTTTCACCTTGGTTATAAGGCTCCTCAGCAATCTATCCAATGCAACTTTCTGAATCGGTGCCCCAAATAACCCCAAGAATACCAAAAAAAAACCCCAAGTCACCAAGAAAAGTGTGTTTTTTGTTGTTGGGTAGGCTGTGTTTTAAATGGTTCCTGACAATGAATCAAGCTTCCTGATGTACTAACTGTCATTAAGTGACTTCTCACTTTATTTCCAAAGGAACGTTACAGTATTGCTAACAAACAGGAGTGTTGCCATTAGCAGACCCTTTTGTCCTGACTGGGAGGTCTCCCTAGGATTGTCTATAGAAAGGTTTCCACGTCTATTGTTCCCAGGATCATAAATCACATTCATCTCCTTGTGTCTCATTGAGAGACGGGCCTTTCCTCCCTTTCCAAATCATGAGGGCAATTGTCATTTGATTGTTTCCTGATGATACCTTCAGGGTTTCTACCAGGTGCCCCCCACATATTACAAACATACCCCCTGTCTCTAATGTAGAAGTGTTCTTGTTTTCTTTATTTGTGTTTTTTCCTGTTAAACATTTCAATTAATATTGGGTTGAGGGGAAGAGTTGAAATGGGAAGAACCCAATTTGCAGGACTTAATTCAACCCACTTTACCTAGTGGAAACTATTATAGTGTTTGTCGCGAAAGAAAGACATTCTCGAAGATGCTGTTCAGATGTTGGAGGAGGAAAGGAGCATGGCCATGGGGGAAGGAGGGCCCCTCAGGCTCTCGTGGATTCGGCATTTCCAGTGGCAGTCTTGGTCAGGATCAAGAAGCTTTGCAGCGCCCAACATGTCTGGGACTATTGGGAGACAAAGAGCAGAGTCAGGATTAGCTGGGGATACATGGGGATGCCTAAGAGTGCATCTACACCAAGGGTGCTCATTAGGTAGCTTGGGAGCTACTAGTAGATCTTCAGCCCTCTTCCAGGTGATCTTCGGGCCTCACCAGCCAGATGGGGCGCTCCTGCCATGCGCGCACACACCCTGCGCGCACGCACACTCCTGCTGCTGGCTTCCGCTCTCGCGGTGCTTCTTTCGCCTGCAGGGCATTGCAGGAAGAAGGAAGCATGAGGTGGGGCCTCTGAGGAGCGCCCTGCCTCTCTCTCGTCCAGAAGCAGCTGTGCAGCCTCCGTTGCCGGCGAGACAGGCAGGGCGGAGCGCTCCCTTTGGAGGCCCCGCCTCATGCTTTCTCCTTCCTGCAATGCCCCGCAGCCGGAAGAAGCGATGCGCGGGCGGAAAACAGCAGCAGGAGCACGCGCGGTGCCAAGAGTGCATGGCGGCGGGAGCGCACAGCGGCGAGGGCAGGTAGGTATTCTGGACTTGGTTGCTTTAAGAGTAGCTCGCATGCTGAAAAAGTGTGAGCACCCCTGATCTACACTGTAGAAGTAAGGCACTTTGACACCACTTTTACTGCCATGGCTCAATGCTATGGGATCATGGGAGTTGGGGTTTCACCAAACCAAACTACAGCTCCCATGCTTCCATAGAATGGAACCATAACAGTTTGATTCGCGTGAAGCTGCATTCATTCGTTCTACAGTATCGATACACCTGAGAAGAGTTACTGTGCTTGTCATGACTGCAACTCCCATTCCAGCCAGCGCCAGCATTGTGTCTAGTGGTTCTGGATGTCTAAGAAATAGTACATGTACCCAGGTTCTGGCCATTGAGAGGGAAAGCTAGTGGCAAGAAGTTTACAGCGGCCATTCCACATTCACGGATTTGGTTAAAATGTTCTCTCCAGGAACCTCTAGGTCAGGGGTGCTCACACTTTTCCAGCATGTGAGCTACTTATAAAACAACCAAGTCCCAAAGATCTCCCTACCCACTACTCAGAGAACCATAAAAGCAAAATATTAGGAAATTTATTTCAGTGAGAGCCATATAATACATTTAAAGACTGAATTCAAGTAAATGTGAGTATAATAAGCCCCTGAGCATTCCTCACAAATAGCATGGGAGCCATACACACTGTGCTTGTGATCTGCCTGCGATCTACCAGGACGCCCTTCGAGATCTACCAGTAGATCACGATCTACCTAATGAGCTCCCCTGCTCTAGTTCCTCCACTGTGACTCTTAGGGTCAACTTCCTCTCGTTATGCTGGAAGAGCTAGAAAATCCTACCAAGCTATTCTTTTAGGTAATTATTTTAGCCATTTCTGTCATGGGGTTTCCCTAGCCCCAGTGACTGTGGGTGTCTGAATGTACTCACTCGGGATCTCCACGCTCCGCTCCATGGGGTTCAGCTGCCATTTGCTTTTCTTCTTCTTGGCGTCCTGCAAGAAGGAGCATTGAGAAATCAATAACGAGGAAGGAGGCATCTCAAACACTTCCCAGGCCCTCCAAGGTTCAGAAAAATCATACAGTGATTTCAACTTCCTGAGAACCGCGGGTTCGGAAGCCCAGTGTGTCAAGCTTCCCAAAGGATCAAACAGAGGAGTTTATTCACTTTTGGCCAAAAAAGGATGTCAGCAGAGTCTGCGCTCAAAGACTGACATAACTCAATGCAAACATGCATATATATTTATAGCACTCTGACAGTAGTTTGAAACAAAGGACTTTGTTTTCCTGGTTGCTGATTGGTCCAGATCATGGCTTGCTAGGATCCACTCCCTGAAAGGTGCAGGTAGGCCCATAGCCAGGATTTTGATCCCGAGGGGTGGGGGTGAGTTTGAGTGGGAGAGGATCTACCCTGGCAAACCTTTTCTATCGTTATCCCAATACTCCCATGCATATGGCATATATTGAGCATGGTGATCAGAACATGATATGAATAAACATAACAGTTTAAATAATAAGTGCTATTTACGTACTTTCATTAACAAAATGTTTAGAATACTTTTTGACTTTTTTTTTAACTTTACAGCAACAGTCTTCTTTTCTTTTCTCTGGCTATTTTGTCAATTACTTTTTCTGGTTTGATAGTGATGTCCCGATGGATGGAAATCATGGCTAGTCCACTAAGTCTCCGATCTGTCATTCAACTTCTAGATACACTTTTCACTCTCTTCATGGTTGAAAACCATCTTTCCACACTGCATGTCGTTACTGGTAGAGGAGCTAACACAGTCAAAAGGAAATTTATTGACCGATAGAAGGTTTTGTCACACAGTTCCAATACTTTAAGTACCTCAGTATCTTTCTTAATTGATGGTGTAATATTATACCACATTATGTACTCAGCAATCGGAGGATTCTCCACTATACATCCACTTTAAAACATACCGACATAGCCCGGATGACCTTCAGTTCTTTGGTCTAGAAATCATTAAGGTCTCCCCACACAGTGACGCCCAAAAAAGCACAGTGACGTTCTTTTAAAAAAGCTTTGAAAATTGAGGGCATTTTGAAAGCAAATGGTCAGCACAAGTTCTTTTAAAAACTGAGCAACCAGATGGCGGGATTAAATGAAAAGATACCCATCAGCAATTTACTCCTGTAATCAATCCACCTGTTGACTCCCCCTTCCTACAAAACTTTCCCCATTTACCTGTGTCTGCGCATTTGCCCTACCCATTGAGGTAGATCTGTTGATACAAAACTTTCCCCATTTACCTGAATTCTTCTCTAAGGTAAAACCGAATTTGTGGTACCTTTGTGCTTCCATTTCATTTATGCTGTATAATATATGGTGGTTACTTTATTTGAACGCTCACATTATGTGTTAGATATTATAAGTGTCTTTATGTTTACATTAGATTCCTGCCGCCTTCCCTGTGATGCGCGATGTGAGGATCTCTGTTTATATTGGCCTTGAAAAAGACCCGTAGGGGTCGAAACGAGGTTGGACTCCTTGACATTCGTGTCCTCGTCGGCCAGAGACAACGTGGACTACGCTCAGCCACTAGACCCCCACATTGGGGAAGCTACTCAGTCTTTAAGTTCGGCTACCGGCGTGTCTGCCTCAAGTCTCCTCGCTTCTACTTTCCTTTAATGGATTACAAATACCCATCGGGGTTTGGAATACAAAACCTTTGTAGCGGCTACTCTCCGACAACTCACCTCACTCGCTAAACCACTCACCATTAACACTGCAGTGGACTATATCTGAACTTTACTTTGGCGGGTTTAGCAGCGGGGGTTAGGGATCCGACAGGGGGTCATGTGTTTATTTTGCCTAATGTGTTGTCGTTGAAGTTATAGAATATATATTGATAGTACTTTGAAATCATTGTGTTCAGATTCCTTATTTGGATCTGCAGTGACCACACCCGTTGTGTTATACTATTCCAGGTAAGGTCTGACCAAAGCAGAATATCTTTGTAAAAAGCAAAGCCACAGGAGTTAAACTGCAGGCATGGACCGACTTGGGCCCTCCAGGTGTTTTGGACCTATCGGCTGTTAGGAATTGTGGGAGTTGAAGTCCAAAACACCTGGAGGGCCCAAGTTGGCCCACGCCTGCTGTATCTTCATGCCTTTGGCTCACCTCTTCCTTGTCAGATAGCCTTCGTGCCCAGGCTCCCATCTGGTGCTGATTCCAGGGCAAGAAGCCCCTCACGGTTGAAAGGAAGTGCCGCCAAGCCTTGAGCGCCTTCTGCTCGCTGGGCTTGTCGTGCAGCCTGTGGCCGTGGGGACAGGGATGAGAAACCCCAGAAGGATGTTGAGAGGTGTCCAGAGCTTCCCAGGTTTGGGCTCCTGCTGGAGCTGGCTTTGCTTTGTACCTTATGGAAAAGATGGACAGGTCGGTGAGATATGTGAACTAAACCATAGGAGTCGGTCCCATTTTTGGTTCTTTAGAATCGGTCACTATTACTCGCCAGAAACATAGACGCCTAGAAACATTAGGAAAGAACGCTGCTAGAACATGGCCACACAGTCTGAAAAATTCACAGCAACCTTAGTGATGCCGGCCATGAAAGCCTTTGGCAACACATAGGCTCCTAGAGTTGGACCCCCAAATGCCCAGACCAACCCTGTTCTGTGAGACACAATCCAAACCCTCTCAACAGATGGCCATGCATCCATCTGCTTACAAAATTAAAATAGATTTGTTGTGGCCTATGTCCAGGCCCGGATTAACCAATTTTGGCGCCCTAGGCCACACTTTGGAATTACGTCCCCAAACCAACCTCTACCGCACCCCCCCTCCTCACGGCTCCACGCGCCGCCTCCTTCCTCCACGCGTTCCCTTCCTTCCTCCTCCTCCTCGCCATGCGCCCAGCTTCCTTCAGTCAAGGAAGCTAGCCATGTCGCGGAGGAGGAGGAAGGGAAGCCCCGCCTCCGGGGCGCACGGAGGAAGAAGGAGGTGCATGGAGCCGCGAGGAGGAGGAGGTGGAGGGGAGCCGAGGAGTGCAGCAAAGGGGGGGATGCGGGATGGATGTGCATGGCGCGCAGGCGCAAAAGCGCCCAAAGATCAAGTTTTTTTAAAAAATGGGGGGGGGGGTCCGGATCCGGTGCCCCCCCTCGGCTGCGCCCCTAGGCTGTGGCCTAGTGTGGCCTAATGGGTGATCCGGGCCTGCCTATGTCCCTTTCTCGTCACATATTTGAAGCATTACGGCTCTATTTTTATTTTACACTATGTGATACACTATGTGAACCCCTGGTGGCGCAGCGGGTTAAACCACTGAGCTGCTGAACTTGCAGACCAAAAGGTTAGGGCTTTGAAACCAGGGAGTGGGGTGAGCTTCCGTTGTTAGCCCCAGCTTCTGCTAACCTAGCAGTTCAAAAACATGAAAATGTGAGTAGCTCAATAGGTCCCGCTTTGGCGGGAAGGCAATGACGCTCCATGCAGTCATGCTGGCCACATGACCTTGGAAGTGTCTATGGACAATGCTGGTTCTTCAGCTTAGAAATGGAGATGAGCACCACCCCGTAGAGTCGGACACGGCTAGACTTAACGTCAAGGGGAAGAAACCTTTACCTTATGTGACACTGTTTTTGTTCCATGGGTTGTAAATGTTATTTCCTAATTGATGCTATCACAAAAACATGGGAAAAGTTTATTAAACTGCAAAAACGTTGTTTCTGCGGGAGGAACATCCGGCAGCACATTTTCCTATAGCTTTTCATAACAATCTCAACCCATTCAGCAGCCCAGAAAACTCACAGTAACCCAATTTAACGTAGTTTGTGGCAGCCACAAAAACGAAGTTTCTGGAGTGGAACAACTGCTTTCAAAGGAAGGACCGCACAATTAAACAGCAAAAACATTTTCAAACTAGGAACGCAAAGGTTTACAAATTTTGTTACATGTTGTAGTAGTAGTAGTAGTAGTTGTAGTTGTTATTTCTCAGTTGAGATTTTTTTTGTCCTGGGAATTAATAAAGATAGATTTTCTCTACATCTTTACTCCCAAAGATCAGCCCCATCGCTACTATGGCCCTATCTTCACTACCACATAGTGCAGCTTGAACTGGATTATGTGAGTCTACACTGGCATATAATAACCTAGTACAATTTGCATTATAATGGCAGTGTAGATTTATTTATTTATTTATTTACTTCATTTATATTCCACCCTTCTCACCCCGCAGGGGACTCAGGGCGGATTACAATGTACACATTACATTTAGACACACAAACACACAAGAAAGACAGAGGCAATTTAACATCTGCCCACCAGGGGGAGCTGTTGCACTCCTTCATTCCTCAGCGTGTTTCCTGGAGATCTTTTTTATGGCCTCGTAAATCAGTTAAATTTAGCCTCCCCACTAAGTGGTACCTTAATTTCCTACTTGACAGATGCAACGGTCTTTCGGGTTGCAAAGGTCAACAACAGGCTACACAATAGGTGGAGAGCCCACCTTGAACCAGGCAGGCCTCAAACTCATGACCTTCTGGTCAGTAGAGATCTTATGCAGCTGACACCCAGCCAGCTGCGCCACATTCCCGGTGCCTAGATGGGGCCTATGACGGATGGATAAATGTTGTGTTACCACCATCAATTGATTTCCCCCTCTATTTATGGATTGCCAGTTCAAATGCTTTGAGTTTCTTTGTGGAGAGAAAAAGTAGGGTATAAATACTACTACTACTAATAATAATAATAATGATGATGATGATGATCAGTTTGACCAGAAGGGCAGCCCTAATACAGGACTACTCAACTCACTTTGCTGCATCACATCGCCTTTGGATATAAACTGGATAATAGTATCGGTTCCAGGCAGGAGGAGCGGTAGAAGGTGGAAGCTGTGGAAAGAGAGATAAAGATGAATAGACTGATTGGTTAAAGTTAGTTAGTGGCTTGATTGGTGATGAATAACGAAGAAGTCCCTTGTATTGAGAGCAATCAGCATTTAAGAACTAACCAGAGCTTAGCAAAGTTCCTTTTGGGGTCACAACCAAGGAGGTTGAACAGCAATCAAAGCTTGGAAAAAGTGTCTTCTCTGCATTACAAGCCTTAGAAACCCCTCCATCCACCATGGCTGGCTTGAAAGGGATTCTGGGAGTTGTATTCCAACGAAGAACAAGGTTGTGTTCTTGCACCAACCCTATTTACAATCTTCTTCAGCATGATGCTCCAAAGGGCTACGGCAAACCTCGAAGAAGAAGACGGCATATATACACGCTATCATACTGATGGCAGCTTGTTCAACCGCCTGAGGGCTCGCTCTAAGACTCTAAAGATCTAGTCCATATGCTGACGATGCTGCCCTTGTCATACTGATGGCAGCTTGTTCAACATCCTGCTTTGCAACAGCTGCAGAGGGCTGGAAGTCAGCCTGAAGAAAATGGAAGTCCTCTACCAGCCTGCACCACAGGAAGTACACCACCATCCCCACTTCAGCATAGGCAAATCTGTGCTTAAGTCTGTTCAGCAGTTCACCTCCCTGGAAAGCATAATCTCTTCTGATGCCAAGACTGACAAAGAGATAGATTAGCAAAGGCCTATAGTGCATTTGGAAGGCTTCACAAAAGAGTCTGGCGCAACAAGCACCTAAGGCAAAGCATCAAAATCAGTGTGTACAGAGCTATCATACTGTCTATTCTCCTCTATGGGTCTGAAACATGGGTCACAAACATGGGTCACTTATCGCCAACACCTATGACTCCTCGAACGCTTTCATCAGCGCTGTCTTCGCACAATCCTAAATATACACTGGACCGACTATGTGACTAATGTTGCTGTCCTTGAGCAAGCAGGGATCACCAGCATTGAGGCCATGCTATTGAGAACACAGCTGCGCTGGGCAGGGCACGTCTCTAGGATGGAGGACCACTGCCTCCCAAAGGTACTACTCTATGGTGAACTCGCCACGGGTCAGCGCAAGAGAGGCGCCCCAAAAAGAGATATAAGGACTCCTGAAACAACATCTCAGGCTCGGCCAGATTGATCACCAACAATGGTCCACCCTAGTCTCACATCGGGAGGCATGGAGACGCACTATCCACAATGCTGCGGGCTCTTTCGAGAAGACACACTGAATAGGTCTCGAAGAGAAACGACAATGCAGAAAGAACCGCAACTTGGAAACAACATCACCCAAGGAGACTTTCTGCTGTGCTTTCTGCAACCGAACTTGCCTATCTTGGATTGGCCTTTTTAGTCATCAACGCGCTTATAGAAAACGTGGGATGAGTCCTTCCTAAGAATCTTCGTTCGCGAAGTAATGCCGAGATTCCAACGAAGGGGTTTTCCTCCAAGCTCTGAAATCTCTAATCAGTTTCAAGAAAGACTGGGACTTATTAGCTGTCTTCAGCAAAGATGGGGTCAAAACTTCACTATTGTTTTTTTGGATTAGAATAGTGTCATCTTATGGGGGAAGGGTGTATTTAATGGTTTCTTCCAAAAGCATCACTTTGCATAGGTGGGAATGATGGGAGTTGAATTCCCAAGATTGTGGAGTCCTGATTCAGAATGACAACAAGGGACGTTTTCACTGGAGGACGGTTGGGCGATTCTCAGAATGATAGTCTTAAGGGGAAAATCCAAGTGTCCCAACTTTTCTGACCACTGGGCACTTCTACCTTCGACATGGTGTTGTGACGAGCAGCTGCGAGTTTGCCGATCTGGCAGCAAAGAAGGATGAGCAGAGGCACCAGGCCGAAAGTGGCGGGGATGGTCACCAGAACCCTGGGAGGAGGGCATTCGGTCAAGGAGAACAAGAGGGAGAGTCACAATGGCTGCGTTGCCAGGCAGCACATTAGTCCTGGATTTGGGCAGGAAAAGGCCAGAGAGAAGCCAGGACAATCCCAAGCTGAAATTGCTGGGGAATTAGGATCTACAACTTTGTGGCCCACTGGAGGTTTGGTGATGTTCAGTTGCTGAATTTGAGCACCTTGGGTTGGACATTTACCTATATTTCAGGCGAGAACTGGGGATGGATTGCTCAAGTATCAGCCATCCTGGTCTTGTTGAGTTAAAACTCAATGAGCCCCTAATCAGCCTAGCCAAGAAAAAGAAACGCTGGGTATTAGAGTCCTATTATTGGTGCAAAATGAGAATGACAGGTTCGGCTGGTCTGCTGTGATGGGTTGATTACATCCATGTTGTCAATAGCTCATGCCTCCCTATGGTTTGTAATCTTTGCTGAGTTCTGTCATTTGCACTGTGCTAGAAAATAATGCTGTCACTGTGATATTTTGTGCCCAGAAGTTATGGCTACACCCATCATCAGACCTGTGCGCCAGCTGCGCCTGTACCTTGGGAAGTCTGATCTGGCTACAGTGGTCCATGCTCTTGTTACATCCCGAATAGATTACTGCAACACACTCTCCGTGGGGCTGCCTTTGAAGACTGTTCGGAAACTTCAACTAGTCCAACGGGCGGCAGCCAGGTTACTCACTGGAGCGACATACAGGGAGCATACCACCCCCTGTTGTGTCAGCTCCACTGGCTGCCTGTCCAATTTCGAGCACAATTCAAAGTGCTGGTTTTGACCTATAAAGCCCTATACGGTTGTGGCCCAGCTTACTTGTCCGAACGTATCTCCCCTTATGTCCTACCTCGAAATTTACGATCTTCCAGGGAGGCCCTGCTCTCAATCCCACCTTTGTCAAAAATACATTTGGTGAGGACGAGAGACAAGGCCTTCTCGGTGGTGGGCCCTCGCCTGTGGTATTTGCTCTCCAGCAACATTAGGTCAACTGCTTCCCTCCTTTCCTTTAGGAAAAGGTTAAAGATGTGGCTGTGGGGCCAGGCATTTGTGTAGATAACTTGGCAGCAGGCGGACAATAGAATGATGACAATGTTATGAAAACAGACTGTGGACTGGCTTTGGATTGCAGATCTCGGACTATTTGTATAGTTGTATTTTTAATTGTATTTTAATTGGTTTTAATCTGATTAATGTGTTATTTATTGTGTAATTGTTGTTTTTATTAATTGTACATGTGGGCATCGAATCGCTGCCAGTTGTGAGCTGCCCTGAGTCCCCCTCCGGGGGTAGAGAAGGGCAGGGTATAAATATTTGAAATAAATAAATAATAAATAAATAACCTGGAGAACATACTTTTACACAATGAACAAGCTCTGGATACATTATGTGCTGCTCACATAGATCTCAGATAAGAATAACCATGTATGCATTGGATATGATCATGCACACTTTGTTGGCATAACTAAGGAGTTCTATAAAATACTGATGGTTAGAATAAACTTTAGTGGCTTCCGTTACCAGTGCTGTGAGTAGGTTGGACTGAGTCCAGTGCCAGGACTGGTGGAGTCTTTGGCCAAAGGACATTCAAGTGCCACCTCGGAGTTGGTTGAGGTAGGCAGGATTTCCCTGGGTACTGGTTGTGGGGGGTCGGGAGCAGGTCAGGGTTTTGCCCTCCCTTCTGCTCGAGATCCCCGTGTACAACTGGTGGGCCACTGTGTGGAACAGAATGCTGGACTAGATGGGCTGAGGTCCGATTCAGCATGGCTCTTCTTATGTTCTTATGCTGGGCAAAGCTTTGCCTTTGGGAGAAGGATACGTGCAGATCTTCTCCACGTTGAAATCCTGCTGGGCATTGAGGGTCAGGTAAATGAGGCAGCAGACCAGGACGGCCACATCGTAGCAGCTCAGGAAGAGCAGGAAGAGGACAAAGAAGCAGTGGTTGTTGGAGCCGATGCAGTTGTTCATCCACACACAGTGGTGGTCAAGTTCCTGCAAAGGGAGAAGTCGAATAGCAACACTGGCTTATGGCTTCCATGCCAGGGTCAACGGTGAATACGGGCTTGGTTCTGGTCTGAATGGCAAAGGCATTCTCCTGGCTGTTGAGCTCTCTCGCCACCCAGATTACAACCAGGGAGGTGATCACATTTCACTGTTAAAGCACTCCTGTGGAATCCTGGGATTTGTAGTTTAGGGAGGGGCCTTTACCATTCTCAGAGAGCGTTCCTGGGTCTTATTCAGCTACAAACCCCAGAATTGCACAGAATTGCACATTGGAGAGCACTCTGAACCCAAACAACCCTGGATCTGGACCAAATTTGGCACAAATACTCAATATAACCAAAATTGAACACTGGTGGAGTTGTGGGGGATTGATTTTGTCATTTGAGAGTTGTAGCTGCTGGGATTTATAGTTCACATATAATCAAAGAGCATTCTGAACTCCCAACAGCAATGGAATTGAACTAAACTTGAGCAATAGAGAATACTGGACCTTGGAAATTGGGAGCTGTTTGCATTTTCCTTCGTGCCACGGCCATATCTCAGGAGGTGCCTGCAAATGCTGCAGAGGCTTTCCTTCTCCGCTGGACCAACTGGCAGGCACACACTCGCAAGTGCGCGACAGTCTCAGCCTGCCAGTTGGAATCCCTGACCAGGCGTTGCCTGGAAAGCGCAGCGCGCGTGCCCTTCCTCTCCTCAACTCCGCCCACGGCGCAGTCCCGTATCGTCCCTTCCTTCCAAGCGACCCATTGGATTGGAAGGGGCGATACAGGACTGCACCATGGGCGGAGTTGAGGAGAGGAAGGGGGTGCGCACTGCGGTTTCCAGGCAGCGCCTGCACGGGGTTTCCAACTAGCAGGTACACACTCGTGTGGTTGCGAGTTGGAATCCCGCCACTGACCCCTTACAGGGCTTCAGTGCCCCGCAAATTCTCCTGAGCCTCCCACCGCACCCTTGGATCACCTCACCGCCCACTAGGGGGCAGTACCACCCACTTTGGGAACCATGGTTGTAAAGCTACAACTCCAATGATTCCATAGTATTGAGCCATGGCAGTACAAGTGGTGTCAAACTGCATGAATTCTACAGTGTAGATGTGCCCTAGGAGTTGGAATTTTCCCTTTGAAATGGGTTACCAGATTTCCCTGTGACGTCAGAATAGCTTTCCAGGACCAGAATACGAACGGTGGGGTCATGTTGTCATTGTAGTGCCTTGCATTACCTCCACGCAGGTGTTGCACCAGTGGCAATGAGAGGTGTGTGGCAAACAGTACAGCTGGCATTTGTTGCACCAGCGCTGGTTGGCATCGTTCATGGTCATGGCTTGGTTCATCAGCTCTCTGTCAATTCCTGCAAAAGTAATGTGGGTTGGGAGGGCAAGAGAGAAGGGGAGGGCACCATGCACAACAACAACAACCAGATTCTGAGCCTCTCCTCTGGGGTATTAGCTCTCCCTCCAATTTGCAGATTTGATCAGCATGCTTTCTATTCCATCATCCAACTAATTGATAAGCATGCTGAATGGCATTAGGTCCAGGACTGACCCCTTCCCCCCATTACACTTATCCAGGGTGGAGGGGAGCCATTGGTTGCAAATTGTAGTTTTGCATTGTAGTTGCAAAACTACAATTCCCAGAATTCCATAGCATCAAGAAATAGGAGTTAAAGTGATGACAGGGGAGAACTAAAACCGAATAATAAATAAATAAATAAATAAATAAATAAATAAATAAATAAATAAAAGGCACCTCACTAGTTTTGACCAGGTCCGAAACTTTTGAAGATTGTGTATACTGACCTTTGTGTAGAATTCCTGTGTCTGTGAAACTGGTGAGGCAGAAGTAAATAGCAGCTGCAACCAACAATTGGCCGCAAAGGACGGGAATCGTCCATGAGACATGGAGAGCTAGCCAGCTACAGCTGTAGCGGGGAAAGCCAAGAGAAATCTGAAACATTTCCGATCTCAAGAGTTTTAGATAAAGAGGCACTGTATTTTCCGGCATATAAGACGACTGGGCGTATAAGACGACCCTCCCCCCAAGCTTTTCCAGTTAAAATATAGAGTTTGGGATATACTCGCCGTATAAGACTACTCTTCCAACGCACACCAAATAAAAATTTGAAAAGCCTCAGGTTTGATTTCAATATGGTAATTTTCCTATGACTGTCCCTCCTTCTCTGCCTCTCAGATCTTGCACCTGCGCACCTGCACCACTTCCCCGCAGTCTTCAGGAGCGAGATCTGAGAGGCAGGGGAGGAGGTATGGTCATAAGATACAAGGGCGTGCCAGACAGGTAAAAGAGGTGTGTCTTTCTGGGCCCAGAGCCCCAGCCATACTTACGGGAAGGTGAAAAAGAGGCAGCTGAGGGCCATGAGGGTACTGTAAAGAAGTGAAGCAAAGATGCCGGAACTGAGCGCATGGCATCCATCTGACCTGGGCGCCATGCCTTAAGGGGAGGCTGGCACAATTGCAAAGCCAGGTCCAGATGGAACCATGGCCCATGGATTTCCATGGCAATGTTGTTATTACACAATAGAGAAGGTTGGTGTGGAATGGCACCATAGTGACCACGGAAGATGCCTCCCAATGAGTCCGATACTACTAGCAGACATAAAGATGTCTGTTGTAATCCACTATTTTTGGACCAGTCAAGGGGTTGCGGCGTTAAATAGTTAAGAAACAAATACAATCCTGGTGGGTTGCTGTGAGTTTTCCAGGCTATCTGGTCATGATCCACAATCATTCTCTCCTGATGTTTTGCCCACATCTATGGTGGGCATCCTCACAACCTCTGAGGATGCCTGATATAGATGTGGGTGAAACGTCAGGAGGGAATGCTTCTGGAACATGGCCAGACAGCCCGGAAAACACACAGCAACCCAGTGCATCTGGCCATGAAAGGCTTCGAGAATCCTGGTGTTTTGGTATTTGCTTGTCTAACAATTCCAATTTTAAAAAAAATCTGGTTTCAGTGTTACTTTGTTTTTCATTATATTTCCAATATCATTATGCACTTTTGTCCAGAAGGCTAGGCATAGGCCAACTTGGGCCCTCCAGGTGTTTTGGACTTCCAACTCCCACAATTCCTAACAGCTGGTTAGCATCAACTTTTGAGTAAACTGTCTTCATTTTTGCAGACAAGATCTCATCCCTCCGCCGGGACCTTCCAGCTACAATTGATACAGTGAGCGAACTTGAGACTCCATGGCCACTCTCCGGGCCCACCTTCGACTGGTTCCACCCACTGGACGCAGAGGCTGTCGATAGGATTGTCACTGCATCTCAACCGACCACCTGCTCCCTCGATCCATGCCCATCCTGGCTTGTGAAATCTTGCCTGGTTGGGTTACGTGACCCTCTGTTGAACATAATAAACTTTTCCAGAGGGCTTGAAAGAGGCCGTGGTCACTCCATTACTGAAAAAACAGGGTTAGATCCCTTGGTTCCCTCCGATTACTGCCCAGTTTCGAATCTGTCGTTTCTGGGCAAGGTGATTGAGAGGGCAACAATGGAGCAGTTGCAGACCTTCCTAAATGACCTAGCTGGTTTAGACCCCTTCCAGTCCGGCTTCCGTTCTGGGCACGGGACGGCGACGGTTTTGGTCTCCATCACAGACCAGCTGCGTTGCCAGCTTGATCAAGGTGGATCGGCACTGCTTGTGTTATTGGACCTCACAGCAGCGTTTGATACAGTCGATTATGATCTTTTGACGCACCGCCTTGCCGTGGCTGGAGTGAGGGGGACAGCTCTAGAGTGAATCTGGCGAAGACGGAGATCCTCTGGCTGGGTCGTCCGGGTGATAGGGAAATCCAACTGCCGACTCTGGATGGCGAGCCATTACGCCCGTCATCATCAGAAAAAAGCCTGGGTGTCCATTTGGACCCTCTGCTGACAATGTCAGCAAAATCGCATTCTTCCATCTGCGACAGGCAAAGCGCCTGTCTCCCTATCTCTCATGGAATGACCTAGCCACGGCAATCCAGGCCACGGTCATCTCAAGACTTGACTACTGTTGTAGCAGGAAAAATCCTACCAAATATTACCCCTTTGACTCCAAGGCTGCTATTCGTGCAGGCGCAGGAACGGGAAGACGTGACAACTGGGTTACTTTTCAGGAAACACAGTTTATTCCAGATCCACAGTTGCAGGGTCTGCCCTTTTTGGCGTAACAAGACGCAAGGAACAGAACAGCCCCTCCTTTCAGTCATTCAGTTTTATACAATCAATGGAGTCGGTCTAAGTCCCACCCCATTCATTCATTTCACTGGCTATCACTCATGATGTGCTTCTGATTCTAACCGATTAACAATGCATTAGGTAATCTAATATTCCATTGGCTAAAAGACACTACGCAGTTTATTTTCTGACCAATTCTTAAAGCTATCTCTATGTGCGTAGCTTGTCCCGATATTGTTACTTTCTCTGATAAGCTTTCCCACCGGTCCTGCCAAGTAGGTGTTTCATCAGGCTAACACATGCGATGTCTCCTAAACCAATCTCTGCCTGGTAAACAAAGTGCACATGGAGTTTTCCTAACTAATTGTAATGCATCCAGGACAACCAATGAGGTGGCTTTTCTTCTAAGCCAATCACTGCTGTTTTCTAACGTGCTTGCTAATCTCTGCATTCTTCTCTATGCATATGCTTGGTAGCATTTTCTCCTGACGTTTCTTCTGCAACTCAATGAGTCTCCTTCACTGTAACGCTCTTTACATTGGCCTACCCTTGAATGTGATCCGGGAACTTAAGCTAGTGCAGAATGCTGCAGCCCAGCTGCTTGCGGGGGAACCCACGAGCCGTCACATAACACCTATACTGCATTTTCAATCATCGCCCCCGTTCTATGGAACATGCTACCACCAGAAACGCGGGCTCTGCGAAATCTGGCCACCTTCTGCAGAGCCTGCAAGACGCACTTGTTTAGACAGGACTTTGAAAGCTTGTGATTTTAGTCGTGCTTATTTACTGTTTTACTTACTATTGCACTTTTGTTTTACCCATTGTTGTTTTCATTGAAGTATGTTGTAAACCGCCCCGAGCCTTTGGGAGTGGCGGTGTACGAGTCCAATAAATAAATAAATTTAAGTGAAAATATCGACATGCTCTGCTTTTAGAATGAGATGCAAATGATGGTGTGAAGCCTTTTAATGCCAGTATTGAATATAACCATGTTTTTATTAAGTAGGAAAACACATATTGTACATACAGCCCATTAGGAGCTTTGCAATCTGATGAGGAGAAAACCTGGTGCTATAAAATATCATGTCGAGACTTATAATTTTTGGCTGGCAAGCTGGCTTTGAGTGAACTTCCCAGTGTAACACCTTTCTGCAGATTGTGTAAGAAAACCGTTAGCTGGTTTCCTACTCCAGTGTCATTTTTGACCAGCATTTTAGCCTGTTTTTAATGGCAATAGGTCCAAGTGGCAAAACGAATGGCAAGGGGTAACATTTGGGGAGAGTAAAATGCAGGCATCGGCTCTGCAAATATGAATCTGGACACTCCTGTGACATTTTCCTGTTGTGTGCCTTCAAGTCGTCTTCAGTTTATGGCAACACTATCATGTGGCTCCATGCCTAAGTGGGGATTTCAATTGGATCTCCAGAGTCTCCGGGTGCATCTAGACCAGGGGTCAGGAACCTTTTTGAACCAGAATGCCATGAAAGCAAAATATTTGGAAATTTATTTCAGTAAGAGCCATATAATATCTGTGTACCTTTATAAAACGGAATGTTTGTATGTGTGTATGTGTGTATGTGTGTATGTGTGTATGCGGAGGGCGGGAGGGCAGAAGGGCGGAAGCAGCCACTTTCACAGGCCAGGGCGGATATGTGGCAGCCACTTTCACAGGCCAGGGCGGATATGTGGCAGCCACTTTCACAGGGCACAGCGACCAGCGTGGGTGATGGACCTGCACCAAACTTGGTACACAGAGTCCCCCTTACCCCCTTTATGTCCTGGTGCGGGTCGGGGGACATGACCCACGGATTATGGGATTTGTAGTACTTTCAAACACTTTGGTTCCCACAGACCACTGAGGCCACCAAAAAGGACCAATACAGACCACACTCAGCACACACAGCCCCCATGACCCACTCTACGTCCTGGTGCAGTTCGGAGGAGGGTGGGCCATGGATGATGGGACTTGAAGTGCCTCTACTCACTTCCCAAGTCCGCTGCAACCCTCATCCAATCACTGATCGAGACTAAACTTGGCACACATAACCCCCATGACTGCCTTCACGTCCTGGTGAGGTTTGGGGGAGGACTGACAATGGATGATGGGATTTGTAGTACTTTTACACCCCTCTGTTCCCACAGACCACTGTGGCCCCCAACAAACACTGATAACGACCACACTTGGCACACAGAGCCCCAGTGACCCAGTCCACATCCTACTGAAGTTTGGAGGGGGACAGAACATGGATGATGGGTCTTGCAGTACCTTCCCTCACTTTCCAAGACTGCTACAAACCTAATCCTATGATTGATCAACACCAAACTTGCCACACAGAGCCCTCATGACCCACTCTACATTCTGCTGCAGTTTGGAGGAGGGTGGACCATGGATGATGGGACTTGAAGTACCTCTACTCACTTCCCAAGTCTGCTGCGACCCTCATCCAATTACCGATTGAGACCAAACTTGGCACACAAAACCCCCATGACTGCCTTCACGTCCTGGTGAGGTTCGGGGGAGGACTGACAATGGATGATGGAATTTGTAGTATTTTCACACCCCTCTGTTCCCACAGACCACTGTGGCCCCCAAAAAACACCGACAAAGTCCACACTTGGCACACAGAGCCCCAGTGACCCACTCTACATCCTACTGAAGTTTGGAGGGGGACAGAACATGGATGATGGGACTTGCAGTACCTTCCCTCACTTCCCAATCCTGCTACAAACCTAATTCAATGACTGATCAACACCAAATCTGGCACACAGAGCCCTCATGACCCACTCTACAGCCTGGTGCAGTTTACTGTGAGACGGACCACAGATGATGGGACTTGAAGTACCTTCACTCACTTCCGAAAAACAATGCATCCTCATCCATTCACCAATACAGACCAAACTTAGCACACAGAGCCCCCATGACCCAATCTACATCCTACTACACTTGGGGGGCAGAGATGATGGGACTTGCAGTACCTTCAGTAATTTCATGATACCACTGCAACTCCCAATAATGATGGATCAAGACCAAACTTGGCACACAGAGCCCCCATGACCCACTCTACATCCTGCTGCGCTTCACAAATAACCCGGGCAGGGTCGGGTCCCCAAGCTAGTATATAATATATAGAGGAAAGAAGGAAGGGGAGAGAGGTAGGGAAAGGAAGGAGAGAAGGAGAAGGAAAGAGTGAAGGGGAGAAGGAAATGAAGGAAGAGGAAGGAAGAGGGAGAATGGAGGAAAGAAGGAAAGGGAGAGAGGGAGGGAAAAGGAAGGAGAGAAGGAAAGAATGGAAGAGGAAGGAAGGAACAAAGAGGGAGGGAGGAAAGAAGGTAGGGAGAGAGGGAGGAAAAAGAATGAAAGAAAAAAGAGAGGGAAAAAGAAAGGAAGAGAAAGGAAGGAAGGGGGAGGAGGGTGCAGGGCCAAGGCAGACCTTGGTGTTGACGTCGGCGAGGCAGTCCCTCTGGAAGGCGTCGAAGAGGCAGCGGCTCGATGATGAGGGCGATGAGCTGGGTGTCCCCTGAGGGCAGCAAGGCTGGGTCCGCGGCACCAGGGCCAGGCCTGCCTCTGCCGCCTCTCCCGAGGCCCATGGCGGAGGACGAAGACAAGGACGAGGCGCCGCCGCCGGGCTACGCTCTCTGGATATAGGTGAACTACAACTCCAAAACTCAAGGTCAATGCCCACCAAACTCTTATAGTATTTTTCTCTTGGTTATGGTAGTTCTGTGTGGGAAGTTTGATTCCATTCCATCATTGGTGGAGTTCAGAATGCTCTTTGATTGCGGGTGAACTATAACTCCCAGCTGTTGAGCAAGACCTTCGTGTGTGTCTTTCTGCCATTCCTGCCAGGATATCTATATTGTGTTCATCAAAACAGGCCCAGGTTTCACACTGAGTGTATAAAGACATTTAAAAACATATTAACTATATGTATTACTGTGTTATACTGTCATTTTGTGCCATTTTGGTTGGTGGTGTGCCCCAGAATTTTGTGAATGTAAAAAATGTGCCGCGGCTCAAAAAAGGTCGAAAAACACTGATCTAGACGATTTAACTAATGCAGTTCGACACCACTTGAACTGCCATGGCTGAATGGGATTTTTTAGTTTGTGCAGGCACCAGCAATCTTTAGCAGAGAAGTCTAATGACCTTGTAAAAGTCCAGTTCCCAGGATTCCATCATACTGAACCAGGGGCGTTCAAGTGATATCGAAGTGCATTGATTCTACAGTGTAGACGCGCCCCTACTCAATTGCTTATGTTGCCTCTGTGCCACAATATAAAACAGTCCTCCTCAATCTCTGTCTCTCTCTTCCTTCTGTCGCTTCCTGCTCCACCCAAACCCACCCAGATCCAAGTCCATCACCCGTTTCTTCTTCCCACGTTGTTTCTGATATATTGTGCCCTGAGAGTATGGGATTTTTGGTGGGTGGAAGTATATGATGCACTTCATGTGAGTCTATATGGCTGAGCAAGGATCTGAACCCTGGTCTCAAGAGTTATAATGAAACATTCCATAATTTATAGTTCACCTACAATCAAAGAGCATTCTGAATTCCAGCAACAATGGAATTGAACCAAACTTGGCACACAGAACTCCCATGACCAACAGAAAATACTGGAAGGGTTTGGTGGGCATTGACCTTGAATTTTGGAGTTGTAGTTCACCTACATCCAGAGAGCACTACGGACTCAAGCAATGATGAATCTGGAACAAACTTGGCACTAATACTCAATATGCGCAAATGTGAACACTGGTGGAGTTTGAGAAAAATATAACTTGACATTTGGGAGTTGTGGTTGCTGGGATTTATAGTTCACCTACAATCAAAAAGCACTCTGAACCCAGCGCGCAATGGATCTGTACCAAACTTGGAACACTACCTACGTGGCCAACATTGAATACTGGAGGGATTGGGGAGGGAGCTGTTTTTGAATTCTGGGAGTTGTAGTTCACCAATACCAAAAAGGAGGAAAAGGACAGGCGGAGAGATCTTCAGCCAAAAGGGTTCCCAAGACCATCAGAAACATGTTTTCTGATGGTCTTTTGAGACCCCTCTGAAACTCACTCTTGTGACCCCTCCAAGGGTCCCGACCCTCAGTTTGAGAGCAACGGCCATAGATGGACACATAGATTGGCTTTCTGCTATAGAAGGAATGCAGGTTGACCTCACTTTAACTGCTATGGACTCCTAGGATTAATAGTTTTGTGATGCCCTGCACTCTTTGGCATAGGAAAGGCCGAACAGGGCATAGGGTTACAGCCTGTGTTGGACGGGGCTACACTCCCCCTGAAGACACAGGTTCGCAGCTTGGGAGTGATCCTGGACTCATCGCTGAGCCTGGAACCCCAGGTTTTGGCCGGGAGAACTTTTGCACAGTTAAGACTTGTGCGCCAGCTGCACCCGTTCCTTGGGAAGTCTGATCTGGCCACTGTCGTCCATGCTCTAGTTACATCCAAAATAGATTACTGCAACACACTCTACGTGGGGCTGCCTTTGAAGATGGCTCGGAAACTAGAGCTGGCCCAATGGGCAGCAGCCAGATTGCTAACTGGGGCAACATACACGGAACATACTACCCCCCTGTTGTATCAGTTCCATTGGCTGCCGGTCCATCTCCGAGCCCAATTCAAAGTGCTGGTATTGACCTATAAAGCTCTAGACAGTTCTGGCCCAGCTTACTTGTCCAAACGCATCTGCCTCTACGTCTCATCTCGCAGCCTAAGATCATCTGGGGAGGCCCTGCTCTCGCTCCCACCAGCATCGCAAACGTGTTTGGTGGGGACGAGAGACAGGGCCTTCTCGGTGGTCCCCCGTCCCGCCGGAAGGCTTCACAAAAGCGTCTGGAGCAACAAGCACCTGAGGCAAAGCACCAAAATAAGTGTGTACAGAGCTATCGTACTGTCTGTTCTCCTCTATGGGTCTGAAACATGGGTCACCTATTGCCAACACCTACAACTCCTCGAATGTTTTCATCAGCGCTGTCTTCGCACAATCCTAAATATACACTGGACTGACTTTGTGACGAATGTTGCTGTCCTTGAGCAAGCAGGGATCACCAGCATTGAGGCCATGCTATTCAGAACACAGCTGTGCTGGGCAGGGCACATCTCTAGGATGGAGGACCACTGTCTCCCAAAGATATTACTCTACGGTGAACTCGCCACGGGTCAGCGCAAGAGAGGCGCCCCCAAAAACAGATATAAGGACTCCCTGAAAAAACATCTCAGACTCGGCCAGATTGATCACCAACAATGGTCCACCCTGGCCCCACATCGGGAGGCGTGGAGATGCACTATCCACAATGCTGCGGCCTCTTTCGAGAAGACATGCCGAACGGGTCTCGAAGAAAAACGACAACGCAGAAAGAACCGCAACTTGGAAACAACATCACCCAAGGAGACTTTCTGCTGTGCTTTCTGCAACCCAACTTGCCTATCTCAGGTATGCCTTTTTAGTCATCAACACGCTTGTAAAAAGCGTGGGATGAGACCTTCCTAAGAATCTTCATTCGCGAAGTAATGCCGAGAGAATATATTGGTTTTAATGACTATGAAATTGTTTTTAATGTTTTTGTATGTGACTTTGAATATATTGTTGTATTTTGATTATATTCTTGTATTGTGGTGTAGCGGCCTTGTACCGTTGCGAATGTCAGCCGTCCTGAGTCCCCCTTCGGGGGTAGAGAAGTGACGGGGTACAAATACCATAAATCAAAATAAATAAATAGCTAATGACTTTGCAAAACTCCCATAGCATGGAGCCATGAGAGTGAGAGTGGTGCCAAACTGCATTCCTTCTACAAGAGATTTGCAGATTCCGAAGGAGAGAAAGGAAGCAACTTTCAAGGCCTGTGGCTTGCAGGATGTTAGGAAGAGCCTTGAGTCCACACTGCCACCCCTTTGCCGCCCCTTCCGGGTTCATTGACCCAGGTGGCACATGCATGAAGCGTGACGTATCCTCTGTGTCAGTGAACTTGCCGGCATGTCATCAAAGGGAAAGGACGGAGGAACATAGTTGAACTGCTGGAAAGTGAATCCGTTTCTGAAATGAAAAGAAGGGGAAACAACAAACTTAGCACTCTCAGATTTAGCCGGCACCGGGGCCGGGCAGGAGGACTCTGACCCTGCTGTGCAAACACAGCGCAAACCTCACAGGGACTCTGCGGCCGGAGATTGCATTTTGGACATTTCTGTTGGTGGAAGGATCAAGGATCCATAGGGAAGCCTTTGTGGGGAAAGATCTGGTGAAAGACCCCATGGAAGATCTGGTGAAAGACCCCAGGTAAGCAAATGACAAATCTTAGGATACAACAACATTGAAGTGTAGACCAGGCATGAGCAAATTTGGGCCCTCCAGGTGTTTTGGACTTCAACTCTCACAATATCTAACGATCACCAGGAATTGTGGGAGTTGAAGTCCAAAACACCTGGAGGGCTCAAGTTTGCAAATACCTGGTCTATACTCAGGGCCGGCCTGACCTTTTCCAGGGGCGTAGGCGAAGAAAATTTTGCCCCCCCCCGGCCGCCGCGTCACTCCGTCCCGCCTCCGCCGCCGCCTTCGCCGCCACCGCCGCCTCCACCGCCACCTTGTCGCCGCCGCTGCTGCAGCCGGCCCCACGCGCCCGGCTGCGGCGGCGCCTCCCAAAGCATGGACATTTCTGCGCATGCGCGAATGTCAGCGCATGGGCACTGCGTCCCGAGCGCGCCTGCGGTTTTTTGAAGCCAGTGCGCAGGCGCGCTCGGGACCCAGTGCCCATGCACGGACATTCGCGCATGCACAGAAATGTCCGTGCTTTGGGAGGCGTGCCGCAGCCGCGTGGCACGCTAGGGCCAGCGGCAGAGGCGGCAGCGGAGGCGAGGTGGCAGCGGAGGCAGGGTGAGTGGCGCGGCGGCGGAGGAGCGAGGTGGCAGCGGAGGCAGGGTGGCGGCGGCCCCCTCCCAGCCGGTGACGCCCGCCCAGCCGTTCGCGCCCTACGCGGCCGAGTACATTGCGGAATTGAAAAGGCCGCCTCTGTCTATACTGGAGAACGGATGCAGTTTGACACCACTTGAACTGCCACGGCTCCGTGCAATGGAATCATAGAAGGTATAGTTTGGTGAGCCTCCAAGGCTCTTTAGCAGAGGAGGCTAAAGACCTTATTTATTTATTTACTTACTTACTATATTTGTATACAGTACTTCGATTTACAGAGGCAACAATTCAATGCCCAACAACATCATAAATATTTAAAACATTTAAAAACATTAACATATGATATCAAAACTATAACAACATCGATAAAACATAAATCATTTGCGTCTCCTAGTTAAAAACGGAGTCCGATCTCATCATCCAATTGTTCAATATTCCTACGTCTGTTACACTGTATTTTCAAACGCTTGCTCAAACAGCCAAGTCTTGACTTTTTTCCGGAATGTTAAAAGGGAGGAGGCTGATCTCATGTCCCTAGGAAGGGCGTTCCATAGCCGAGGAGCCACCACTGAGGAGGCTCTGCCTCTCGTGCCTGCCAAACGTATTTGTGACGCAGGCAGGATCGAGAGCAGGGCCTCCCCTGACGATCTTAACATCCTAGTTGGTTCATAAGGGGAGATGTGTTCGGACAGGTAAGTTGGGCCATAACCACTTAGGGCTTTATATAGGCTAAAGCCAGCACTTTGAATTATGCCCGGTGGTAACAAACTGGCAGCCAGTGGAGATGGCGCAGCAGAGGGATTGTACGCTCCCTGAGTACCGCTCCTGTTAGTAACCTGGCTGCCGTCCATTGCACCATTTGAAGCTTCTGAACAGTCTTCAAAGGCAGCCCCATGTAGAGCGCATTGCAGTAGTCTATATGGCAGGAGTGCCCACACTTTTTCAGCATGCGAGCTACTTATATTTAGACCAAGTCAGAAAGATCTACCTACCTCCTCAAGGCTGTAGAGGGGAGGGGGTGGTGCTTGGCCAGATGGGGCGGAGCCAGGCCACCCAAAGCCCCTCCCCCTCCCCTCCCCTCTGGCTTTGGAGCTTCCAGCAGCTTCTCCAGGCTTGAGGATGGCAATGCCAAGCCAGTGGTGGCATAGCTAGCACAAGGCTGGCTCTGGCATTGCCATCCTCAAGCCTGAGGATGGAGCAGCTGCTGGTAGAGCGGAAGCCACATGGGGATGGAGCCAGGCCGCCCCAAGCCCCGCCCCCTCGCCTCTGGCTCTGGAGCTCCCAGCAGCTTCTCCAGGCTTGAGGATGGCAATGCCAAGCCAGTGGTGGCATAGCTAGCACAAGGCTGGCTTGGCCCTGCCCTCCACAAACCTGGAGCAATGCTGGGAGTGCTACCAGCAGGCCAGGGAGGATGGCAATGCCAAGCCAGTGGTGGCCTGGCTCTGCCCCCCTCTGACAAACCTGGAACCCCATCCGGCTGGGATTGACCTCCTTCGGTCCCGGGATCGACTGGTCGATCGCGATCGACTTCCTGGGCAGCCCTGCTATACGGGATGTAACCAGAGCATGGACTGCCATGGCCAAGTCAGACTGCCCAAGGTACGGGCACAGCGGGTGCACAAGTTTTAACTGTGCAAAAGCTCCCCTGGCCACCGCCGAGACCTGGGGTTCCAGGCTCAGCGATGAGTCCAGGATCTCTCCCAAGCTGCGAACCTATGCCTTCAGGGGGAGCGTAACCTCGTCCAACACAGGCTATAACCCTATGCTCTGTAACCCTCTACCTTGTAAAACTACAACACCCATCCTCTGTAGCAACGAGTCATGGGAGTTGGGGTTTTGGCTTTGCCTGCCAAATAGTGCTGGTGCCCCATTGAACTATAACTTCCAGGATTCCATAGCATTGAGCCGTGGCAGTTAAAGTGGGGTCAAACTGCAGTGTGGACACACTTTTAGTCTCACTGGTGATTAATGGGTTTCATTTTGGGAAAGAGAGACAGTGAAACTGTTAATAGTTTTTACTCTGAAGTTGAAAGGAAACATCCAAAGTGCTGATCCTCAGTCACCTACTTTCCTCGGGTGACTCGGGGCCCTTCCACACAGCCGTATAACCCAGAATCTCCAGGCAGAAAATCCCACAATATCTGCTTTGAACTGGGTCACCTGAGTCCACACTACCATATATTCCAGTTCAAAGCAGAACACGTGGGACTTTATTTCACAGCCTGTGATCTTTTGTAGACCTCTTTTGACGATACAAAAGGGAACTGTTCCTATTATTTTGCAACAGTAAACAATTTTTTGTAAACAATAGTAAACAAAAAGTTGCATTCAAACAAAAAGAATGTTTGAATGCAACATCTCCCAAATAAATATTTTTGACAAGATATTTTTAAAAACATTTATATTCCGCCCATCTCACCCTGCAGGGGACTCGGGGCGGAGCACAACATATATGCGGCAAACATTCAATTCCAGGACATAAAACCATAAATACATACATACATTAAAATCACTTAGATCCACTTTAAAATTAGTTGCTTAAAAACCATCTCAAGACACCATTCTATTCTTGCCTCTTTGCATTGCTCCAAAGGCTTGGTCCCACAGCCAGGTCTTCACCATCCTTCTGAAGGACAGGACGGAAGGGGGCTGATCTAATCTCACCAGGAAGGGAGTTCCATAGCCAGGGGGCCACCACTGAGAAGGCCCTGCCTCTCGTCCCTGCCAAACGCATCTGTCATGGTGGCTGGACCGAGAGCAGGGCCTCCTCAGAAGATCTTTGCGGTGGTTCGTAGAGGGAGAATCATTTGGACAGGTAAACTGGGCTGGGGCCGTTTAGGGCTTTAGAGGCCAAAGCCAGCACTTTGAATTGTGCCCAGTAGCAAACAGGTAGCCAGTGGAGCTGAAGTAACAGAAGAGTTGTATGCTCCCTGTATGCCGCCCCAGTTGGACTCTCATTGGACTATTTGAAGCTTCCGAACCATCTTCAAAGGCAACCCCACGTAGAGCGTGTTGCAATAGTCTATCCTGCATGCAACGAGAGCGCGGGCCACCGTGGTTAAGTCTGGCTTCTCGAGGTACGGGTGCAGCTGGTGCACAAATTTTAATTGTGCGAAAGCCCCCCTGGCCACCTCCCCAACCTTAGGTTCCAGCCTCAGCAATGAGTACAGGAGGACTCCCAAGTTGCGAACCTGAGTCTTCAGGGGGAGTGTGACCCTAGACCTTGTTCGGCCTTGCGACTGACCAGGAGGAACTCCGTCTTGTGAGGATTCAACTTCAGATTTGCAGTAAAATTCATAAAGCAGACATTGAGCGACTCCTCCCACATATCCAAGTTTCAGTACCAGATATTTAATGAAACAGTAATGGTGAGGGAAGTTCTTTGAGCTTTAATATGAAGAATTTATTTATTTACGACATTTGTATGCTGCCCTTCTCACCCCGTAGGGGACTCAGAGCGGCTTACAAGTAAAATGTAAATACAATATATTATATTATTTCCATAGCACAATATTAATATTATATATTACATTGTACTATAACATTACACTGTGATATTATTAGTAATAGATAATTATAATATATTATTATTAGTAGTAGTATTATATTGTATTACATTATAATATTATCAATATTATATGTATATACAATATATTATATTATATTATTATATTATAAGCACAGTGCAGGAGGCAAGATGGAACTGCCTTCCTGGCCCCTCTCTTCACTCTGATCTCAGAGCAGCGGTTGCTGCTGGAGGTGTCAAATGTGCAATTCTTCAGTGTAGAAAAATATTCTTCCCAAAATGCATTCTCCTAGACACTGACTGCTAACCCCACAAGAAGGAGAAACACTATTTTCCTCCATTGTTGTCCAGGGCAGTGTTTCCCAACCAGTGTGCCATGGCACAATAGTGTGCCGTGAGAGATCATCAGGTGTGCCGTGAGAAATTGGAACCTCCAATACCCTTTCTTCCCCCTCCTGCCAAACACTTTTTCTTCCCCACTCGGGCTCCCTTCTTCCCAGCCTCGCTCTGCTCACTTTGCCTTGCTTTGCTCTGGGGCGGGTCTGCACAGTAGCGCCCCCACGGGTCACGTCTTCCTCCCTCCCCCTCCCCTTCTGAACACGCTCACGCTGCCCTCTCGGATCAAAATGGCGGCAGAAGTTGCAAGAAAAAGTAATATATATGTTGTGTTCATTGAAACAGGCCCAGGTTTCACACCGAGTTTATAAATACATTTAAAAATATATTAACTATATGTATTACTGTGTTAGAGTGTCATTTTGTGTCATTTTGGTTGGTGGTGTGCCCCGGGATTTTGTAAATGTAAAAAATGTGCTGCGGCTCAAAAAGGTTGAATAACACTGGTCCAGGGCACTGCTTTGTATTTTCCATTATGGGAAAGGGATCATCTAGGAGTCACAGCAGACCACAAGATGACTGTGAGCCAACAGTGTGATACAGCAGCTGAAAAAGCCAATGTGATTCTAGGCTGCATCAACAGGAGTACAGTGTCCAGATGAAGCGAAGTCTTAGGTCCCATCTACACTGCCATATAAAACAGTTTAACTGTGCTGCAATAGAATCATAGAAGCTATCGCTTGGTGCGCCTCCAAGGTTCTTTGGCGGAGGAGGCTAAAGACCTCATAAAACTACAACACCCATCACTCCATAGCAATGAGGCATGGGGGTTGCATTGTGTGGCAGTGTAGACTCGTATATTCGTAATTCAGTTCATTGTAGTGTAGATGAGGCTGTAGTCCCATTGCATTCTGCTTTGGTCAGATCTCACCTGGAAATGCTGTCTCTTTGGAAGTGAAGGTGGAAGGACTTGTTAAACTACATCTCCCAGCACCATACAGCATCGAGCCAAGATAGTTAAAAGTGGTGACGAATTGCATTCATTCCACAACATGGATGCCCCCCAGTTTAGCTTTCGAAATGAGTCGACGTTTGGTGTGGTCAGGATGACATAGAAGAGTCTCATGTCTCACGGGATCCTGATTTTGTCTCTTCTGCAGGTTCGACCCAGGACTGGTCCACTTGTTAATCGACAACTTCAGCATCCCGGCTGCCTGCTTTTCCCACCCGCCAAGGGCTCTGCAATGGCTGCAACGTAAGCACTTCTGGACGTGGGCTGCTCTCATGCGGTTGCATAACTTGCCAACGCAAACATGAAGGCTGAGATCCTGACATTGCTCCATCATGGAGCTACGCGTCCTGGTTTGACCCGCCTTTAAAGCCATACATAGCCGAATGCATGGATGCAGAATCTGTGGGGATGGAAGGCCAACTGTATTGAACAGGATACCAACTAGAATTGATATGTTGCAACATGCCGCCCATGTATTTTTGTTGTGATCCGCCCCAAGCCTGCTGGGAGGAGCGGAATACAAAAGTGAATAATAAATAAATAAATAAATAAATAAATAAATAAGATGAGGGATCCAGGCATTGTGTTCTTCCATTGCTTGTTCCATGTGTCTCCCAGGTTTTCATAGCATCAAGCCATGGCAGTTAAAGTGGTGTCAAATGTGCAATTCTTCCATGTAGATGCACCTGAAAAAAGTGTATATTTAGGATTGTGCGAAGACAGCGCTGATGAAAGTGTTTGAGGAGTCGTAGGTGTTGGCGATAGGTGACCCATGTTTCAGACCCATACAGGAGAATAGACAGTATGATAGTTCTGTACACACTGATTTTGGTGCTTTGCCTCAGGTGCTTGTTGCTCCAGACTCTTTTGTGAAGCCTTCCAAATGCACTCTATGCCTTTGCTAATCTGTGATCTATCTCTTTATCAATCTTGCCATCTGAAGAGATGATGCTTCCCAAGTAGGTGAACTGCTGAATGGAATTAAGCACAGATGTGCCTATGCTGACGTGGAGGTGATGGTGTTCTTCCTGTTGTGCGGGCTGGTAGAGAACTTCAGTTTTCTTCAGGCTGACTTCCAGCCCAAACAGCTCTGCAGCTGCTGCAGGGCTGCTTCTGAATGGGCGACAAGGGCAGCATCGTCAGCAAAAAGCAGCTCACGGACTAGATAGTTGGCTTAAGTTGAACAAGCTACCATCAGTACAATAGCGTATATGTCGTCGTCTTCTTCGAGATCTGCCGTAGCCCTTTGGAGCATCATGTAATAAAAACAATAATAGAGTAAAATAATAAATATAATAATAACAATAATAAATAGAGAGAAATAATAAATGTAATAATAATAGAGTGAAATAATGTAAATGTAATAATAATAATAAATAGAGTAAAATAATAAAAATAATACTAATATTAGAGTAAAATAATAAATAATCTTGACTCAAGTATAAGCTGAGGGGAGCATTTCCAGCCTAAAAAGGCGGCTGAAAAACTAGGTTTATACTCGAGTTTACACAGTACTTATTTAATATTCTGCCTTTCCCCCACCAAGGAACTCAAGGCAGCTCAAAGTGTAGCCTGAAACAAAGTATTCCTAAAACTAGTCCTTGAACGTTTTTTGCTTGATGCTCAGAGAAGGGTCAAAACCATGTAAAACTACAATTCTCATGGCCCTATAGCAATTATTATTATTATTATTATTATTATTATTATTATACTATATTTATACCCCGCCCTTCTCACCTCAATAAGGGACTCAGGACAGCTTACAGACCACGGCATACAATGTCGCATTACACATAAAATAATAAATATGACATCAATTTAAACAATTAGCATATCAATTTAAACATACAGTAATAAACATGACATCTCAACTGAACAATTCAAATAGAAATACAATAAAAAGCTTAAAAGTAATCATTCAATCCCAACCGAAGTGGGCTGATGACATATCAATTAAACAATCAATTAAACAATTCGAATATAAATACAATAAAACAGCTTAAAAATAAACATTCAATCCCAACTGAAGTGTGCTGATGAAATAAGTGGCCAAAGACAACAGGTGAGGCGGCAGAACTCCCGAAACGAGCAACCGCACAGGTGTTCCAATGTCTGGATGATGGGCGGCGTGGCCCTTAAAGTAGCCATGGAGGCTCCCCGCACAGGTGTTCTAGTGGCCTGATGATGGGCGGCGCAGCCATTAAAATAGCTGTGTAGTGAGACTGCGAGGGCCATATTCTGGCAATGAGCCAGTCGTAATTAAAGTGGCACCAAACTGCTTTAACTCAACAGTGCAGATGCACCCCTTATTCAAGCTAAATCCTTCTAGTTCCCTAAGTCAATCCACTGAAGGCTTGGTTTCCTGACCTTTGCAGTGTAGCAAAAGTAAAGTTGGTGGGGCAGCAGTGGGGCTGCGGTAGCACACCAGCTGCAGAAAAACTTGCTGACCGGAAGGTTGGCAGTTCAAAACTGGAGGTTGGGTGGAGCTCCCACTGTTAGCTCTAGCTTCTGCCAACCTAGCAGTTTGAAAACCAAACTGTGAGTAGATCAACAGGTACTGCTTTGGCAAGGAGGTAAAAGATGCCCGTGCAGACATGCCAACAATACAATCAGGAAGGCATCCACGGACCACAGGCTCCTTAGCATGGAAAATGGAACAAGAGCACTTCCCCGTGTCCGGAGTTGAGCTCAGCCTCTGGAGATGCAAAGGGGGAAGCCTTTACCTCTGCCTGTGTACTGTATGTCTTTGTTGTTAATTGTGTAATGGCACTGAATGTTTGTCAGATATGCGTTCTGTAATTCCCCTCAGGAACGTAGAGTGGAATATAAATAAACTATATTATTAAAGTTGCATTTTGATTGTGCTCCACAGTCTTTGCATTGAGGAGACATGTTGCACATCTGAATGTACACCTGCTGAAATATCTGGTAGGGTCCTTTCAGTCTGGGTATTGGTGAGTTTGCATTCAAGCCCAGGTCTCAGCGGTGGCCAGGGGAGCTTTTGCACAGTTGAGACTCGTGTGCCAGCTGCGCCCGTACCTTGGGAAGTCTGATCTGGCTACGGTCGTCCACGCTCTGGTCACATCCCGAATAGATTACTGCAACGCACTCTACGTGGGGCTGCCTTTGAAGACAGTTCGGAAATTGCAATTAGTCCAGCGGGCGGCAGCCAGATTACTAACGTGAGCTACATACAGGGAGCATACCACCCCCCTGCTGTGTCAGCTCCACTGGCTGCCTGTCCAATTCCGAGCTCAATTCAAAGTGCTGGTTTTGACCTTTAAAGCTCTATACGGTTTTGGCCCAGCTTACTTGTCCGAACGCATCAGCCGCTACGTCCCACCTCGCAATCTAAGATCATCCGGGGAGGCCCTGCTCTCGCTCCCGCCGACCTCTCAAATGCGGCTGGTGGGGACGAGGGACAGGGCCTTCTCGGTGGTGGCTCCCCGCCTGTGGAATGCGCTCCCTATTGAGGTACCGTCCACCTCATCCCTCCTGGCATTCAGGAAAAAGGTAAAATCCTGGCTTTGGGACCAGGCGTTTGCACCCCAGCACTAGGCAGCATGTTAGATGGGGATTTTAATGGAAATGGATGAAGAGGGCCAATGTTTTATGGATTGAATATTGTTTTAACTTGGAATGTCGGTGTATGGTGCTGATGAAATTGTATTTAATGTGTCTCAATGTATTTTAATTGTTGTGGGGTTTTGGGGTTTTATGCTGTTGTGATGTGGGCATCGAATTGTGCCGTACTGTAAGCCGCTCTGAGTCCCCCCTCGGGGGTTGAGAAGAGCGGGGTAAAACCCTGAAATAAATAAATAAATAAATACAATAAGTGTGCAAGTCTGCCGAGCAACACAAAACGTCATGCAGCAGAATCAAAACATGTCTTTTGTATGCAACCAAAGTCTAGAAATCAGTCATTAGGTGGGAACTATCTAAAGCAGGCAAGAGCAAACTTTGGCCCTCCAGGTGTTTTGGACTTCAACTCCCACAATTCCTAACAGCCTGTTAGGAATTGTGGGAGTTGAAGTCCAAAACACCTGGAGGGCCAAAGTTCACCAAACCTGACCCAAAGAATGCAGCCTAGAACTAAATCAGTAGCTACTGAAATGGACATCCAAGTGCCACCTCTGTGTTGATGGAGGCAGGCAGGATTTCCCCGGGTACTGGTTGTGGGGGGTCGGGAGCAGGTGAGGGTTTTGCCCTCCTTTCTGCTAGAGATCCCTGTGTACAACTAGTGGGCCACTGTGTGACACAGAATGCTGGACTAGATGGGCTGAGGCCCGATTCAGCATGGCTCTTCTTATGTTCTTATGTTCTAACTGCTTTTTGAGTTGTCGTATCCCATTGTTGGCTCCTGTTCAGCTTGTGGTCCACTAAGGCCCTATCTACACGGCCATGTAAAATCCAGACTATCTGCTTTGAACTCTTAATATATGGCAATGTAGATCCAGCCTCAGACTCCTAAATCCCTTTTGCATTGACTGCTTACATCCTGTATCTGTGATTGACCTGCAAGTGGGATTGAGAATGGTGGCATATTGTTTCAGGCCTGCTTTTCTTCAGGCTGCCTATGGTTCAGGACCGGCTTTTCCAACCTCGTGGTGCTAATATAACGCCCACTCTTTCTTGCTTACAGAGCAGAACATGGTGGAGCTCTGCGTGACCGGCATGCTGACCTTCCTCACCCTCCTGTCCGTCATCATCTTCACTGAAGACGCCCTGTACCTTTCTAAGAAGGTCCGCTGTTTTGCCAAGATGAAAAGCCTCATCTGGAGCAGCTCGGGGCCGACCGTAAGCGACTGACCTGTCCCTGGAAGAACCACAGAAAGGGGCTTCTCTGGTCCTTCTCCCTTCCGTTGGTCCTGCTCTGAGTCTGGTATTCGCTCTCTTTCGCAGGTTGTTTCCATCTTTTGCCTGTTTGGACTCTGGATCCCGAGGTCCATGCCGGTGGTGGAGATAGCCATAACCTCGTGAGTCCCTTCTTCGGGTGACCTTTAGGCTCTTTCAAGTAGTGTTGCCCTTGCTGAGCTCAGGCGGTGTTGTATTTCAGTGTCAGTGTTGACTTTTGTGTAGAGGTGGCTGCCAAGGGAGTGGAAATGGTCAACATCTTCTGCCTCTAGGTCCTGTAAAAATGGCTTTTGCAAGATGGACGTGAAAGCATTGGGCCCTGAAGGCAGAGGAAAGTCTTCCCATACACAGAAACCTGAAAGTCTTTGAGTAATGAGTTCTAGACTTAAAATGGTGAACTCAAACAGGTTTATTGAATAACAACCAGTGAAAAACAACTGGTGGCCCAAAAACGCTTAGTTGGTTGCTAAGAAAGGGTCCTTTGAGAAAATGGATCGATCACTTGCCTCTTTGTTTGCAGAGTGATGGTGCTTTCTTTCGGTTCCAGGTTTCCTGTTGCCCTCTGGTTTTGTAGGCCCACGAAGTCCTGTAAAAGCCCCAAAATCCGCAGTCTATGTTGAGGACAGATCCTCCTTTGCACTGCAGACTTGGTTGAGAGCGCAGGGCTGGCTTTGTAGGTGGACAAAGGTGCTTTGTCTCAGCATGGATGGATTTCCATGCACGTCCATGCGTCTTCTTTCTTGCAATGGCCAAAGAGAGGAAGTCCTGCCCCTCAGTTGATCTCAGAAAGGGGAGGAGTTAGGGTGGTGACATCACCTTGGCATCAAACACAGTCCCTTCCACCAAGCTCACATGGCTGAGGACGAAGGAATGCAGGTAAAGGTAACCAAGTCCATGATGCCGTACTAAACAAACCCCGTGGGGGCATAACAACACAATTAAGCTGTATTTCAGGCATGGCAGAGGGACTGCTACTAAAACCCCTTTTTATTCAGAAAGAGATTTTTAAAATTAAGTCAGGGGATATTGTGGTTTTAAATACACTTTTATTGCAGCTTTAAGGATTTTAACTGTTCATGTTTAATGAATACCATTGACGTTGAAGGATTTCACGACCAGAATCATTCGTTTGTTGTGTGGTTTCCAGGCTGTCTGGCCAATGTATTTTCTCCTGAATGTACACGGCAGTCATTGGCCTTGCAAAGGCATTTAACACAGTGAATCACAACACTCTCTCGACCATCCTGCAAAAAGTCAGGTGCCCTGACAAATTTGTGAACATCCTGCGACTCCTCCACAATAACATGATGGCTACAGTCTTGGACAGCAATTGGCTCCCAAAGTGACCCATTTATTTATTTATTTTATTTCTATTCCGCCCTTCTCACCCCGCAGGGGACTTAGGGCAGATTACAATGTACACATTACATTTAGACACACAAACACAGACAGAGGCAATTTAACATCTGGCCACCAGGGGAGCTGTCGCACTCCTTCATTCCTCAGCGTGTTTCCTGGGGATCTTTTTTTATGGCCTCGTAAATCAGTTAAATTAAGCCTCCCCACTAAGTGGTACCTTTAATTTCCTACTTGAGAGATGCAACTGTCTTTTGGGTTGCAAAGGTCGACAACAGGCTACACAATAGGTCGAGAGCCCACCTCGACCCGGGCAGGCCTTGAACTCATAACCTTCTGGTCAGTAGAGATCTTATGCAGCTGACACGCAGCCAGCTGCGCCACATTCCCATTTAAGGTGGAATCAGGTGTCAAACAGGGATGTGTTATGGCCCCAACCCTATTTTCCATGTTCATCACTATGATACTTCATCTTGTTGATGGGAAGCTTCCTATCGTACAGATGGCAAGCTATTTAACCTCAGCAGACTGAATGCCAAAACCAGGGTTACAACAACAGCTGTTATAGAACTCCAATATACCAATGATAACGTAGTCTGTGCGCATTTGGAAGAAGACCTACAAGCCACTCTAAATACCTTTGCAGGAGCATACGAGAAGCCTGGCTTCTCATTGAACATTGAGAAAACCAAAGTGCTCTTCCAGCAGGCATCAGCCAATCCCTCTGCCATGCCAGAAATACAGCTAAATGGTGTAATGTTAGAAAATGTTGACCATTTCTGCTCCCTTGGCAGCCACATCTCCACAAAAGTCAACACTGACACTGAAATGCAACACCACCTGAGCTCTGCGAGTGCAGCACTTTTCCGAATGAAGCAGAGAGTGTTTGGGGACCGGGACATCCGTAGGGATACCAAGGGGCTTGTTTATAAAGCTATTGTCCTCCCAACCCTGCTGTATGCCTGCTGTACGCCTGCAAAACGTGGACAGTCAACAGACGTCACACTCAACTCTTGGAATGATTCCATCAGCGCTGCCTCTGAAAAATCTTGCAAATCTCTTGGGAAGACAGGCAGACAAATGTCAGCGTGCTGGAAGAAGCACCGGGAATGTGGCGCAGCTGACTAAGTGTCAGCTGCATAAGATCTCTCTGACCAATAGGTCATGAGTTTGAGGTCTGCCTGGGACGAGGTGGGTGCTCAACCTTTAAGTGTAGCCTGCTGTCGACCTTTGCAGCCTGAAAGACAGTTGCATCTGTCAAGTAGGAGATAAAGGTACCACATTAAGTGGGAGGCAAATTTTGACTGAATTATGAGGCCATTAAAGAACTCCATGAATGCGTTGAGGAATGTGGAAGGAACAAAGGGATGCTGGGAATGCTGAGAGATGAGTGTGTCAGCTCCCCCTGGTGGCCAGAGTTTGCCTCTGTTCGTCTATATGTGTGTATGTGGAAATGGCAGGGATTGTCTGCTAAGTATGTGTACCTGTAATCCACTCTGAGTCCCCTTCGGGGTGAGAAGAGCGGAATATAAATTAAGTGTATTATTATTATTATTATTATTATTATTATTATTAGTAAGGCCACCGGCATTGAAGCGATGCTCTTACACCATCAACTTGACTGACCATGTTGTCCTAATGCCCGATCACAGAAGCCCTTGCCATGGCTCAATGTTATGCAGTGCTGGGATTTGTAGTTTGGTGAGGCATCAGCATTCTTTAGCAGCCCCCATTAACCCAAACTACAGCCCCCATGACGCCATAGCATTGAACCAAGGCAGTCAATGTGGATCCATTCTACAGCATAGCTGCACTCCAAGGTTTTCTTTTCCATTGCTTTAGCTTTCTAACATTACATTCACCAGCAAATACTTTTTTTTGGATTCAGGGTTTTGAAAATTGAAGTGTGCATTAGATTTGATGGTGCATCAGACTCGAGTAAATATGGGTGGCTCAAGGTGACTTTTCTTCTTCTGTGCCCCTCCCAGGTACTTTGCTGTCTGCTTCTACCTGACGACGCTGGTCATGGTGGAAGGACTCGGGGGCAAGGCAGCCGTGCTCAAGACCCTGAAGGACACTCCGGTGAGGATCAGCACGGGGCCATGTTGCTGTTGCTGCCCTTGCTGCCCACACATCACGATGACCAAGTGAGTGAAGCACTGTCTCACGGGCCTCTTGTCTTTGTTTACGGGAACCAAGTGACTAGCTCTCGGGTGGAGATCATAGGGTTCCAACATCTCAGGGTCTGGACCATCGTCTCTGGTCTTCAGGGCAATGGGAATGAATCTCAGGACAAAGGTGCTGGCTTTAAAAGTGTATCTGTCCATTTTTTCATTAGTAATTTATGGGCAGATATTCCTCTTGGCAGTAGGTACTGAAAGCCTTCAGAAGATTTTTAAGACCCAGCCAAGAGATGGAGATGAGCACTACATCATCTACATACATCAGAATGAAAATCCTTCTATTCCTGATTATGATTTAATTTGTTGATGTTGCGGGCCTTACTTTTTGAGGCTTTTCTTCTGCTTCTACTATGGAACCCCTTGAAATCATTTATATCACTTATATTTATTTATTTACAGTATTTATATTCCACCCTTCTCACCCTGAAGGACTCAGGGTGGATCACAATGCGCACATACAAGGCAAACATTCAATGCCATTGTCTAGACATACAAACAGATAGAGGTATTTTTGGCATGTCCATTTCGGTGCCTGGAGGTTATGCTCGATTCCAGCCACAGGGGGAGCTTTCGCTTCATCCACTATGATGCTGAGTCAGTTTGATCATATTTCCT
The DNA here is from genome assembly GCA_030556195.1 of Anolis apletophallus. NCBI lineage: Eukaryota > Metazoa > Chordata > Lepidosauria > Squamata > Anolidae > Anolis > Anolis apletophallus. Next base: position 5,963,006 of record JARBWK010000010.1, on the reverse strand, counting down.
CCTTGCTCTTTGACCACTGGCACTTTTATGGTGTCGTAAAATACCTCCCTGTTTTAAGTGGTCCCTAATTTCTGTACTCACAGATCAGCTGTTCTCGAACTGCTTAGGTGGACAGTAAGCTAGGATTAACAGTTGGGTGCTCAATCAAATTCAGGCTTTAAACCTGTCACCTTCTGGTCAGTAGTGATCAATTGCAGCTGGAGATTAACCAACTGTGCTACAGCCCGGCTCTTATAGCTAGACAATAACATATAATTTACAGTGATATGTTCTTGTCAACTATTATGTTTTGGTTGTCACAGGTTGTCCTGTGTCTGGGTCATCCTGGGGAGGGGCGAGCTCCGGTTGCCAATCATGGATGGCGGGGTGGTTACCCCGTCACCCTTGGTAAAAAGCCTGGGGGTCCAACTGGACCCTCTGCTGACGATGGAGGCTCAGATCTCCACCGTGAGCAGAGCAGCGTTTTTCCATCTGTGCCAGGCAAGGCGGCTGGCACCTTACCTCTCCAGTGACGACCTGGCTACGGTAATCCAGGCCATGGTCATCTCAAGACTGGATTACTGTAATGCCCTTTACATTGGCTTCCTTTGTCGGTAATCCGGAAACTTAAGCTGGTGCAAAACGCTGCGGCTCGACTTCTGGCTGGAGTGACAATATCATGCCACATCACGCCAGTCTTGCAGCGTTTGCACTGGCTCCCAATTGAGTGCCGGATTGCTTTCAAAGTGATGGTGCTAACCTTTAAGGCCTTGAATGGTCTGGGGCTAGTGTACCTGAAGGACCGTCTTTCCCCCGCACATTCCCCAGAGGCCACTACGGTCCGTGGATCGAAATCTATTGGAGGTTCCATCTCTCAAGGTCTGCCGCTTATCATCGACGCGGCAGCGCGCTTTTTCTGCAGTAGTGCCTGTTCTCTGGAATGCCCTTCCTGAGGAGACCCGATCAATAACTGATCTGCAGGCCTTCAGGAGGGCCTGTACGACCTACCTTTTTCGACAGGCGTTTAATCTTTAATGCTGCATAGTCCACTCTGGTCTAAAGCTGGTTTTATGTTTTAATATTTTACTTTGATTGTGTTGGTTGTTGTTGTAAACCACCATGAGCCTTCATGGGAAGGGTGGTATATACATTGAAATAATAAATAAATAAATAAATAATAAAATGTATGTACACATTGAATTTTTGCCTTTATAATGTTGGAAACAGCTTTAGCTTTGAGTTCCCTAAGGAGGAGAAAAGCGATATATAAATGCAGTAAATAAATAGCTACTAATATTGTATCCACTCTTCAAATTGTTTGACTTATGGGGCCCGTAAGGCAAACCTTTTCCAAGATTGGTTCAAAGGGGGTTACATTTGCTTTCTTGGGAGTGGTACTTGTGGCCCGTCCCCCCCCCCCCCCAAGGGAAATTCTCAAACCCAGATGGATTGAAAACAAAAACCAGCTGCTCTGGGATCGATTTCCAAGGAAGGAACTGGCAAAAACATATTTGGATGTCTTGCCAAAAAACCCCTATGGAACTCATTAGCTCACGGGAAGTAAAGAAATGCTGATGGTGATGCTGATGATGCTGATAAATTTTATTTATTACCCACCTCTCCTGGTGGATCGATAACTTGAAAGCACACAAACATCAAACAACTGAACCCCGAGACAGATTATTATTATTATTATTATTATTATTCATATCTATACCCTGTTCTTTTCTCTACAAGGAGACTCAAAGAATGGGGAAGAGAGAGACTGGGACATTTAAAACACATTAAAAGTAGATGATATAATTTGCATTGTTGTTAACTGCCATCAAAATGGTATCGTCTTATGGCAACCTTATGAATGAGAGGCCTCCAAGTCACCCTATGGACTCCTTACAACTCAGGACCCTTCTACACAGCCATATAACCCAGAATATCAAGGCAGACAATTCACAATATCTGCTTTGAACTGGGTGATCTGGTTCCGCACCGTCATATAATCCAGTTCAATGTGGATTTTATACAGCTGTGTGGAAGGCGTCTTGGAGGCCTCTCATTCATAAGGTTGCCATAAGATGAAGCCAATTTGATGGCAGTTAACAACAATGCAAACTGATTTTGCACTGGCATCTGGTTTGCAACAATTGAGGTAAGCTAAAAACCAAAGAGGGAAATGTTTAGAGGAGAGGGAAACTGGGACATTTTAAGAGCAGCTGACATAAGTGGAACGGTGCAGGATTAAGCAGGACTGTCTCTGCCACATCAGGACAATTGGGGAGTTTGGAAGGGCCAGCTTGACCTTTGATTGGGAGTTTCCTAAGAGCAAACCTGGATTTTGTAACAGGCTCTACCCGTTTCTCATTCCAGGCGAAAGCTTCGGCTTCTGATCTTGGGCACCTTCCAATATGCTTTCTTCCGGGGCGCCTGTGCCTTTTTGGCACTTGTTTTGACCACGGAAGGCCTGTATGACACAGCAGATGTAAGTGGAAAGTTTGTGAGTCAAAATGTTGTATTATGGTTTGCAAAAGAAGGGCTTCCTACTCCCCTTCTCCTTGTGTGACTACAAAATGATTCTAAAATGGTGCTGTCATATTTTTTTTCTGAGTAGTGTCGCTGAGAGTGTGTGACTCCAAGGTAGGGTTGCCATTTTTTGATATAAGAAATAAGGGACATTTACGGGATTTTTAAACAAAAATAAGGGACACTTCATTAAAATCTTGAAACTCAAACATTAGGTAGAAATAGTTTTATTAACAGAATAAAATAATGATTGAAACTCACAAAAAAGAACTCACAAAAAAACCTGACTTACACCCTCTTAACAGTACATGGTATGTTTCTGCATGCTTTGTCATGCAGAAAAAACATTATTAGAACTACCTAATTTTCTGCATCTGTATTTAGTACTTGACTTTGCTGACTTTAAAAGCGCACTGTCTAAACATTAAAATAAAATAAAATTTATAAGACAGTACATCTTCATGATTATTATGTCAATAGTTAATGGTATAGCATAGTATGGGATACACAGCATTGTATAGTATTGGGATGCACAGCTAGGCCTATTTTAAGAGTAACTCTCAAGCAACCAGAAACTATATTTATCCAACATGATCCAACATTCCCCTTGTTAGTCTACTGTACTTTGAAAAAGTCCTGTATCGCCTCTTCCTTCCAACGGGGACGCAGGCTGCCCTGCGAGTTGGAATCCCCGGGTAGGCATTGCCGTGGAAACCACAGCGCACACCTTCCTCTGGTCAACCCCGCTCAGTCCTGTCCTGCTAGTCAAAAATAAGGGACAGGGCCTGAAAATAAGGGACACAAATTTTAGGGCCAAAATAAGGGACGTCCCTTAGAATAAGGGACATATGGGAACCCTACTCCAAGGCCAGTAGGTTTCCATGGATAAACGGGGAATCGAACCTTAGTCTATGGAGTTGTGATACCATTACGCCTAAATATACCTACCCCTCCAACAATAGGACATGCTCTCAAATACTTTAATGTGGCTCTCAGGCTAAATACAGGTTCCATTGAAAGGGGTTAATGAGCTTAATAGTGCAAAATGCTGAAAATGTTAGTTTATATGTGTGTGTGTGTGTGTCTCTTGGAAAAAGGGAACGAAGATGAAGGCCAAGGGGAGATTGTGTGTTCCAGATACACAGGATGCCAAACATCAGTGCACACAAGATGACCTGGCAATTCAATGCTTATCTAGAAACAAATAATTATATATGCCGGCGCCGCGTATGTAGAGCTTATAGTTAGAAATGCTGAGAGGGTCAAACAATGAGAAAAGCATGTTTTTAAGAACCTGATTGGATAAGGGGAGTGGGGAGAAGGGTTTACACCATGGCCTAGTAAAAAGTGTATAACGAGATAACAAAGAGATTGTAACGGGACGGGCAGCTCTTTCTTTGACGGCACTTGCCGTCTTCGGCTGTTCCTGCCACGCTGAAAATAAAAGATGTTTGATTCACTCAAGGGGACTGGTTGTTTTTGCTTTTGATTTCCTGCTCTGCTGGACCAAGGTTTTAGGGGTTCCCTTTCATTTGGGAGCTTGTCCGGGATCCAGCAGCCCCAGAGGGGGCAACCAGAGACTGAAAGCAACCAGAGACTGTTGGCAGTCCGTTCCGGGAGAGACGATTGCTGCCCAGGTCAGGACGCACCGAAGGGAGACGAGAGGGTACCCGACTCCAACTGACCAGCTCTTTCGCTCGTCCAGATCTTTGCGGCTTTCGTCTACGGGAATGCTCTGCTCAAAGTCCAAAAATCTACCCCCAAGGAGGATCAGAGTTGAGGTCCTGACATCAGGAACAAGGCGAGTATAGTTTTGGGTTCCTAGTTTAGGGGAGAGAGTGAAAGAAGTCTAGACTAGTGAGAGAAAGGCTCGATGTGGTGCAGTTGGGTATCCATTATGTATCTGTAGTTGCATTGCAATGGTCCAGCTAATAGGAACAATAATAATATCACCCACATTCTTCAATTTCATACTTCCCTTGCCTCTAGATCTCAGAATACAGCGTGGCTCTTTGGATCAACACCACGGCCGGCGTCTCCACTCTCTTTGGTCTCTGGGCGCTGGCCATCCTCTTTCGTTCCGTCAAGATGCACCTGGCAGAACAGAACGTGGGTGCCAAATTTGCGTGCTTCCAGGTAAACCTGTCCTATTTGCTGTTAAATAGAGGTGGAGGGATTGAAATACTCAACTCATACTCTGGTGGGGAAATGTGACAGTGTCTCCTTCAACCCCTTGCAGGCTCAGGTCTCTTTGGCACTGCACAATTGTAGAACTTTGATTCCACTTTAACATCCTATAGCATCCTGGGTCTTGTAGTTCATTGAGATATGGGTCTTACTATAATCATGCTATCATTCTTTACTGTGAAAAGGCCCAAGGTTCCCAAGTAGTCATAGCAGAACAACAGCATCCCTATGGAGCAGCAACTGGGCACAAAATCCTTGCAATAGGTCTGGGCAATCATGGTTCTAAATGGTTCTCAAGTTTCAAAAGTTTCAAAACTTCATTATTATTTTATTTTTGGTGATTTTTAAGACAGAACCAATTAGGAACTGCCATTTATAATGAAATTTTGAAAGTTTTGTTAGAGTTCTGAAATGTTCACCACCAGAACTTTGGAGAATATATATACAGCCAACAATATGGTCAATTATAATTAGTGCTAGTGTCACTAAGCGATTGTAGAAATGATAATGGTCAGAGGACACTGTTGATAATAAACCTCTATTCCTGCCCAGAATGACTCAAATGAAATAAGGACAAACCTTTTCAGCCTTGAAAGACGGCGTTTAAGAGGTGACTTGATCGAAGTGTATAAAATCATGCATGGGATAGAAAAGGTGAATAAAGAAAAAATATTTTCTTTGTCACAAAACACTAGGACTAGAGGGCACTCCCTGAAGCTCCAAGGTAGGAAAATTAGGACTAATAAAGGGAAATATTTCTTCACCCAGAGGGTCACTGGGTTATGGAACTCACTTCCAGAAGAGGTTGTGACAGCTGTCAGCCTGAACAACTTCAAGGCAGGATTAGACAGATTCATGGATACCAAGTGTATCGGTAGTTACTGAAAAGGACATTCAAGTGCCACCTCGGAGTTGGTTGAGGTAGGCAGGATTTCCCCGGGTACTGGTTGTGGGGGGTCGGGAGCAGGTCAGGGTTTTGCCCTCCCTTCTGCTCGAGATCCCCGTCTACAACTGGTGGGCCACTGTGTGATACAGAATGCTGGACTAGATGGGCTGAGGTCCGATTCAGCATGGCTCTTCTTATGTTCTTATGTTCTTCAATATGATAGCAGTAAACCGTCCAATCCACTTCCGTGGATTAAAGGGCTGAAAGCTCTCCCTGTGAGTGTGGATGGGGCGTGCTGATGTGCGTGATTCTGAGTGTTTCCTGTTCATGAGACGCGCAGTTCAATAAATCAGTTGAAAAGTTAGTTCAATGAGTAGCTTAAATCGAGAAGTTCCAGTGGTAAATAATTCAAATGATCAATATGTCCCAGAAAATATATCCACAAAAGGGCGCTCGGGGGAAGGAAGCCTTCCACAATGGATACATGCCGCACTGGAGGATTCCAGATGGTTCTGGTGGTGAAAACTAGGGGACGCTGGTGCTTTGCTTCTATAGTGTTCCTAAAGTTCTGGTGGTAAAAATTTCAGAACTCTAACAAATTTTCAAATTTTCATTAGTAATGGCAGTTTCTATTTGGTTCTGTCATAGAAATCTCTAATAATGAAATAATAATTAAATTTTGAAAGTTTTGTTAGAGTTCTGAAATTTTCACCACCAGAACTTTAGCAACACTGTAGAAGCAAAGCACTAGCGCCACCTAGTTTTCACCACCAGAACTTTAACAATACTGTAGAAGCAAAGCACTAGCGCCACCTAGTTTTCACCACCAGAACTTTAGCATCACTGTAGAAGCAAAGCACCAGCGCCACCTAGTTTTCACCACCAGAACTTTAGCAACACTGTAGAAGCAAAGCACCAGCGCCACCTAGTTTTCACCACCAGAACTTTAGCAACACTGTAGAAGCAAAGCACCAGCGCCACCTAGTTTTCACCACCAGAACTTTAGCAACACTGTAGAAGCAAAGCACTAGCGCCGCCTAGTTTTCACCACCAGAACTTTAACAACACTGTAGAAGCAAAGCACTAGTGCCACCTAGTTTTCACCACCAGAACTTTAGCAACACTGTAGAAGCAAAGCACTAGCGCCACCTAGTTTTCACCACCAGAACTTTAGCAACACTGTAGAAGCAAAGCACTAGCGCCACCTAGTTTTCACCACCAGAACTTTAGCAACACTGTAGAAGCAACGCACCAGCGCCACCTAGTTTCACCACCAGAACTTTAGTTTTGTAAGTACTTTAGAACCATTTTGAACCATGATTGCCCAGGCCTAGTCTCTACACTGTAGAATCAATGTAGTTTAATGTACTGTCGAAGGCTTTCATGGCCGGAATCATGAGGTTGTTGTATGTTTTTCGGGTTGTATGGCCATGTTCTAGAAGCATTCTCTTCTGACGTCTTGCCTGCATCTGTGGCAAGCATCCACAACCTCTGAGGATGCTTGCCACAGTTGCAGGTGAAATGTCAGGAAAGAATGCTTCTAGATCAGGGGTGGGCAATTATTTTTTCCCAAGGGGCCACAGGAGAGCCAAAAATATTATGGAGGGCAGCACCTAAAGGCGGAACTACATGCTAATCTACATTATTTATTTATTTATTTATTCACTTACTATATTTACTATATATTACACATCATTAATATTAACATATTAATATATCAAGAAATATTCATATATTATTAGTATTAATATCATATTTATTATATTATAGTATATACATAGACATTATAATATATTGAAATTATAATATAACATATTATATTATTTATTATATTATTATAATAAAATTATTATACAATAATAATAATAAAAACCACTAAAATAAAATAATGCTTCCTTGTAGTCCCCTTCTCTGGAGAGTTTGCTTGATGGCCATCAGTCGGGGGTGCTTTGATTGTGTATCCCTGGGGGTTCGGCTGGATGGCCCTGGGGTCCCTTCCCTCTCGATGACTTCTTGTTCCCACCTTTCTAAAAACCTCCTGACAGCGAGCCTTTGAGATTTGTGACGGAAAAGGAAGAGATCAAACCCCATTGAAAGGATGGGAAACTCAGAACCAAACTTGGCACGAATCCTCAATATGCCCAAATGTGAACACTGGGGAAATTTGGGGAAAATAGAAATTTGGGAGTTGGAGTTGCTGGGATGTATAGTTCACTTATTAAGGATGCTCGGCAGTGGCAGCGGCGCTTGCTCCCTCCCTCCCTGGCCTCCTCCTCTTCTCCTCCCTCCCTCCCTCCCCATTGGTTGCTCTGCTTGCCTGCCTGCCTCGCCCTCTCCCCGCCCGCTCACCGCTCGCCCCGCCCACTTGCCCTGCCCGCCTCGCCCTTGCCCCCTCTCACCCGCTCCGGCTCTCTCAGTGCCAGCAACAGCAAGGCCAGGCAGGGGAGCTTGCCTCCCCTGCTTGGCCTTGCTGTTGCCGGCACTGGGAGAGCCGGAGCGGGCGAGAGGGCACGCAGGCGAGAGGGCGAGGGGAGAGGCGAGCCTGCCTGCCTGCCTGCCTGCCAGGGCCCTTAGGAGGGCCGGATAGAATCAGCCAAAGGGTCGCATCCGGCCCCCGGGCCGTAGTTTGCCCACCCCTGTTCTAGAACATGGCCATACAACCCGGAAAAACATACAACAACCCAATGCAGTTTGATATCACTCTAACAACCATGGCTGAATGTTATGGAATCCTGGAAGCTGTGGTTTTACCAAGTCTTTTGCCAAAGAGTGCTGGCGCCTCACCAAATTGCAACTCCCAGGATTCCATAGTAATGGTCCATGGCAACTAAAAAGGTGTCAAACGACATAAATTCTACAAGTCTCTAATTCTGGCGCGTCTTGCAAAACCTGCCTCTGTTTTCCTTCTCCTTCCAGGTTCTCCTGATTTTGACAGCGCTGCAGCCCTCCATCTTCAGCATTTTGGGGAATGGAGGACAGATTGCGTGTGCCCCACCCTTCTCCTCCAGATCGCGGTCCCAGCGTGAGTTTGAGAGCCAATATTGTCTGTTTTGGGGCTCACAGGGAAGGGATTGAAAGGGATTTGGGGTCATTTGAGGGCTTTTGTTAAAGCAGAAACCCCAACAGACATAGAAGGCACCATGTCAACGGGATGGAGTGTAAACCTCCGCCTGTGAAGTTGTGTCTTTCCTAGGAAAAATAGCTATATCCAAAAAGAGACATAGGATTTTACACTCAAAGGAAAGGAGAGGAAAAGCTTTGCAAACTGGAGGCAGAAAAGTGCAATCAAGTCCTCCACAATGCCCCATTGAATAGGGACTTAAATCAAGGGATGGTCATTATCAAGTATTAAAAAGTACTTAAAGGGCCAGATAGAGAACAATTGGTTGTCTCAATTGGTATCTGGCTCTACTCACAGTGCAGGACACACATTAGATTTGGTTTTCTGCCAGGGATGGGAGGACAGTGGCGGTGTTGAGGAGTTCTCTATCACTCGGTTGCCATGGACCAACCATCATCTGATCAGGTTTAGGCTCACTGCACCCCATAACCTTCGCAGGGATGGAGGACCCATTAAGATGGTCCGCCCTAAGAGGCTTATGGATCTGGAAGGATTCCTGATGGCTCTTGGGGATTTTCCCACCACCTCAGTTGGTGATCCTGTTGATGCCCTGATCTCTCCTTGGAATGGGGAGATGACTAGGGCAAGTGCAATAGACACGATTGTTCTGGAAGTCCCCTCTCAAGTAACCGAGCTAAACCAGCTCCTTGGTTCAATGAGGAGTTGGCAGCGATGAAGCAAAAAAAGAGGGGACTAGAGGGCGTGTAGCATTCAGACCCGAGCGGGCCAAATAGAACACGGCTTGATGCCCTTCTAAGGGCTAATGCAATAAAGGCCACAAAGAAATCTTTCTTTGCGGCCAATATTGCGTCTGCAAAGAACCGTTCAGTGGAGCTGTTTCGTGTTGTCAGAGGTCTGTTGAATCCCACCATCCCAGATGGGAACACTGACAACTCGATAGCTCGCTGTGAAGCATTTGCTCAGTTCTTTGCAGACAAAGTTGCTTTGATCTGTTCTGACCTGGTCACCATGTTACCGGCAGTCTCTGAAGATGTAACACGAGCACCTGCTTGTCCAATTTTGATGGATTCATTTCAATTGGTGAAACCCGAGAATGTGGTCAAGAAACTCGGAGGAATGAGGGCGGCCACATGCATCCTAGACCCCTGTCCATCCTGGCTTCTAAAGGAGGCCAGAGGGGGATTGGCCAAGTGGGTAAAGGTGGTGGTTAATGCCTCCCTCCGGGAAGGCAATATTCCAGCCAGCTTAAAACAAGCTGTGATAAAACTGCGGTTGAAAAAGCCATCACTGGACCCCACTCAATTCGTCCACTATCGGCCAGTTTCCAATCTCCCCTTTTTGGGCAAAGTCCTGGAACGTGTGGTGGCCACACAATTCCAGGGATTCTTGGAAGAAACATTATCTGGATCTGGCACAGTCTGGCTTTAGATCGGGACATGGTACTGAGACAGCCTTGGTCACCTTAGTGGATGATCTTTGCTGGGAACTAGACAGGGGGAGTGTGTCCCTGTTGGTTCTGCTGGACCTCTCAGCGGACTTCGATACCGTTGACCATGGTATCCTTCTGGGATGCCTCGTGGGAATGGGCCTTGGAGGTACTGTTCTGCAGTGGCTCCGGTCCTTCCTAGAGGGTTGCTCCCAAAAGGTGTTGTTGGGCACAACTGCTCCACCCCACAACCATTGTCTTGTGGGATCATGCATGGTTCTATATTGTCCCCCATGTTGTTTAACATCTACATGAAGCCACTGGGGGAAATCATCTGGAGTTTCAGGGTGCTGTGCTATCTGTACGCAGATGACGTCCAACTCTGTCACTCCTTCCCACCTGCTACTAAGGAGGCTGTTCTGGTCCTGAACTGGTGCTTGGCCACTGTGATGGTCTGGATGAGGGCAAACAAATTGATATTGAATCCAGACAAGACAGAGGTACTCCTGGTCAGTCATAAGGCCGAAGAGGGCATAGGGTTACAGCCTGTATTGGATGGGGTTACAGTCCCCCTGAAGACGCAGGTTCGCAGCTTGGGTGTGATCCTGGACTCATCGCTGAGCCTGGATCCCCAGGTTTTGGTGGTGACCAGGAGAACATTTGCACAATTAAAACTCGTGTGCCAGCTGCGCCCGTACCTTGGGAAGTTTGACTTGGCCACGGTGGTCCACACTCTGCTTACATCACATATAGATTACTACAACACGCTCCACGTGGGGTTGCCTTTGAAAATTGCTTGGAAGCGGCAAATGGTCCACCGTGCACTAGCCAGGTTACTAACAGGAACGGCACTCAGGGAGCGTACAACTCCGCTGTTGCGGCAGCTCCACTGGCTGCCAGTTTGCTACCCTCAAGTTACTTAATTCTTCAGCAGGTGTGTGACCACATGTCCATTAGAACAGTATTTTCCATCAGTTTTGCACAATAGGGTTACAGCGAATGCATTCCTGTCTAATAATGCATTATCTATCTAACAGATCATTCATCTGAATGACTGAAACCCTACCCTAGCTTCAAATGGCATGCAATGGCCAGTGTAGATGGGGCCTTGGTCTGAAACCCAGCATGGACTCGCTGCTCCACAGGTGTGGGAGATTCGAGCCATGGTTGCAGATGGGTCAGACTCCCTCTTTTCTTCCCTCTCTCTTGCTCCTAGAGATGCACTTCCAGCTCCTGATTGTAGAGACCTTCATCTTGACTGTCGTGACCAGGATGTATTATCGGAAAGCAGATGACCAACCCGGCTGCTGCCCAGCTGGATCTCCAGAGAGCTGAATGGAATATGGAAGCGGATGTCAGAGGCACATAGCTGTTTCTTTTAAAGTAACTTTTGGATATCCCACTTGGAACAACCAATGGCTTTTTTCTTGAGGAAGCTGTTTGCAATTTCCTAGAAGCAAAAAACGCAGAGGGTTTGATGCTGCTTTACGACCACTGCAACCACGGACATGTTGAGCCATCCATGGCTTCCAGTAGGCATGAGAAAAAAGTTATGAAAATTAAAAGAAATCGTAAGTGATTTGTATGTAATGGGACTTTCTAGTTTATACGCATCGCTGAGGCGATCCCGGAAGTACCCTTTCTTTTACGACACTTTGCAGCGCCATTTTTGTATCTGGTGCGTAAGTGTCGTAAGGACGTCGGATTGCTTCTTTGCCCTTACTCGACGTGGTTTCTGATTGGCTAATGGAGACCAGGTGGTACCATAAAACCACCTTCTTTCCTTTAGCCAATCAGCGAGCGAGGGCCTCCTCCTCCTCTCCCGCCTATGGCAGGGCGGCGAGAGGAGGAAGATCCCCCCCCGCGCCCCTCGCTGCCTCTCTCTAGCCCCATCCATGGATCCATGGATCGAAGCTAGAGAGAGACAGCGAGGGGCGCGGGGGGGCATCTTCCTCCTCTCTCGCCGCCCTCCCTCCTTTCCCTGCCAATAAACCGGAGTATTGGCAAGGAAAGGGGGGGGGAAGCGAATCGCCTCCTCCTTCCCCTCCTTACCTTGCCAATACTCCAATTTATTGGCAGGGAAAGGAGGGAAGGAATGCCCCCCTCCTTTCCTTGCCAATAAACCGGAGTATTGGCAAGGAAAGGAGGGGGGGGGAAGCGAATCGCCTCCTCCTTCCCCTCCTTTCCTTGCCAATACTCCGATTTATTGGCAGGGAAAGGAGGGGGAAGTGAATGCGCTTTAGATCCTGGCAGGGAGTAAGGGCAGGGAGGGCCCCGTCTGCTCCTCCTCCTCTGCCAGGATCTAAGCGCATCAAGCCTTTATGCGCTTTAGATCCTGGCAGAGGAGGAGGAAGACGGGGCCCTCCCTGCCCTTACTCCCTGCCAGGATCTAAAGCGCATCAAGGCTTGAAGAGGCTTCATGACTGGCCAACTTCAGCCCTCCAGGTGTTTTGGACTTCAACTCTCACCATTCCTCACAGCCTCAGGCCTCTTCCTTTTCCCCTCAGCCTGGGCAAACTTGGGCCCTCACTCCTTCAGGATCGGGGCGAGAGAGAGGCAGCAAGGAGCGAGGGGGGGCTCCTCCTTTTTTTGCTGCTTCCAAGAATAGAATACCCCCTCCCTCCCTCCTTCCCTCCCTCCTTCAGTTTACCAGCTGTTTGGATTTCTGGGAGTTGTAGGCCAAAACCATCTGGAATGCGCATGCGCTGGCATACGAACTACTAACAAATTTCGTTAGTAATTACGTTACATTTTAGAAATTTTTGGAAATTTTTTTGTAAGTCTTTCTATTACTAATCAAAAAAATCCCCCCCATTAGATTTTCGATTCGCTATTTTTGGGTTCTAAACCATGCCTAGCTTCCAGATGACTTTAGGCATTGGTCCAATTGTTAAAAGTGCCCAAATGGCAGGTAATGCATTGGTGTCTCTGTGATGTAGGTCTCATTTCATAATAGGAGAGTCTTGAGAGGTTCACTGTATTCCACCTGCAAAGGGATAGAATCCTAGAGTTGGAAGAGGCCTCGTGAGCCATCCAGTCCAACTCCATTCTGCCAAGAAGCAGGAAAATCGCATTCAAAGCACCCCCGACAGATGGCCATCCAGCACACTATGTTATTTGTTTGCTTAAAAGCTTCTAAAGAAGGAGCCTCCACCACACTCTGGGGCAGAGAGTTCTACTGCTGAACAGCTCTCACAGCCAGGAAATTCTTCCTAATGTTTAGATGGGATCTCCTGAACATTAGAAAGAACTTTCTGACTGTGAGAGCCGTTCAGCAGTGGAACTCTCTGCCCCGGAGTGTGGTGGATCACTTCAAGTGAATTGAAGCAAGTCCAGAGCTGAATGTAGAGTTGATGGAGAAGGAAGTTCCGTTGTATTTCTTTGACTGCCTTTGTTCGCAATGCCCTTCTTGCCTTTACTGGCGTCAACACAAAAACACTGGGGGGTTGCTACTTTACTGGCCTCAACCCTCTCATAAGACCGTCTCTCATAAGCAAATAATTCAAGTACGATGCAGACCTGCAGCACTGATCCATCATATCGTTTCCGTTGCATAGTTTTTTTAAAAAACATCTCTGCCTGATGAAGATGCCAGTGGGATTCAAAAGCTAGCATGATGTCCTTTGCATTTTTTCTACTTGTCTTAATAAAGGGATGGCCACAATGCACATTTTTCATTGTGTTGTATATTATAGCATGGAGCACACACTATAGTGAAATTTGGAGATGTAGGTCAGAATCCTGTTGGTGACTTAATGATTTCTCCAATGCTGTTATGCCTTGAGCATCACATTCTAAGTTGCAGAAGGAAGGTATCTGAATATATGGTGATTTGAGAATATTACACTAGAGCAGTAGTTCTCAGCCTGTGGGTCCCCAGATGTTTTCGCCTTCAACTTCCAGAAATCCTAACAGCTGGTAAAGTGGCTGGGATTTCTGGAAGTTGTAGTCCAAAACACCTGGGGACCAGGCCTGGGCAATCATGGTTCTAAATCAGGGGTGGGCAATTACCGGCCCTCCAGGTGTTTTGGACTTCAACTCCCAGAAATCCTAACAGTTGGTAAACTGGCTAGGATTTCTGGGAGTTGAAGTCAAAACACCTGAGGGCCGGTAATTGCCCACCCCTGTTCTAAATGTTTCTAAAGTACTTACAAAACTAAAGTTCTGGTGGTGAACACTAGGTGGCGCTGGTGCTTTGCTTCGACAGTCTTGCTAAAGTTCTGGTGGTGAACATTTCAGAACTCTAACAAAACTTTCAAAACTTCATTATTATTTCATTATTGGCGATTTTTAAGACAGAACCAATTAGAAACTGCCATTTATAACGAAATTTTGAAAGTTTTGTTAAGAGTTCTGAAATGTTCACCACCAGAACTTTAGCAACACTGTAGAAGCACCTAGTTTTCCCCACCAGAACTAGCGCCACCTAGTTTTCCCCACCAGAACTTTAGTTGTGTAAGTACTTTAGAACCATTTAGAACCATGATTGCCCAGGCCTACTGGGGACCCACAGGTTGAGAACCACTGACCTAGAGTAACTCTTATGTGAGGCCTTCTGTTTTCTTGGAAGTTGCCAGTCCTTATTTCACTTGGTAAGTAATAGTGTATCTGCACTGTCGCAATAATGCTGTTTGACACTACTTTAACTGCTATGGCTGAATGCTATGGAATCATAGGAGCTGTTGTTTTACAAAGTCTTTAGCTCTAGCACAGCTGGCAAATCACTAGAAATGATAAGATCTACCAACCAAAAGGTTTCCACTTTGAAGCCCGGCGTATCCGACTGTCAGCACAGGTCACTGTTTACCTAAACAGTTCAAAAACAGCTTAGAGCTGCAGTAGAGAAATTACGTGATGTTAAAAAGTGGGGGAGGTATTTTATGACAACATAAAAAAAGACCAGAAAATGCCCAGAGACCAAAAGGAAGGAGAAAGTCCTGATGGTTCTTCATCATAGAGGATGGCGCGGCAGCACCCCCCTGTGGCTGGATTCGAGCACAACCTCCAAGGCACTGAAAAAGCTAGACATCGACACAACATACTTCCTTTCTGTCTGTTTATGTCCCGTCTGTCCAAACGGCATTTAATGTTTGCCATGTATGTGTACTGTGATCCCCCGAGTCCCCTTGGGGAGGTAGGGCAGAATATAAAGTATTGTTGCTATCGTTAGCATTATTATTCTCTGCCAGAATACTCTCAAAATTACAACTCTTGTGATTCATAACATTGAACCTTGGCATTTAAAGTTGAACTGCATTAAATTGACAGTGTAGATGCACCCTAGGCAAAAGCAAGTGTTCCCAGAAGAGGTATGGCTGGAATTCAGCATGGAACTTATGCCTTTAAAAGTGGACTTAAAGGTGTGGGGACCAGAATTGAGTAGTTTTACAACATCCACATTCAACTAGGAGTGTTGTTGCAGGTTATGGTAGCCCACTGCACAGTGATAGCAAATGGGGTGACTGATGCACTATCACCCCGATGTGCAGCAGAAATTGTTGCGCTTTGGGACATTCATAGTGTCCATCCGGATACCCATGAAGAGTACAATGGAGTTCCCAAAAGTACGTCAAAACTGCTTGATGCATTTAGTACCATCCTCATGTTATCTTTGATTTGTACTAAATGCTATAGAGTATCTACAGGGGCATAAAGAACAGCAAGGAGTGTTCATGTTTTGGGATGCAGAGAAGGCATTTGATAACATTTCTTGGCTTCACAAATGCCACTTGTCATTTACTTCCCTCCCTTTGGCAAAGATAGCTCGATTGTGTGTTGAAAGCATAGCAAAAGAGAAACAACAACAAAACCCAGCAAGAAACTAGAGATTGAAGAACACAGAAGAAAAACACCTCACAATATTTTGGGTAAAATGACATTTATTTGGCTAAACATAGAAGCCAAAGGAAAAGGAGAAAACCCAACACAGAGACAAAACAGAATCCAGGAAACGAGGTACGTAACACTGATCCAAACAGAAGCACACCTAGAAGAGCAATGTGTCCTCCCCAGCCTCATGGCTCCATTGGGGCAATTTATAGGGCGTGTGTCAGATGCCCCATTAGCTTGGCTTGTCTATAGAGGAATCCTTCACAACCTGGTAGCTTACAGATGCGCTATTCAAAAATCGATTGGGTACCAGACTGGGCCAACCAGAAAATCTTGATCTAAGAAATCTTGAGCAATGGTTTCGGTAACCGAGTGAATGTACACTGCAAAATGAATGCAGTTTGACACTACTTGGCTCAACTGTACAAAATCCAGGAAGTTGCAGTTTGGTCAGGCACCAGCACTCTTAGGCGATAAACCACATCTCAAACTACAACTCCCATCATTCCGTAGCACTGAGCCACAGCCTTTGAAGTGCTGCGACACTGCATTTATCCTACAGTGTAGATGCACCTGAAGCCTCCGGCATTGAAATCGCAATTCCTAACAGCTCTTGGATCTTTCATGACTGTAAATGTGATGCTTCCAATGAAGAAGAAAAAAACCAAACAAAACCCAGACGTACATAAGCTAGAAAAAACCCTAAAAGTGCTTAATGGTTGTTTTCGTCAGAGTTCAAGAAAACCATTTCTCCAACAGATGTATTAGATAATGTTCATCCATTTCCGTTAGCATTGAATGTTTCGAACAGCCATTTGCAAAGGAAGGGGACCACACAACTGAATCCTATGATACTTCTCATTGGAGCAGATTCATTGGATCTATTGCTGAATCAACATCTCACTGATGAAACGAGTCTACTTTGGTTCAGGCTAAAAATAGGATTTAAGACATACGTTTCAACTAGACGTGTGGAGTCACCATCTCTGGGGGCAAATGTGATTTCTTGTTGTTACTCAAGAAGTAGGAGAGAGGGACGTTGTGGAAATTCCTCTATGCAAAAACCAAGGCTACAATCACCATGCTATAGATCCTATCCCTCAAGTATAGAAATACTTCCAAACACTATGGAAGTGGTTTCGACTGGTTAGCTGTTAACTAAAGGTTTAAACTTAACACATAACAAGTTATTTTCCAAATGATAGAAGGTATTTTAGAAAGATGGCAGTTCATTCGGTTGATGACCCCTTGGAGAAACTCGGCTCACAACTTTCACTGGTCATGCATCACCTGTTTATGCTCTCAGTTGAAGAAACCACATTGAAGGTACAATATTGTGAAGAAGAAAGGAAAAGCAAGAATTTGTGTTATTCCGAGGTGGTGCTGCAAGGATAGATTTGCATCTGCTGATAAGGTCAAGCAGCCTGAAACTTCATAGGCCTTTTTGATAGAGCAATGAGGATGTGCTTCATGCATGCAAAGACTGGCATGCAAAAGTCATGAAAGCACGAGGCCTGGGCAATCATGGTTCTAAATGGTTCTAGAGTACTTACAAAACTAAAGTTCTGGTGGTGAACACTAGGTGACGCTGGTGCTTTGCTTCTATAGGGTTGCTAAAGTTCTGATGGTGAACATTTCAGAACTCTAACAAAACTTTCAAAACTTCATTATTATTTCATTATTGGCAATTTTTAGGATAGAACCAATTAGGAACTGCCATTTATAAGGGAATTTTGAGTTTTGTTAAGACTTCTGAAATGTTCACCACCAGAACTTTAGCAACACTGTAGAAGCAAAGCATCAGCGCCACCTAGTGTTCATCACCAGAACTTTAGTTTTGTAAGTACTTTAGAATCATTTGGAACCATGATTGCCCAGGCCTAGAAAGTACAGTCACATGTTGATGCATGTTGTTTGTGGAGCTTGAAAATGGCCATGTTGACTGTCTGGATTCTGGGAGTCGCAGCTCAAGTAATTTTCATAAGCTCTGACCATTATTGCCATATGCAATACTTATGTGAGTTACTTCACATGTACTTTATGAAGAATTTTACCCGCACTTTACTGTCGTATTTCATGTATAAGAAGCCTTACTATAGAAAGGTGGCGTGACCCGAAGACTAATTTAAAACTGCATGTGAAGCTGTGCAAGTCAACTCTGAGCACTTTCAACACACAACTAAGCTGAGCCTCCATATTGCAGAAGGTGTTTCAGCAACACAGCAAGAATTGTGGTGACCCAAACCTTTCATTTTGGAGCAGAACTGATGCCTATTCAGAGTTCCCCTTCAGGCATTTGCACAGAGCAGAGCTGAGCCAAATTATGAGACTCCTCTGAGACGGAAAAGTCGCGGACTCTGCAACAAGATGATTGTACAAAAGGGCGTCCGATTGGTTAACGCAAGGTGTGAAGTCACTCACTACCTTGAGGTGCTGTAACAAAGGGGCCATTCTGCTATGCTGGGAAAACTATAATATAATTTCATATTAATATGGGAGAGTTGCCTGTCTGCCTCCCCAAACTGCTCCTGAGTTAGCCGCCCAGAATTTGCAACTTCTGAGGTGCTTGGCTCTGAAAAACATAACCAAATACACATCTGGAGAGTTCAATCTATCTACCCATCCATCTAATTTATATCCTGCATTTCTTCTAGTTGATTTTGGGAAATTTATCTTACGCTGTTCTCACAATACAAGATCCAAGGAGTTAAAGAACTGCTTTCGGTTTTCCCAAATCAAGTCTTCATCAAGATAACCCTCTTTATGCAGAATGGAGATGCGGGTTAAGAAAAAAAAAGTAACAACTCCCAGATTCTTCTTATATTTGTTTGGGTGTTCGGTTCAAATATCTTCCGATTCAACCTAAGGTGGGATAACCCAAACAACAACTTCTAACCAGGATGAAACGTATTGAAATCCACTCCATCTCCAACAAAAATCTTTGCACAAAGAAAGTCCAGCAAACATGCTAGTTTTTCAATGTGCAGGGATTTATTTGTCTACAAAACTCTCAGTTGCATCGCTCCATTGCATCTACTGAGAGTTGAGAGGTATTGCTTTTACTCAGAGATAATGCCAGTGTCAGAAAGACTGGGTGCTCCAATATCTTGCTGTAGCCTATGCTGTTTAACAGGCTTGGGCAAACTTTGGCCCTCCAGGTGTTTTGGACTTCAACTCCCACAGTTCCTAACAGCCTACCGGCTGTTAGGAACTGTGGGAGTTGAAGTCCAAAACACCTGGAGGGCCAACGTTTGCCCAAGGCTGGTGTAGATGAACCCGCAGGCTTCTTTTTCAGACAAAAATAAGGGCGAGTGACACGTTGCACCACGAAACAAGACATCTCACAATATGCACCAGTATTCCTTCATGGCAATGATCTCTTATCAGGAAAAATGCAGAGCTCAATATCCTTACTTTTGGAATACAACTCCTTTGTCCTCCGTCTTTCAGAGTTCTGGCAGACATTTTAAGAGTCGTAGCCCAAAAAATGTAACTTTACCAAGTTTTGGAAGAATGCGAGTCATCAAAAATCCGACAGACATCTCAAAATATGCTCAAGACACACAAAACATAACAAGGAGACCAGAGGCAGGAATTGGGGGAAATCCCATTCGTGGACAGAAAAGACAGTTAAATCCCAACGTTTATTACACAATTAATAACAACAGTTAACGGGAACAGAGGCGCCAGTGGAACGGGCAGTCCCCCAAGGAAGAGAAGGTCATTTAGTACGCTGCTAACGCCCAATTCCTGGAAAAGGTACTTCCTGAACGGGACTCAAACAATCCCCTAGCCAGGATGACCCCTGGCTAAAGGGACTCTGGGAGATGTAGTCCAAAAAGTTCTGGTTTCTTTGCACCTAGCTCCAAAGCCCTGGGTTCTTTGTATCTAACGCAAGATGGACCTAAAAGGTGAGGGAATTGTCTCGTAAGACCAAGATTAGGCCATAGATCATCCCCACCTGGATTTGCCCGACCTTGGTGACACAAAGCACACTGGGTGCTATTTTGAGAAGGAGGGCATTTCCTCTCACTGCCCCATAAGATGGGAGGGCAGCAGGCCCATCTGAAACAGCAACGGAAGAAGACAGAAGACCCAGAAAGATGGCAGAATACAATTCAGAGATGAACATTCAGGACAGACAGTTCTGAGAGATGATGGAGAGAGTCCAGCCAAAAGTTGGGGACTTAGAAAAAAAGGAGACATGGGACTTTGGCCAGAAGTAAAACACACAAAAACACAGGAGAGGTTGCTTTGAAGGAGTCTCGAAAGTTGTACCATTCCGTTGCTCAAATAAAAGGAAGACATTTGAATATGTATCCTCCTTCTCCAACTTGGCGGTCTCAAATGTCAGGAATCCATGTCCAGAATCCCCCAGCCAGCAACTGGAAGGCCACAAATTGGAGATGCAGTAGCCTAACTTCTGTGGAGGGCCACCAAGTTGGAGACATGGGTTATCTAACCCTTTTGGAGGATAAGCAAGTTGGAGATGTGGTCATCTTAACCCCTTTGGAGGGCCACCAAGTTGAAAATGTGGTCATCCAACACCTCTGGAAGGCCACGAAGTTGGGTATGTGGCTAATCTAACTCTTTTGGAGGGCTATCCAGTTGGAGATGTGGTCACCTAAGCCATCTAGAAGGCCACCAAGTTGGAGACGTCCATAATCTAACCCTTTTGGAGGGCCATCCAGTTGATGTGGTCACCTAGCCCCTCTGGAAGGCCACCAAGTTGAATATGTGATCACCTAACCCCTGTAAAAGGGCACCAAGTTGCAGATGTGATCACCTAACCCCTTTGGTGGGCCATTAAGTTGAAGATGTGGTGATCTAATCCCTTTGGAGGGCCACCAAGTTGCAGATGTGGCCACCTAACCCCTTTGGAAGGCCACCAAGTTGAAGATGTGGCAATATAACCCCCTTGGAGGCCACCAAGTTGGAGATGTGGCTGCCTAACCCCTTTGGAGAGCCACCAAATTGTTGATGTGAACACTTAAGCCCTTTGGAGGGTCACCAAGTTGGGAGATATGAGTAGTCTACCACCAGGTTGGGGAGTCTAGTTCTACAGGAACTAGCGTTACTTCTTCCCTAGCTGAAAACATGAGCATCAACCCAGGACTGGGCTACATCTAAAACCAGGGGGGGGGGGGCAGCCCACCTTCATAATGAACACTCTCAAATGCAGCATAAACAATGCTCCCCTTGGCCTACCTTTGGGAAATGAACTCCTTTTGCCAGATGGAGGAAAAGGCAACACTCGGGAACTCTGCTGGGTTGGAAATTTGATTGTTACTAAGTTCAGCCCCTCCCACTTCTCCCTTCTCTTGAGACTAGCGACATGAGGATACCAGGTGAGCATCCCTGCTTCCCCAAAGCCTTGTAAGAATGCCACAGCCCCAAACTATTGGATTATTCTTCTTTATAATGAAGCCTAAGTTCTTGCATTGCCTCAACTTTCACACGAGTTGGAAGGCCTAGTTGGCAGGAGCAAGTTTGCAGAGTTACAAAACATGGATCAATGGGTGGGTCAAAGGGAGAGTCAGGGAATGGGTTGCTCCCTCTGCTCTGCTGGCTTGCCAAACAAGGCCCTCAGCTTGAATGCCATCAGCTTTGGAAAGTTTTAAATGGTGCATTTGCTTTTGTTGCTACTCTGAAAGAGAAAACAATGCTTTCTTGTATTGCCTCAACTTCACATAAGCTAGAAGGCCTAGCTGGCGGGAGAAAGCATGCAAAGTTGCAATGGAAGGACCGACTGGTGGATCAAAGGGAGAAAGAAAGGGGTGTATGCCCAAAAGTTGGTCGCTCAGCCCTGCTGCTTTGCCAAATAAGGCCCTCAACTTGAACCCCAATGGTTTACGAAGGTCTAAAATGATGCAAAAATACGAGCCGCTGTTCCAACAAAAGAGAGAGAGAGAGAGGGAGAGAGGGAGAGAGAGAGAGAGAGAGAATAACCAATAAAATGGAAGCAGGGAACGAAGAATGGGTTGCAGTGTAGGACAGCGCACTCCCTGGTAACGGAGCCCTGAGGACGGGAGGAAGGTGCCACCCGGGCGGACATCCGAGACAGGCCCAACCTCTCGCTTGGCGCGGGTTTTCCTGGTGGCTCCTTTTGCGAGGCGGGACTCGTCCCATGAAGCCTTTTGGGAAAAGAGAAGCTTCCCCTTCTTCCTGACACGGGTCCTTAGTCCTCCTCGTCTTCGCTGATGTCATAGGCGACCGCTGACTTGTTCCTGGAGAGGCTGGTTGGAGAGGAGGGGGGCGTCCTGGCGGTGAAGGGCCAGCGGAAGGATGGGGAGGGCGAGCGGTCATGCGTGGGGCTGCTGCTGGGGCTCTGCTTGGGGCTGATCGCCTGGAGCATCCGGCCCTTGCCCTCTTTCAGCATGTGCTTCTGCAGGGCGGAAGGGGGACAGGCAAGGAAAGGAGGGCAGAGAAACAGTAAGACATCAGATGGAATCATTACGTTCATTAGTCACAAAATCATAGAGTTGGAAGAGAGCTTGTGGGCCATCTAGTCCAACCTCCTGCCAAGAAATGGGACAGATGGCCATCCAGCCTCTGCTTAAAAGCCTGCAAAGAAGGAGCCTCCAACACACTCTAGGGCAGAGAGATCCACGGCTGAACAGCTCTCTTTATAGTGAGGAAGTTCTTCCTCATGTTCAGGTGGAATCTCCTTGGGAAGTCTCACTTGGCCACTGAAGTCCACACTCTGGTTACATCTCGAATAGACTACTGCAACGCTCTCTACGTGGGGTTGCCTCTGAAGACTGCTCAGAAGCTGCAATTAGTCCAACGCTTAACAGCCAGGTTACTAACGGGAGCGAGGTACAGGGAGCGCACAACTCCCTTGTTGCGCCAGCTCCACTGGCTGCCAATTAGTTTCCAAGCACAATCCAAAGCGCTGGTTTTAACCTACAAAACCCTATATGGTTCCGGCCCATTATACCTGTCTGAACAGATTCTCCCCTATGAACCATCAAGGACGCTAAGATCCTCCGGAGAGGCCCACTCTCGGTCCCGCCACCTTCGCAAGCACGTCTGGTGGGGACGAGAGACAGGGCCTTCTCTGTGGTGGCCTCGGCTATGGAACTCTCTCCCGATTGAGATCAAATCTGCCCCCTCTCTCTTGTCCTTCAAGAGGCTAGTGAAATCCTGGTTATGGAACGAAGCATTCCCAGAATAATGGCTGAGACTGGTTACAGACCAAAGGGAATTACCACATTTATAGACTGAGTTGAATTTGTTTTTAGTCGGCGATTTGGCTTTTATGTATTTTTCTATATGTATTTTACTCTTGTATTGTTGTTTGGATGTTTTTAATGTTTATTGTAGCATTGAATCCTTGCTGTAAGCCGGTCTGAGTCTCTACGGAGGTGAGCAGATCGGGATACAAAAGTTTTAAATAAATAAATAAATAAATAAATTTCCTGCAGTTTGAAGCCATTGCTCCATTGCATCCTAGTCTCCAGGGCAGCAGAAAACAAGCCTGGTCCCTCCTCCCTATGGCTTCCCCATACATCTTGATTCATGGCCCTCATCATGTCTCCTCTCAGCCTTCTCTTCTGCAGGCTAAACGTGCCCAGCTCTTGAAGCCACTCCTCATAGGGCTTGTTCTCCAGTCCCTTTATCCTTTGAGTCGCCCTCCTCTGGACACATTCCAGCTTAGAGTTAACATCTCCCTTCGATTGTGGTGCCCAGAATTGGACACAGTGTGATTCCAGGTAAAGTGGTTTGACCAAGGCAGAATAAATAGAACATGGGGAGCATGAGTTCCCTGGTTCTAGGCACTAGGCTCCTACTTGTGCAGGCAAAATGTCATTGGCTTTGTAAGCTGACGTATGACATTCCTGGCTCATGTTCCCCTTCCTAAACTTTGGCCCTCCCTCCAGGTGTTTTGGACGTCAACTCCCACAATTCCTAACAGCCCTAAAGGCACTGTAAATTGACACAGGAAACTTCAAGGCACAGACACACACAAACAAAGTGTTCATTGAACATGATGGCAGGCATGGCATCCAGACACTTTCCTAATGTCAGGGACAAGAGTGATGGAAAAGCCCAGCACTGGCTGGACAAAACTACAAGCTGCCCCTTTCCTCCTCCGGCCTCCTTACCAGGGCTCCTTCAGGACCAAACATCTCCAGGAAGTTGCCGATGAATTCCCGGGATTTCTCTTCCCATTTCTGAATGAGGTCAATGCTTTTCTCCTCCACTTTCTGGACAAACTCCTTGGACTTTTCTTCCACGTCCTTCACCCTCTTCTTCACCTTGTCCACCCGCTCTTGCAAATGGTACTTCTTCTCCTGAAAAAAAAAAGGTTCGGCATTAATAAGGAGGGCATAAAGCTGCGGTTAAATGTAATATAATTTGTAATCACAACACCAAATGCAAAATAGCTATCTTTCAGCAAGTGAATAAACTCAATGTGCACCAGGACTGTGGCGCAGCTGGCTGGGTGTCAGCTGCATTAAGATC
This sequence comes from Anolis apletophallus, assembly GCA_030556195.1. Taxonomy (NCBI): domain Eukaryota; kingdom Metazoa; phylum Chordata; class Lepidosauria; order Squamata; family Anolidae; genus Anolis; species Anolis apletophallus. The sequence goes on along the minus strand of JARBWK010000010.1, from coordinate 5,938,631 downwards.
ACTACTGACCAAAAGCTCATGAGTTCAAAGCCAGCCCAGGTCGGAGTGAGCTTCCGGCCAATTGTGTAGCTTGTTGTCGACCTTTGCAACCCGAAAAACAGTTGCATCTGTCAAGTAGGGAATTTAGGTACCACTTATGTGTGGGGAGGCTAATTTAACAAAAAAGACCTTTAACCCCCAAACTGTTTTAGATTTCGCTGTAAATGTTTTCTAATTTATTGTTATTGGAAGCTGCCTTGTGTGCACCCATGGCAGTTAATGTGGGATCAAACTTCAGCAATCCTACAGTGCAGCTGCGCCCTTAGAGCATTTGCTACCAATTCCATTCTCTCAGAAAGCTGCAAGATCCCGCTGCAAATGGATATTCCAACACTAACAGGGCTATGTCTTTGACTTCTATCCCTTTGGACTCACGTTGATGAAGCTGACGTTGAGCTCTTTGGCTGTGTAGCCCCTCTGCAGGTTCCGCCGAGCGTAAACATCATAGTCCCGGACAATGCGGGTGATGATGTCGGATGTGGAAATCCCTTCCGTTCTCTGGGTTGGTGCAAACATGCCTGCAGGCACAGAGGAAACACTGAGTGTCTGTTCACATATAGTTTAGAGCAAACATATATCAAACTCAAGGCCCATGCCATCTTATGTAGCTTTGCGTTTGCTGGACTACAACTCCTGGATTCCTCATTATAGCTAGAGATCATGCGAGTTGTATTACAGCAACATCTGGAAGGCTACAGTTTGTTCTGTTCAGTCGGGAGAATGGGGTTTGGAATGAGATACAAGGCTTGTGTATAGGATGTCTGACTTTAAAATAAACTCTAACCTTCCCCCAACCTCAGAGCCACAAGGGCTGTTGGGTTGCAATTCCATTTATTTATTTACTATATTTCTATATCGCCCCTCTCAGCCCAAAGGTGACTTGAGGTGGTTTACACATGGCAATCAATGCCCACAATACAAAATACAATTAAAAACAACATGCAATAACCAAATAAAAACAGTAAGCAATTAGCAATTAAAACCATAAAATAACAATTCTCAGCGTCTTATATTTATTTATTTATTTACGGCATTTATATGCCGCCCTTCTCACCCCGAAGGGGACTCAGAGCGGCTTACAAGATATATATACATGCAATATATTATAGTATTAGCATAGCACAATATCAGTATTATATTTTACTATATTGTACTATACCAGTATATTGTAATATTATTAGTAAGATTACATGTGATATAAAATTTATTATAATTATAATATTGTATTATTATTTGTATTATATTGTATTACATTATAATATTATACATATTATAATATCCCCATATAATAATAAAAAAGGATGGGAATTGTCATTCAACAACATCTAGGGACCAAAACTGGGTAAAAATTAAAGAGCACCAACCATTACATAACAACAATAACAACAATTAATTCCTAAATTGCCCCCTCTCCTTGGAGGGACTCAAGGCGGTTTACAAACTAAAAGGCAAACATTCAATGTCTCAAAATGAGAAAAAAGACATCAAAATAACACAGGATAAGGGATGGTAACAACAGTAAACTTACAACAGAGGAATTGAGCATCGAAATTAAAATAAAACAGGAACAATCCAATAAGACATGCAGAACTAAAACATGAGTAAACATGACATTTCTCCTAAAAGCAATTTAGAAACAACACATTAAAAATGGCTGACACAGATGCTTCATTTAAGATGTATCATAGCAGCCATATAATACAAATGGGTTAGCCATAAAAAATAGAGTTATCCCTCTGTATGCACGGATTTTCTGTCCATGGATTCCACTGCTCTTTTGAAGAGTTCAGTTCACTCTCTTTGTTAAAGGTGGGTGTTGTAGTTGAGCCTGAGGCTCTTGATACTCCTGGTAGTAGGGACATGGGTGGGGTTGATTCTTCAGTGTCTAACACTAGTAGGGAACAGGGTGGGGCTGTGGATAGTCATTCTATTAACAAGAGGAGGGCAAAAGGCTTACTCGTGAACAGACCGAGGATATCTCCCAGTGTAAAAGGATAAAGCAAATACTTACAGAGCCCACTGATGATGAGTCTTTTGAGGGCTTTCCTGGGGAGGATGGGAGCCAGAGTGAGGGAGATACTTCGGATGAAGATCCAGAGATGGATTGGGTTAAGGTGCGGGAAGTTCAGGCTGTTTGTGAAGAACCCATAAGCAGTGACACCTTTTTTGGGTTCTCTGACGACAAGGAATGGCCCTCGGGCTATCCTGATGACTGCTGGGGAGAACTAAGTATTGACAGGAGATAGAGGACCTGAAGGGGCGGTCAAGAGTCTACAGCTGCTGAGGTAACAGCAGCTGAGACTGCTAATGACGGGGTGTCGTCGGGCTCAGGTGGGTCCAACATTGGAGACTGATAAAATGCGGGCTTTTGGGCACATCACTTTGCGGCTGGCAAAGGATTGCGTTTGGGACTTGTGACTCTGACTTCCTGTATCCTGCGAATCTTGATTCCTGTGTCGGAGTAACGTGAGTTGGGGAATTGCTCTGCCTCTCTGGGCTGGGACGCAGCTGCTTCAGTTGGGGTTTGTGGAAGGAGTTTGCGGACTTCAATGTTATGCTTTTGTATTTAGTTGCTGCTGCCCATTCCAGGTTTGGCGTGGTTTGAATTCCTTTGGACTACTGTGAGTGCCAGATGCTGCCTGCCTGGAAGAGTGGGGTACAGTATGGGATTCTTGATTATTTGACCAGGTTTATGCTGCTTAAGCATCAATTGGACTGGGGAGACAGGTCCTTAATGGTTGCTTTCATTGCTGGACTCTATAGTGAGCTACAGGATGAGTTGGTTAGGCTGGAGCCTGCCACCTCCTTAGAAGATTTGATTCAAAAGACTTTAAGAATTGATGCATGTTAAGCATTCAAGGGGAAAGGTCATTTTGCTAGAGGCATTGCAGCTGTCGCTGGTGCCTCTACTAGTAGCAGTAAGAGGGAGGAGGAGCCCATGCAACTTGGGACATTCAGAAAGTTGACTGATGCTGAAAAGGATTGCAGAAGACAATTAAAATTGTGTCTATATTGTGGTGGTGGTGGGCAAAATGCAGTCCATGGATCAGACGAAGTCCTTGGATCAAAATACCAGCCATAAAGGAATATGCCCACAGGGGACAAACTGCAGCCACAAACTCACCTGCTTCTTTTATATGTTTGTAGACGTCATCGCTGCCAGCAGAGGAATAGGGGATGTCGTCGTGGGCAACAAAGTCGATCTGCGGGTTTAGCAGAAAACAAAGTCAGAGAGGAACAAAAAACAATAGCGAAGGCAGAGTTGAGGGTCCTACCTTCGGTTGAACGGAGTCCAGAATCATTCAGAATGTTTGTGAAGTTGAGAGCAAAGATAAGGAAGATAGTTTGACAAGAGAGTGTCAAACCAGTTACAACAGCTTAAGGCAGCAATTCTCAACCGGAGGGGTGTGTGTGTGTCACGAGAATAGTTTCAGAGGGGTCACCAAAGGCCATCAGAAAACACACATATCTGATGGTCTTAGGAACCCCTTTGGCAGAGAAAGATGGAGATCTCTCTGCCTGCCCTTCTCTTCCTTTTTGGAAACAGATGGCGAATCCTCCCACCAATAGCCCTCCTCTGCTGTGACTGGCCAGCCTCTCAGCCAAGGGGAGGGTTGTTTCTGAGACAAGTTTACTAGTTCCATCACCAGTTTGGTAGAGTGTGCTCTCTTGAGTGTTGGTGAACTACAGAATTAAAAAAAACTGCTCCTCCCAATCCCACCAGTATGCAATGTTAGTCATGTAGTTAGTGTGCCAAGTTTGGTGCAGCTCCATTGTGGGCTGAGTTCAGAATGCTCTTTGATTGTAGGTGAACTAAAAATCCCAGCCACTACAACTCCCAAATTACAAGGTCTATTTTCCCCAAACTCCACCAGGATTCACATTTGGGCATATTGAGTATTCGTGCTAAGTTTGGTCCATATCCATCATTGTTTCAGAGTCCACAGTGCTTTCTGGATGTAGGTGAACTACAACTCCAAAACCAAGGTCAACACCCACCAAACCCTTCCAGTATTTTCTGTTGTTCATAGGAGTTCTGTGTGCCAAGTTTGGTTCAATTCCATTGTTGGTGGAGTTCGGAATGCTCTTTGATTGTAGGTGAACTATAAATCCTAGCAACTACAACTCCCACAATGACAAAATCAATCCCAACCCCACCAGTATTCAAATTTGGGCATATCAGGTATTTGGGCTGTCCAGTGAATGAGAATACATCCTGCATATCCAATATTTACGTTACAATTCATAACAGTAGCAAAATTACAGTTATGAAATATCAACGAAAATAATTTTTATGGTTGGGGGTCACCACAACATGAAGGTTGAGAATCACTGGCTTAAGGCAATCTTAATAGTATAATCTCTAGATGGATGGAAGTCCTAGTCCCAACTCTATTCGACTGTTCAGACTGTGATAAATGGATTGAATGAAGTTGTATGATTGTGGTCTGGCTAAATTATTTATTTTTTATTTGCAGTATTTATATTCCGCCCTTCTTACCCCGCAGGGGACTCAGGGCGGATTACAATGCACACATACATGGCAAACATTCAATGCCATAGACACACAACACATATAGACAGACAGAGGCTATTTAACTTTTTCTGGCCACCAGGGGAGCTGTCGTTTCACCGTCCATCTGCAACATTGATGAAGTACTTTTCGCATTCCCCGCATGCTTTTTGCGGGAGATTTTTTATGGCCCCGTAAATTTTGTTAATTTAGCCTCCCCACACATAGGTGGTACCTAAATTTCCTACTTGACAGATGCAACTGTCTTTCGGGTTGAAAAGGTCGACAACAAATTACACAAAATTGGCCAGAAGCTCACTCCGAACCGGGCTGGCTTCGAACTCATGACCTTTCGGTCAGTAGTCATCTTAATGCAGCTGACACCCAGCCAGCTGCGCCACAGTCCTGGTGGTTGGTGGGGACGAGAGAGCGAGCCTTCCTGGTGGTGGCTTCCTGGCTCTGGAACACCCTCCCAAAAGAGAAAGGCCTATTAAGGTTTGGCAAGACTGAAGATCCTACCCTAAAATTAAAACACATGGAATTATGGAGGTGGTGGACATCTGATTAAATTTGGAATGACAAACTGCTGAACTGACATAACTGACCTGGGAACTTTTGGTGTCAACAAGACATGTTTACATGGCCTGAGAAAACAATTCTTTAAGTTAAGTAAGTCAGAAACAATGGCTCTTTATGTTAAGGAGGAAAAACAAAACCAGTCTGGAATTGATGGAGTGTCAGCAAGTCTTAGCTGAATAACAAGTTGTCAAGCCATCAGGAAATAAACAGCAGCAAACATTGCTCTTGGAAAGTGTGGCAGATCTGTGAGGAATGCAGCCTGTCCACCGCCTCCTGTCACCTAACAGCCCGATGAACTTAATGGAGAAGGATGGAGAGTATGCATGTTGAATGAATGGATTAGGAGTGAATGTCACATATACTCTGCTTCCCCTTTGACTGTGTAATCAATATATTATTATTATTATTCTATGTGGCATTTCTATTCCGTCTCTTCTCTACCCCTGAAGGGGGACTCGGGACGGCTTACATATAGCGGCGAAGCAATGTCCCTACATAACACATACAATAATAAAATCACAATTAAATACAACAGCAATCATTTATTTATTTAAAACGTTTGTACCCCGACCTTCTCACCTCTATCGAGAGACTCAGACCGGCATAACAGCAAAAATTCCATGCTATACAATTTAAAAACAACAACAACCTATTAAAATACATAAAAACCCAGCATAAAACCACATCACCATTAAAACAATTCCACTCAATCTGTAAACGTGGTCATACATTCGGACAATAGCCAATCTCGGCCTATTCTGGGAAGGCTTGGTTCCACATCCAGGTCTTCACCAGCCTACTAAAGGACAACAGAGAGGGGGCAGATCTAGCATCACTTGGTAGAGAGTTCCACAGCCGAGGGGCCACCACAGAGAAGGCCCTTTTTCTCGTCCCCACCAGCCGCGCTTGCGAAGCCGGCGGGACCAAGAGCAGGGCCTCTCCGGAGGATCTTAATGTTCTTGATGGTTTGTAGGGGAGAATCCGTTCGGACAGGTAAACTGGACCAGAACCGTATAGGGCTTTGTAGGTTAAAACCAGCACTTTGAATTGTGCCCGGAAGCTAATTGGCAGCCAGTGGAGCTGGCGCAGCAAGGGAGTTGTATGCTCCCTGTGCCCCGCTCCTGTTAGTAACCTGGCTGCCGAATGTTGGACTAATTGCAGCTTCCGAGCAGTATTCATAAGATCTCTACTGACCAGAAGGTCATGAGTTCGAGGCCTGCCCGGGTTGAACTCTCGACCAATTTGTGTAGCTCATTGCCGACCTTTGCAACCCGAAAGACAGTTGCATATGTCAAGTAGGAAATTTAGGTACCACTTCGTGGGGAGGCTAAATTTAACTGATTTACGAGGCCATACAATTTCTAGGAAGTACACAAAAAGAACGAAGGAATGCGACAGCTCCCCCTGGTGGCCAGAAGCTGGAATGTTAAATTGCCTCTATGTCTGTCTATATATGTTGTATGCCAATGGCATTGAATGTTTGCCTGTATATGTGCATTGTGATCCGCCCCGAGTCCCCTTCGGGGTGAGAAGGGCGGAATAAAAATGATGTAAATAAATAAATAAATAAACAAACTGTGGAAAAGCTCCCCTGTCCACTGCCAAAACCTGGGGTTCCAGGCTCAGCAATGAATCCAGGATCACTCCCAAGCTGCAAACCTGCGTCTTTAGGGGGAGTGTAACCCCATCTAACACAGGCTGTAACCCTATATAGCTATTATAAATCTAGTAGTGGAGTCTGTGTGTCTACTTCTTTCTCTGAAAGTGCCTGATGCAATCTGTCCCACTGAAAACAGATGAAGGGCCGGCTTTAGCACAGTCGGTTAATCATCATCTGCAGTAAATCTTGACAGTTTGAAGCTGGGTCAGGGTGAGCTTCTGACCTTCAGCTCAGCTCCCCACCCACCTAGCAGATCGTAAACAGCAATGTGAGTAGATAAATAGGAACTGCATTAAGCAGGGAGGTATTTAGGCACGGCATTTCGGAGGAAAGTTTACAAACAAAGAAAGCTCTTCGGCAAGGAGATGGTGTGACAGCACCCACCTGTAGCCAGAATAAAGAACAGCCTCGAAAAGATGCTAAATGATGAGAAAAAGCCTATATATACTTCTATCTGTTGTCTGCCTTGTCATTGTCTAATTGGCATTGAATGTTTGCTGTTTATGTCTTCTGTGATCCCCCCTGAGTCCCCTTTGGGGTGAGGAGGGCGGAATTGAAGTACTGTAAATAAATAAATAAATATTTTAAAAGGTTCATTGGAGGCTTTGAAGCAGAGGCTGGATGGCCATCTGTTGGGGGTGCTTTGAATGTGATTTTCCTGCTTCTTGGCAGAATGGGGTTGGACTGGATGGTCCACGGGGTCTCTTCCAACTCTATGATTCTATGATTCTAAAACAGGGGTGGGCAATTACCGGCCCTCCAGGTGTTTTGGACTTCAACTCCCAGAAATCCTAGCCAGTTTACCAGTTGTTAGGATTTCTGGGAGTTGAAGTCCAAAACACCTGGAGGACCGGTAATTGCCCACCCCTGTTCTAAAACGTATTCATGATAGAATGTTACCTGGAATAACCCTATGTCCAGTTTTGGGCACCAAGATCCAAGAAGGAGATGGACAAACTGGAACGTGTCAAGAGCAGGATGACCAAAATTATTACAGGTTTGGAAGACAAGGTTTATGAAATCAATTAGGCTTCAGGGAGTTAATAAATATGGACTCAATGGCCAAACAACACTCGAGTTGTCCCCTGCTGGTCATCCAAGTGGAGGGCGCCCCAGCACGAGATGACACTGGGGGAAAAGGCCACGGCAAAAGGGCCACTTTACCCTGTGCTCGGCCAGGAACTCCGGCGAGAGCGTCCAGGGCGCGTTCCTCACCACCTCGTCCACATAGCGACAGTGCTGCACGGCGTCGTAGCGCTCAGCTTCGTTCATCACCGTGAAGCCCTTGAAGTTGTGTGTTAGTTCGTCACTGCAGACTGTGGTCATGGAAGAACAAACAAACAAACAAATTGATATCCTGCCACCATCTCCCCAAGGGGACTTGGGGCGGCTTACAAAGGCACTCCAAGGTGCAGCGTATAACATAAACGGCGCATGAGTATAAAACAATATCACATACAATTATAAAACAACTATCAACACATATAATCGAAACAAAATAGCACAATTTTAAAACACAGACCATCTGCAAATAAAACTAGCCGCCATCAATTCACAACTAAAGTGTTAGAGTGTCAACCTCATGTAGGTCCATTTCAGCCTACTCGAGGTCAAAAGCCTGCTTTAAAATCGATGTTTTAGGCTGAATCGGAAAGATTCAAGGGTGGGGGCTAACCTAATCTCTTTTGGGAGTGTGTTCCAGAGCCAGGAAGCCACCACCAAGAAGGCTCTCTCTCTCTTCCCCCCAACTGCGTTTGAGACAATGGTGGGACCGAGAGAAGGGCCTCCCCTGCCGATCTCAAAGCCTGCGCTGGTTACTAAAAAGGGATGTGGTCTCGAAGATAGGTTGGACCTGGGGCATATAGGGCTTTATAGGTGATAAAGTGCACCTTGAATTGAGCCCGGAGACTTGTCAGAAGCCAGTGGAGCTGCTTTAGCAGGGGCATGGTATGATCCCTATAGCTAGCCCCAGTTAGTAATCTGGCAGCCAACCTTTGCACTAACCGTAGTTTCTGAACCGTCTTTAAAGGCAGCCCCACATAGAGTGCATTACAGCAGTCCATTCTGGAATGTAACAAAGGCATGGACCACCATGGCCAAGTCAGGCTTTCCGAGATACGGTTGCAGCTATTGCACCAGTTTTAACTATGTAAAGGCTCTCCCGGCTACTGCCGACACCTGAGCTTCAAGCGTCAATGTTGACGACAGGAGCAATACAAATACACAAACGAGTGTATATTAATTTTATTTCTCAAAGTATTTATTTCCTGCACCGTATCAAATATCTCAGAGTGGAGTAAAAAAAATATAACAAGCTTCCCATTTTAAAAAAATACATAAACTAAACATCTATTAAACTTCACAAGTTTAAAACAGATTTAAAAGGTTTACAAAGTTTTTCAAAACTATGTACAGTATACCACATTTGGGCTGAATTAACGAGGCCCAAACTTTTGGTAAACTTTTGGCTATCGCTTGGTGCCTTCATGGTAGAACTGTAGAGTTGAAAGAGACCCCAAAGGCCATCTAGACCAACCCCTTTCTCCCATGTAGGAAGACACAACCAAAGCACTCCTGTCAGAAGACCATCTAGCCCAGGGGTCAGGAACCTTTTTGACTCGGAGAGCCATAAAGGCAAAATATTTGGAAATTTATTTCAGTGAGGCATTATATTATATATATATATAAAGACTGAATTCAACTAAACGTGAGTATATACGTACATACTATGAGAAAAGGATTCCCCCGTCAGAATGACGGGACACTAACAAGTAACAAGCTGTGACTATGTAACCTGTTTATTTTAATTGTGTAAATCGCCCAGAGAACTTTTGGTGGAGGGTGACTCATAAGAAATAAAGTTGATTGATTGATTGATTGACACTTCAGACCTGGCTCTGCAAAAGGCATGCTCAGGACTCTGGGAAGGAAGAGAAGATGGAAGAAAGGGGGAAAGAAAGAAAGAAAGAGAGGAAATAAAGGAGGGAGGGGGAGATGAAGAAAGAAAAGAAAAACAAACTATGGAAAAAGAAGAAAAGAAAAGCAGGAGAGAGACAAGGAGGGGAAAAGAAAGAAGGAAATGGGAAGGGAGGAAAGGAAAGGGTGGGGAAAAGAAAGGAAAGGGAGTGAGGAAAAAGTAAAATAATGAAGGGAAAAGAAGAAAAGAAAGAAGGGAAGAGAGGGGGAAGTGAAAAGGAAGGAGAAGGAAAGGGTGAAGGGGAGAAAGAAAGGAAGGAATAGGAAGGAAGGAAGAGGGAGAATGGAGGAAAGAAGGAAGGGGATAAAGGGAGAGAAAAGGAAGGAGAGAAGGAAAAGGAAAAGGAGAAAAAAAGGAAGGAAGAGGGAGAATGGAGAAAAGAGGGAAGGGGAGAGAGGGAGGAAAAAGGAAGGAGAGAAGGAGAAGGAAAGAATGAAGGGATGAAAAAAGGAAGGAAGAGGGAGAATGGAGGAAAGAAGGAAGGGGAGAGAGGGAGGAAAAAGGAAGAAGGAGAAGGAAAGGGTGAAGGGGGAGAAAGAAAGGAAGAGGACCCTGAGAGCAGCGGGGGATGAGGAAGAGGCGGCAATGGCGATGTGGAAGCGGTAGTCGCGGCACATTTGCAGCACTCCTCCCTTCTGCATGCCGGGAAACCGAGGCCCAGGCTACTCTGGTGAGCCAGATAAAATCATGAAAAGAGCCACATCTGGCTCCCGGGCCGTAGGTTCCCTACCCCTGATCTAGCCACTGCTTTCAAGCCTCCAGAGAAGGAGACTCAACCAGACTCCCAAACAGAGGCATATTCCATTGTCAAACAGCTCGTACCATCAGGGAGTTCTTCCTAATGTTTAGACAGAGTCTCTTTGTCAATTGCTCCATTGCGGCCTACGCTCTAGAGCAGCAGAAGGATAAGTTTGCTCCCTCCTCAATGGGACATCCTTTCAAATATTTAATCATGGCTCTCATGTTCCCTTCTCTCACCTTTCTCTTCTCCAAGCTAGAAAGATCCAGCTCCCTCAGCCGCTCCTCAGAGGGCTTCTCTTCCAAACCGTTGACTATTTTGGGGCCATTTGGCTCGCCAAGACAAGGGGGGATCCCACAGTTCCCCATCCAGCCCATGGCAGCCCCAAGGAACAGCTTCAGCGCAGATTCCAATAACAAGGAATTACAGAAAGTGTTGCAAATGTTGCAGTGAACTCTACCTACCTCCCACAATGAGGTATGTGTTTGGGAAGAGGTTTTTCGCCTGCATCAGGGCCCGGGCGTGTCCGGAATGGAAAAGGTCAAAAATGCCATCTGCATAAACCCTGACAGGCCTGTCTGCTAAAAAGGAAAAACAGAACAGACAAGTCACAGAATCTCAGGAGCAGAGCTTCGTTCATTCCCAAGCATGAAGGGATACAGTTAAAGCACCCCAATACATGGTCATGTAAGTCCTCCAAAGAAGAAGAAAAAACCCACAATTTTTCGAATACAGGTTAATCACTCCTGGATTGGAATCTGAAAAACTCTAAAATCCGAAACTTGTTCACAGGGAAGGACAAAATAATGACACCTTTGCATTCTGATAATTCAGTGCGCACAAGCTATGTTGCATGCACAAAATTATTCCTACCACTCATACCATTTCATGTTTAGACTTGGACCCCAAGCCCAAGATATCACATCATGTACAGAGTACAGAGATGAAAATACAGGTTTTGCAAAATAATAACAATAGTAAAAATCCCAAACCCAAAACACTTCTAGTTCCAAGCATTTTGGATATGGGAAACTCAACACTGTCATTCCTTCTGCTGTCAAAAAGATTCTTACTCAGACATTATAGAAAGAGACCATTGTGGCTGGGAGATTCTGGGATTTGGAGCCTGGCAAATTCACAGATTCACAGAAATTCAGAAAATACCCAAGATTCTATATACTGCCATCTAGATAGAGAGCCAATTTTCTTTAGCCAAGCTCTTCAAGTTTCTGTTTACACAGTAAGATCCTTACAATCTGCCCTGAATCCCTCTGGGGAGATAGAGCAGAAAATAAATAAGTATTATTATTTTACTGACACAAAACCACAGTATATCACAGCAAACTAGATCTATATGCTGGATTTTGTATTACAAAATCACTTATTATTATTTTACTGACACAAAAACACAGTATGTCACAGCAAATGAGATCTATCTGCTAGATTTCGTATCACAAAATCACAAATTGAACATTTCCCATGCGTCTAGGACTCTGTGATGTATTTCCGAATGATGTGCGCAGATCCAAGTCAGGTGGCCTTTTGCTGTTGACACATCGTGATTTTGTCAATGTTTACTGTTTCCAAATGCCGGCTGAGATCTTTTGCCACGGCACCCAGTGTGCCGATGACTACCACTGGGACCACCTGTACTGCTTCATGCCAGAGCCTTTGCAGTTCAATTTTGAGGTCTTTATAACGGCTGAGTTTTTCCTGTTGTTTTTCCTCAATGCGACTGTCACCTGGAATAGGCAACCTCAATAATCCAAACCTTTTTCTTTTCTACAATGGTGATGTCTGGTGTATTGTGTTCCAAAACTTTGTCAGTCTGGATTTGAAAGTCCCACAGTATTTTTGCGTGTTAATTTTCCACTACCTTTGCGGGTTGATTATCCCTTTACCAGTTCTTTACTACTGGCAGGTGGTACTTGTGACATAAGTTCCAGTGAATCATTTGGGCCACAGAGCTGTGCCTCTGTTTGTTGTTCGTCTGTGCAATTTTCTTGCAGCAGCTGAGGAGATGATGCATCGTTTCATCCGCTTCCTTGCACAGTCTGCATTTTGGGTCATCAGCTGATTTTTCAATCCTGGCCTTAATGGCATTTTTTTCCTGATGGCTTGCTTCTGGGCTGCAAGAATCAGGCCTTTTGTCTCCTTCTTCAGGGTTCCATTTGTGAGCCATAACCAGGTCATCTCCTTGTCAACTTTTCCTTCAATTTTGTCAAGGAATAACAACAACAACAACTACTACTACTACTACTATTAGACTCCTATATTTCACACCACAGGAGGAACACCATCCTTCCCACGTCAGCATAGGCGAATCTGTGCTTAAGTCCGTCCAGCAGTTCACCTCCCTGGGAAGCATCATCTCTTCAGACGCCAAGATTGATAAAGAAATAGATCACAGATTAGCAAAGGCATAGAGTGCATTCGGAAGGCTTCACAAAAGAGTCTGGAGCAACAAGCACCTGAGGCAAAGCACCAAAATCAGTGTATACAGAGCTATTGTACTGTCTATTCTCCTCTATGGGTCTGAAACATGGGTCACCTATTACTAACACTTACGACTCCTCAAACGCTTTCATCAGCGCTGTCACACAATCCTAAATATACGCTGGACTGACTATGTGACTAATGTTGCTGTCCTTCAGCAAGCAGGGGTCACCAGCATTGAGGCCATGCTGTTGAGAACACAGCTGCGAAGGGCAGGGCAGGGCACGTCTCTAGGATGGAGGACCACTGCCTCCCAAAGATACTACTCTATGGTGAACTCGCCACAGGTCAGCGCAAGAGAGGCACCCCCAAAAAGAGATATGAGGACTCCCTGAAACAACATCCCAGGCTCGGCCAGATTGATCACCAACAATCGTCCACCCTGGCCTCACATCGGGAGGCATGGAGACGCACTATCCACAATGTTCTAATGTTTTATGTGTTTTATCTGATATTTTATTGCTGTAAACCGCTCTGAGCTCCGGAGAGAGCGGTCTATTAAGCTGAATAAATAAATAAATGTTGCGCCCTCTTTCGAGAAGACACGCCGAATGGGTCTCGAAGAGAAACGACAACGCAGAAAGAACCGCAACTTGGAAACAACATCACCCAATGAGACTTTCTGCTGTGCTTTCTGCAACCGAACTTGCCTATCTCAGATTGGCCTTTTTAGTCATCAACCTGCTTGTAAAAAGCGTGAGATGAGTCCTTCCTAAGAATCTTTGTTCGCGAAGTAATCCCGAGAGAGATATTTCACTAGGGAAAAATACTTTTTCTAACATGCTCGTAAGTTCCTTGCAGCATTGATTCACTTGTATGCTTCCCCCAAATTTTAGCACGGAGTTAGAAGCGATTCAAGTGATGCACACAAAACACTTTGGTTTCAGAACAACTTTAATACCCTCCCAAAACCCAAACATCGAAGAGAGCTAGGTTCTGTGCAAGAGGAATACATAATGTGCCCAGTGAGAGGGCGGAGGCTTCTCACATTTCCTTCTTGGAGAAGTAAACAAGGACTGTTCCCTCTCACATTACTTTCCCCCATGTGGCATGGGGTGATGCTTGTAAACATGAAAGCCATTTCTTGTATTTCTTATTACACTTCATTTCATGTCCTTCCCTCCGTCCATTTCAGGCCAAACAGAGACATTTCTTCCAACCAAAAGTTGACTGAAAGACATGGGAAATTGTTATCCACATCCCTTGGATAGACTTGGTGGACAGTTGGAGGCCAACTATAATGCCCCCAAATATAATGCCATGCGCAAACTTTGGCCCTCCAGGTGTTTTGGACTTCAACTCCCACAATTCCTTGCCCACGCCTGCCCCAAGAACCCAGAACACGTCAGTCAATGCTTTATGTTTACGAAGGAAACTAGCTAGCTGCTCTCAGTTACTAGGGGTCTGCTCTTTTTGAATTCCTTTTGCATTCTTCCTCCTTGCACAAAGCAATGCCTGATTGCGAAAGGTTTTAGCCTCACCCCTGCCGGCCTTTCAGCAACTAGGAGAGAGATTAGGGGATTTGACGGCTTCCATTGTGAAGGTGGGGATGGGTCAAGGGGAGGTGACCCAGTTGGCAAACAGAAGTCCTGTCATTTCTGACTGAAATGTGATATCAGTCAGCGGTGAGGTTGATGAATTAGAAGAGTATTATTAAAAATAGAAGTGTGACTATATGTGACGAATGTTGCTGTCCTTGAGCAAGCAGGGATCACCAGCATTGAGGCCATGCTAGAAACACAGCTGCGCTCCTGTCAAAGATATTTCGGTGAACTGCCACGGGTCAGCGCAAGAGAGGCGCCCCAAAAGAGATATAAGGACTCCCTGAAACAACATCTCAGGCTTGGCCAGATTGATCAACAATGGTCCACCCTGGCCTCACATCGGGAGGCATGATGCACTATCCACAATGCTGCGGCCTCTTTAGAAGACAGTGGGTCTATTAAGAATAGTTGGAAAAACTCACCCAAGGAGACTTTCTGAACTTTCTGCAACTAACTTGCCTATCTCAGATTGGCCTTTTTAGTCATCAACGCGCTTGTAAAAAGCGTGGGATGAGTCCTTCCTGAATCTTCGTTCACGAAGTAATGCCGAGAGAGATTAAAAATAGAAGTGTGACTATATAATATTACTTAAAGGAGTAGACTAATAAGGTAAACTCAATAATCTATATAAATAACAATGTAATGTTTGTTTGTGGGATTAACATAACTCAAAAACCACTGGACAAATTGCCGCCAAATTTGGCCACAAAACACCTAACTAACCCAAGGAGTGACCATCACTCAAAAATTGATTTTGTCATGTGGGAGTTATAGTTGGTGGGATTTATAGCTAACCTACAATCAAAGAACATTCTAAACTCCACCAATGATGGAATCGAACCCAACAGGATTCCCATGACCATGGGCATTGATGGGCATTGACCTTGACTTTGGGAGTTGTAGTTCACCTACATCTAGAGAGCACTGTGGACTCAAACAATCATGGATCTGGACCAAACTTGGCACAAATATTCCATATGCCCAAATATGAACATAGATGGAGTTAGGGGGAAAATAGACATTAACATTTGGGAATTGTAGTTACTGGGATTTATAGTTCACCTGCAACCAAAGAGCATTCTGAACCCCACCAATGACAGAATTGGGGCAAACTTCCCACACAGAACCCCCATGACCAACAGATAAAACTTAAGGCCATCCAGTCCAACTCCCTTCACCAGGGCAAGAAAACGTAATCAAAGCCCTTCTGACAAAGAGTCATCCAGCCATAGATATAGATAGATATGATTCACACACAGAGAGATCTAGTATCATACATTTGAAAGGGACCCCTAAAGAAGGATAATAATATGTTGCATGTTCTAGAGTAGTAGTAGTAGTAATAGTAGTAGTAGTAATAATAATCTTTATTTGTACCCCGCCAACATCTCCCCAACGCGGACTCAGGGCGGCTTAAATGAGGCCAAGCCCATCAACACAACAACACAATACAATCAATCAAAAACAACATAATCAACTACCTAGAACATAAACTATAAGGTACTACAATCAATATAAAATTACAGTAAAATAAAACCATTTATGACGCAGGACAATGAGCGGGCAAAACAGACAATCTCCACATCAACACTGACAAAGAAACAGCTAGAAATACTGTTTACCCACAAGCATAAAGAAATTACATATATTACAAACCAACACTTTCTCATTAATTTATTTTCCAGATCACCAGACTGGGCCACAGCAATGCGTGGCAGGGGATGGCTAATAATAATAATAATAATAATAATAATAATAATAATTAGTCCTAAATGCTTGGGAAATGTTCCATTTGTGATTTTGTCATATGAAATCCATAATATATACCTTGTTTGCTGTGACAAACTGTGTTTTTGTGTTAGTACAATAATAATAATAATAATAGTCAACTACTCTGGGACTTCTGAATTCAGAGTTTTGGAGCACAATACTCCTGACCTCACGATTGTGTTAATAAACAAAGTATGGATTGTCAATGTTGCAATCCCAGGTGACAGCAGAATCAACAAGAAGCAACTGGAAAAACTGGTATGATATGAGGATTTAAATACTGAACTGCAAAAACTCTGGCACAAGCCAGTAAAGGGGGTCCCAGTGGTGATTGGCACACTGGGTTCAGTGCCTCAAGACCTTGGCCAGCACTTGGAAACAACTGGCGCTGACAAAATTACCACCTGTCAGTTGCAAAAGGCCACTCAACTTGGATTTGCATACATTATTCACTGATACATCACACAGTCCTAGACACTTGGGAAGTGTCTGACGTGTGATCCAACACAAAAGTCAGCATACAGATCTTGTTTGCTGTGTACCAATCTTGTTGTGTGTCAAATAATAAGAACAGATAAAAGGCTTCATAATCTAGGGGTTTTTTGTCTATAGGTTTTGCATTTCTGTGTATGTGTATTTATTTGTGTGTCTATGTTTTGTTATTTTTAGTAGGCCTTTAGCTGAAGTATTGTAGTAGTAATAGGTTAAATCTAGTTGTGTAGGTTTTTAAAAAAAGAAAACGTAATCTAAAAATTGCGTATATGTCCTATTACTTTTGTGTAATTATATTTTTGTCCATTGAAAGCAAATTATTAAAGAAAAGTTTTGGGAAAGGTAAGGGTTGTAAAAAAGCTTTAAAAATTAACATCAAATTGTTCTGGCACATAACAAATTTTGCTTCCTACTCAAAACGATGACAAATATTTTGTGCAAAATTATATCTGGATGTATGGATATCTCCAAAGCATCTTATTATGAATGTGTGTGTGTGTGTGTGTGTGTGTGTGTGTATATATATATATATATATATATATATATATATATACTTATGACATTTATATGCCACCCTTCTCACCCCGAAGGGGACTCAGAGCAGCTTATAAGTAAAGTGTCAATACAATATATTATATTATTGCCATAGCACAATATTAATATTATAATTACATTGTACTATAACATTATACTGTAATATTTTTACAATATATTATTGTGTATATATATGTAATATTGTATATTATTATTTATATTACATATATTACATGTAACATTGTATATTGTTACAATATTACATGTAATATAAAATATATAATTATAATATATTATTAGTAGTAGTATTACATTGTATTACATTATAATATTATCAATATTATATGTATATGCAATATATTATATGTATATGTATATTATCCTCTCCATTGGAGAGGTGAACTCGCCACGGGTCAGCGCAAGAGAGGTGCCCCAAAAAGAGATATAAGGACTCCCTGAAACAACATCTCAGGCTTGGCCAGATTGATCACCAACAATGGTCCACCCTAGCCTCACATCAGGAGGCATGGAGACGCACTATCCACAATGCAGTGGCCTCTTTCGAGAAGACATGCGAATGGGTCTCGAAGAGAAACGACAACGCAGAAAGAACCGCAACTTGGAAACAACATCACCCAAGGAGACTTTCTGCTGTGTTTTCTGCAACCAAACTTGCCTATCTCAGATTGGCCTTTTTAGTCATCAACGCGCTTGTAAAAAGTGTGGGATGAGTCCTTCCTAAGAATCTTTGTTCGCGAAGTAATGCCGAGATATGTATATTATATTTATATATACAATATATTATATTATACTATATATTATATATTATATTACATATTATATTTATATACAATATATTATATGGAAAAAGAGATATTCAAAAATCTGGAAAAAAAATTCAAACACTTCTGGTCCTAAGAATTTTGGAGAATGGATACATAACCTGTAGTATAACTAACTAATTAGGCCAACGGTAAGGGGTTCAGGAAACCGTAGGGATGTTTAGTTCTTCCTGGCTCCCCACAGAAACCTGGGCAACCTGTGTTCAACAGTCCTTATGCGCCCCACATGCCCTCAAAATTATGGAGGAGCTGTGAAGTTTGCATTTTCTGTGGTTAGCTATGCAGAGTTTGGTGGAAGTGGGATGAGGAGTTTTTGGAGAAAAAGAAAATGTAACCTACCCAGCACACTATCAGACAGGCTCCTTTGAAAATTTACTTACGTGGCGTCCCTTTCGTCGCCTCCTCAAAGGTCACCCGGATGTATGGCTTGCTATAATCCACCTCAAGCTCATCGGAAAATGGCGCTGGCTCCCTCAGCCCCTGGGTTCAGAAAAGGTGCCAAGAAAGCAAGTTTAGCTTGAGCTAGAGGAGAAAAACTCTCAGTTTGTTTATTTAGCTTTGGATCGGAACCTAAAAACTACTCAAGCCCCAGGATCCAAAAATAGTGCTACCCTGTGTTTATAGGAAAGGACCATGGGGAAAATGGAGGTCAATGCATGGCATGTTCCTTTTTAAAGAAGATATCCAATGGATAGGAGGAAAAATGCCTAACGGCCTTGGAAAGTTACAGTATTTAACAGTAAACAGTATTAAAATAGCCGAGGAAAAGACAGGGAGTCTTATGACAGCTTTGAGACTGATGGATTGCAGCACATGCTTTTCTGGATTACAGTCGTGACATAGCGTATCTGAAGAATTGGCAGTGAGCCCAAGAAAGCCCAGGCAAAATTTAACCGGGTGGATTTTGAAATTGTACGCTAGCAAGCAAAACAATGGGTAGAAACCGTAGCAAACATGCAAAACAACACAAAAAACAGGAATAATATCACTGTTATTAGATTTATATATATTCACATAAGTGTAATACCACTAGGGGTTTTTTTTCTTTTTCAAAGTATCATTTAACATTCAATTTTCAATAAGCAATTAGCATAGTAATACAAGTGCACAAATTAGGCGCATATACACAGATAGGTTCAGAAATAATGTATCAAGTGCACAAAGTCAATAGTAGTCCTGACTGGGGACTTTAAAGTCAAACAATAATTAATATTCACGACGAACAGCCAAAAGTATGTATAGTTTCTAATAGCAAAAAATAATAGTCCCAAATGGGTAGCGATTATAGTTCAAACCGCGAATTGCGGACTAGTGGAACTCAAAACCGCTCAGTGGAGGCAAACACTGGGGCACGGCCTGGGCGCGTTGCTTGGGCAGCAAGCGCTGGGGCGTTGCCATGGCGTGTTGTCAAGCCGACGGCTGCTAGCTCAATATCCGAAGTCAGCTGATCGGGCCGTTTCGAAATATGCCTTCGTCAGGGCCTGGTTTAATCCATATTAAGATGTCCTCTTATATTCTGGTTCTCTTATATTAGGCGGGCGTGTAAGACCCACCTCTTCCGGCTGGCTTTCCAGGTGTAGGCCCAGCGGGATCAATAGTGCCAGACCGCCCTTAAGTACTGCAATGTCGTAGACTGTGGTTTTAATGATGTTTTTATCTTGTATTTTTATCTTGTATTTTATGCTGTATTTTAGATTGTCTAGATCAGTGGTTCTCAACCTTCCTAATGCCGTGACCCCTTAATACAGTTCCTCATGTTGTGGTGACCCCCAAACATAAAATTATTTTCATTGGGCATTGAACTTAAGTTTTAGAGTTGTAGTTCACCTGCATACAGACAGCACTGTAGACTCAAATAATGGTGGATCTGGAGCAAACTTGGCATAGATACTCAATATACCCAAATGTGAACACTGGTGAAGTTTGGTGAAAATAGACCTTGACATCTGGGAGTTGTAGTTGCTGGGATGTATAGTTCACCTACAACCAAAGAGCATTCTGAACTCCACCAACGATGGAATTGAACCAAACTTCCCACACAGAACCCCCATGAACAACAAAAATACTGTGTTTTCTGGTGGTCTTTGGGGACCCCTCTGACATCCCCTCGTGACCCCCCAAGGGGTCCCGACCCCCAGGTTGAGAAACGCTGGTCTAGATTGTATTTTAGATTGTCCGTGTATACTGTACACTGTTTGCTTCCTGGCTGTGAGCCGCCCCGAGCCTGTTTGGGAGTGGCGGCATAGAAGCCGAATAAATGAATGAATGAATGAGTAAAAAACTCCACCCAAAGGACAGCATGATCCAACCTGGGGCCCTTTCTTATTACTCCAGTATAGCACTATAGTTGGTCCTTTATATTGTTAGTTTTTATCATTTATTAACAACTCCTCGAACGCTTTTATCAGCGCTGCCTTTGCACAATCCTAAATATACACTGGACTATGTGACGAAAGTTGCTGTCCTTGAGCAAGCAGGGATCACCAGCATTGAGGCCATGCTATTGAGAACACAGCTGCGCTGGGCAGGGCACGTCTCTAGGATGGAGGACCACTGCCTCCCAAAGATACTACTCTACGGTGAACTCGCCACGGGTCAGCGCAAGAGAGGCACCCCCCAAAAGAGATATAAGGACTCCCTGAAACAACATCTCAGGCTCGGCCAGATTGATCACCAACAATGGTCCACCCTTGCCTTACATCGGGAGGCATGGAGACGCACTATCCACAATGCTGCGGCCTCTTTCGAGAAGACACGCCAAATGGGTCTCGAAGAGAAACGACAACGCAGAAAGAACCGCAACTTGGAAACAACATCACCCAAGGAGATTTTCTGCTGTGTTTTCTGCAACCGAACTTGCCTATCTCAGATTGGCCTTTTTAGTCATCAACGCGCTTGTAAAAAGCGTGGGATGAGTCCTTCCTAAGAATCTTTGTTTGCGAAGTAATGCCGAGAGAGAAGTCACAAGTAGTGTAAGCATCAGGGCAGCAAGTAGTAAGAGCCAAACCACCTAGAATCATAGAGAGCTCGTGGGCCATCTAGTCCAACCCCATTTTGCCAAGAAGCAGGACAATCGTGTTCAAAGCACTACCAACAGATGACCATTCAACCTCTGTTTAAAAGCCTCCATAGAAGGAGCCTCCACCACACTTCAGGGTAGAGAGTTCCACTGCTGAACAGCTCTCAGGAAGTTCTTCCTAATGTTCAGGTGGAATCTCCTTTCCTGTAGTTTGAAGCAATTGCTCCAGTGCATCCTAGTCTCCAGGGCGGCAGAAAACAAGCTTGCTACCTCGTTCCTGTGACTTCCCCATACATTTTCATACATGGCCCTGACCATGTCTCTTCTCAGCCATCTCTTCTGCAGGCTAAACATGTCCAGCTCTTTAAGCCGCTCCTCATAGGGCTTGTTTTCCAGACCCTTGATGATTTTAGTCACCCTCCTCTGGAAACTCTCCAGCTTGTCAATATCTCTCTTCAATTGTGGTGCTCAGAACTGGCTAGCATTGTGTAATTACAGCCAAGTTGATGTAACTGCTGGGGTAATAATGGAGGAAAATATCACTCCTTGTTAAGGTGCTGGAAGGTTGGCGTTCTGAGAAGCTTGTGTCTTGAGGAGACTGAAGGTTGGAGTACAAAACCAGCCTGCTGTAAGTAAGAAGTCTCCAGTTATCTGGAAGTATCAGGAAAAGAAGACTGGATAAGTATTCCAGTCTTCAGCCACTGTAAATGGACTCTGCGTACATATTTTTGTATGAAGTCTTCTGCAAAGACGAAGGTGTGAGTTTACTCTTTAATTGGAGGGGGAAAGCTCCCGCAGCTGTTTGGGACTACACACACCAATCTTCATCATGACATATATCAATGTTTTGCATCAGTAAATTCAAACAACCACGATGTGAAAAATATTAGGGGGGAAAAATAATCCAGCACCATGTTTGTGCTGTTTACCTATTGTATAGAATGGAATCTGAGCATCCACAAGGGGTTTCGTGCCCAAGCCTCCGTGGATACTGAGGCCTGACTGTATTATTCCACTCTATAAGCCATGGTTGCATTTGAGGAAATACTGGAATTGGCAGTTTGGGCAGATACTAGAGTTCACTTGCAGAGAACTTTAAATACTTTGTGAAATTCCAAGTACTAGGATTTCTTAGGAATACAGGCTCATGCTACAACACTTGCGGCATGCTGTATATATGCACACCTCCACACACATTTCAAAGCTTTTGGGCAGTTGTGGGAACTATGAGCTAAATGTGGCCCTAAGATCTCCACCGTGCTGTTCTTGCACATTCATGCTCCATCTGTAGCCTCAGTGGGCGGGCCAGACCCTACCTGGAAACCAAGACTCCCTCACAGGCCGGTTTATTTGTTCATTTAAGAACATAAGAACATAAGAAGAGCCATGCTGAATCGGACCTCAGCCCATCTAGTCCAGCATTCTGTATCACACAGTGGCCCACCAGTTGTACACGGGATCTCGAGCAGAAGGGAGGGGCAAAACCCTGACCTGCTCCCGACCCCCACAACCAGTACCCAGGGAAATCCTGCCTACCTCAACCAACTCCGAGGTGGCACTTGGATGTCCTTTTCAGTACCGTAACTACCGATACACTTGGTATCCATGAATCTGTCTAATCCTGCCTTGAAGTTGTTCAGGCTGACAGCTGTCACAACCTCTTCTGGAAGTGAGTTCCATAACCCAATGACCCTCTGGGTAAAGAAATATTTCCCTTTATTAGTCCTAATTTTCCTACCTTGGAGCTTCAGGGAGTGCCCTCTAGTCCTAGTGTTTTGTGACAAAGAAAATAGTTTTTCTTTATTCACCTTTTCTATCCCATGCATGATTTTATACACTTCGATCAAGTCACCTCTTAAACGCCGTCTTTCAAGGCTGAAAAGACCAAGGCGTTGCAACCTGGTTTCATAAGGGAGCCGCTCCATCCCTTGGATCATTCTTGTTGCCCTTTTCTGTACCTTTTCCAGTTCCGTTATATCCTTCTTAAGGTGCGGAGACCAGAATTGTACACAGTACTCCAAATGTGGCCTTACCATCGATTTGTAGAGAGGTAATACAACATTTGCTGACCTATTTTCGATTCCCTTCCTGATCATGCCTAGCATAGAATTTGCTTTTTTCACTGCTGCAGCGCACTGGGTTGACATCTTCATTGAGCTGTCCACCAAAACCCCAAGATCCCTTTCCTGGTTTGTCTCGGAAAGCTTTGACCCCATCAATTTGTAGGTGTAGTTGGGGTTCTTTGCCCCGATGTGCATGACTTTACACTTGTTTAGGTTAAAATGCATTTGCCACTTTGTTGCCCATTCACTCAATTTCGAGAGATCTTTCTAGAGCTCTTTACAATCAGTTTCATTTTTAACTACCCTGAACAATTTAGTGTCGTCTGCAAACTTTGCTACCTCAGAATTCACTCCTACATCCAGATCATTAATGAATAAATTAAAAAGTAACGGACCCAAAACTGAACCTTGGGGTACGCCACTTCTCACCTCTTTCCACCCAGAGAAATGTCCGTTTATTACCACCCTTTGTTTCCTACAGTTTAGCCAGGTTCCAATCCAGGACAAGACCTGTCCCCTGATTCCATGGCTGAAGAGCTTATTTAGGAGCCTTTGGTGAGGGACTTTGTCAAAAGCCTTTTGAAAGTCAAGGTAAACAATATCAATTGGGTTCCCTTTATCTATGTGTTTATTTACACCCTCAAAGAATTCTAACAAGTTAGTAAGACATGATTTGCCTTTGCAGAAACCATGTTGATTTTCTTTCAGCAATGCCTGTTCTTCTATGTGCCTAGTAATTTTTTCTTTAATAATGGTTTCCATCACTTTGCCTGGAACTGAGGTTAAACTGACTGGTCTATAATTTCCTGGATCACCTCTGGATCCTTTCTTGAAGATCGGTGTTACATTTGCCTCCCTCCAGTCCTCGGGTACAGTGCCTGACCTTAGAGAAAGGTTATATATCTTAGCTAGAAGTTCAGCAATTTCACGCTTGAGTTCCTTAAGAACTCTGGGGTGGATGCCGTCTGGACCTGGTGATTTGTTGACATTTAGTTTAGTAAGGCATATGAGAACATCCTCCTTGTTTATCTCTATCTGTTTTAATTCTTTTAATTCCCTTCCTGAAAAAACTGACTCAGCTGAAGGCATATGTTGTCTGTCCTCCTGTGTGAAAACGGAGGCAAAGAAGTCATTTAGCCGCTCAGCAATCTCCTTGTCTTCGCTGATTTTCCTTTCTGACCATTGTCGTCGAGTGGCCCAACTGCTTTTCTAGTTGGGTTCCTGCTTCTGATGTACTTAAAGAAGTTTTTTAAAAAAAATATTCTTTGCTATGTGTGCCTCAAAATCTCTCTTGGCTTTCCTGACTGTTGCTTTGCATTTAGTTTGCCAGAGCTTGTGTTCCTTTCTGTTCTCCTCGGTAGGAAGGACATTTATATGCCGCCCTTCTCACCCTGAAGAAAAACAGAGCGGCTTACAAGTAAAATGTAAATACAATATATTATTGCCATAGCACAACATTAATATTATATATTACATTGCACTATAACATTATACTGTAATATTATTAGTAATATTACATGTAATATAAAATATATAATTATAATATAATATTATTAGTAGCAGTATTATATTGTATTACATTATAAATAAAATAAAATAAAACCGTATGTGCACACGCATGTATGCGTATGTGGTGAGAAAAGAGATCTTGTTTATTTACAGAACTCTGCACTTTGTTGAATAAAGCAATGCAGAAATAGTTTTCCTCAGCAGGACATGAACTTTGTGGCATGTTCCTCTTATTAGGAATCATATTGACTACAGGGCATGGATATTGAAGGTGAAAAGTGGAAAGGGTAGGAGGCGGGGAGGCTGGAGGATTTCTCCACAGCTCTTATGGCAAGGCCTGCTCTTGGGTGACAGGCGGAGAGAACGATTTGAGAGATCTGTCCACCTTTTCTGGGTGGGACAGGAGGGAGTGATCACATTATGGACTTAGGCAAAGCAGGGGATTACAGTTTCATTCTGGCGTAGCGCATCACTCAGGAGCTCCCAACAGAAGGAACGGGCCTTTGAAAAAGGACAATGGTGTCCGCTACTGCCTGGAAAGTGGGTTGTTGTGAATTTTCTGGGCTGAATGGCCATGTTCCAGAGGCATTCTCTCCTGAAGTTTCACCTGCATCTATGGCAGGCATCCTCAGATGTTGTGAGGTATCTTGGAAACTAGGAAAATTGGATTTATATATCTGTGGAAAGAAGCCAGACCTTGAAACTGCTAGGCCATTAAATGCTAATCAAGGTGGTCAATTGAAACTTTCACAGCTACCTCAAACAGACAAGTGTTCTTTCTCCCACCCTGGACGTTATTTCACAGATATATAAACTAGGCTTGGTTGATCCCCCCCCCCCAAGTTTCAAAAGGGGGCGCTGGTGGTTCGATTCTAAAGTCAACTCCGATTTTCACAGAAAAAAATGTTCAAAACTTTTCAAAACTTCCGAGACTTCCGAATCTTTTCGTTAATGGTTTGGAAGTGTTATTTCCTGTTTCA
Source organism: Anolis apletophallus (assembly GCA_030556195.1). NCBI lineage: Eukaryota > Metazoa > Chordata > Lepidosauria > Squamata > Anolidae > Anolis > Anolis apletophallus. The sequence continues at coordinate 5,912,875 of JARBWK010000010.1, read as the reverse complement.
TTGGGTGCTTTACTTTGAAAGTAGTTGTTTTACTCCAGAAGCGGGGAAAAGCAAGCGGAGGAAATTCCTTCCTTTTCTGGTTTAAAACTGGCTTCTGTGGCTTTAAAACTGGCTTCTCTGGCTTGAGCGGAGGCCATAACCAGAAGAGGGGAAAAGCTGAATCATTTCCGATTCACTTCATGAGTCGTAACAAAAATGGCAGAAAAAGCTTTGGAAGGGCAAAGGAACTTCCAGGGTGTTTTTTTTTATTTAAAAAAACAACTTCAAAATTGCTTCAAAAAGGTAATTTTTCCGAATTTATTCAGAATTACGAAGATCCCAACGGTACCTAAGCATGCCTAATATAAACCTCACTTGCCTAGTTCCCAAAAGACCTCACAACCTCTGAGAATGCGTGCCATAGAAGTGGGCGAAACGTCAGGAGATAATGCTTCAGAAACATGGCCAGACAGCCCAGAAAACTCACAACAACCCATTGATTCTGGCCATGAAAGCCTTCAACAATGCCCAGAAAGCTTCACAGAAGTAAACTGGTAGTTTCTGCATAGTCACAACTTTGCTGTTGATCTATGAAGGGAAGGGTAGGGTGAAACTGCTTGCTAATGGTGCCAACATGTCTCATTTGGCTCCACAAACAATTTCCTTTTCCTCTTTTTATGATCTTTCCTGGGCACACGGGACAATGCGGGAACGAAACACTGGAAGTGAAGAAGCATCAACACTTGTGTTTATATAGAGCAGTGTTGCCCAATCGGTGTGCCGTGGTATACTAGTGTGCTGTGAGAGATCATCAGGTGTGCCGTGGGAAATTACAGTGGAGAGAGAGAGAGAGAGAGAGAGAGAGAGAGAGAGAGCCTAGCAGGAAACTTCAGGCAGCGGAAATGAGGATTTCCTGGCAGAAGCAGTAATGCCAGCCAGCCTGGCTGAAGTCAGGGAGAGCCCTCGGCATCCAGAACTTTCCTCCCTCCCTCCTCTCTCTCTCCTTCTCTTCCTTCCTTCCCTCCCTCTGCACGCCAAGGGCTACCTGGCCGGGCTGTGGCTCCTCCTGCTTCCTGGCTCCTGGGCGCTCTTCTGCCCTCCTCCCCTCCGGCAGCAAGGAGGAGGAGAGGGAGGAGGAGTCCGCGAGAGCTGCCCCCGTCCAACCCCGCTCCCAGAGGCTCGAGGTGAGGCTTTCTGCCCTCTAGCCCCTCCGCGCCAGGGAAAGGGAGCAACCCCTCATCTCCTGGCCTCTCCTGGCTGGGCTCCGGGTTTGCTGAAGAGCAGAGCAGAGGCCGGGATGCGCAGCTCCACAGCCCAGCTTGGTTCCTTCCCGATCTGGACCCAAGGCAACAGCAGGGAAGCCGAAGGGACGCAGGGGGGAGGCACTCCCGGGAGGGGGGCTGAACCTCTTCGGGAAGGAGAGCTGGGGTGGTGACGGCTACGAGCCTCCTCCGCAGTTTGTTCCGAGGCTTGGAGCCATCCCGTGTGCTCAATTCCTATTCGTCCTGCTCAGCCGAGCCCACGTTCGCTTCGGCCACTCAGCGCAGCCCTCCCCTGCGGGATGGTGACGGGCCTCCTGCACGTGGGCCTCCCGGGGGGGGGGAGGAGGGAGTTTGACGGAAGCAGCGGCATCACGACAGGGGTGACAGTTAGTAAAATGACAGTTAGAGAGTCATTCTGTGACATTTTGGTTGGTGGTGTGCCCCAGGATTTTGTAAATGTAAAAAATGTGCCACGGCACAAAAAAGGTTGAAAATCACTAATTTAGAGCAATGAAAAAGAGAGAAACCCTGCAATGTAGGACTCCCCAAACAAGGCCCCTGGCCCGGCTCCCACCATAAACTTTAGACTGAGGGTCTCTTTGAGTCTGAACACCTTGAGAGCACACAGCAACAACAACAATCCTAATTAACTGGACTATCTCATCGGCCAAAAGCAAGCCCACACTTCCCATTGAAATACTGGTATGTTTATGTTGGTTAAAACAGTTCTTCATTTTAAATACTGTATTGTTCTTTCATGTCTTTTTGCTCTACAAATAAGATATGTGCAGTGTGTAAAGGATTTAGTTTTGTTTTTTTCAAACTATAGTCTGGATCCCCAAAAGTAAGATGGACCATGAACCGGCCCTCATCTTAAAAGGTCTGAGGATTCCTGTTTATGAGGAACACTATATAAATATGTGCAATTTTTTTAAAAAAAATATCCAACACAAATGAAATAACTATTTAGCATTTCAATGAGATGTATGAGGTTGATGGGATGAAACCAGCTTTTGAATGTTGGGTGGAATATTAGATATCAGATTTCATCATCAAACATTTTTTTTAGCTCCCACAGTTCAGTAGTTTTGTTTATTTCACAGAGACATAGGCCCCTTCTACACTGCCATATAAAATCCAGATTATCTGCTCTGAACTGGATTATATGGCAGTGTAAAAGGTAAAGGTTTTCCCCTGACATTAAGTCTAGCTGTGCCTGACTCTGGAGGGGTGGTGGTGCTCATCTCCATTTCTATGCTGAAGAGCAGGCAATGTCCATAGACACATCCAAGGTCAATTGGCCGGCATGACTGCATGGAGTGCCACTACCTTCCTGCCAGAGCATTATTTATTTGCCATGCTTGTATTTTTTTTTAATTTCAATTATTTATACCCCGCCTTTCTCTACCCCCGAAGGGGGACTCAGGGCGGTACCCACTGATCTACTCACATTTGCATGTTTTCGAACTGCTAGATGGGCAAAAGCTGGGGCTAACAGCGGGAGCTCACCCCCGCTCTCTGGATTTGAACCACTGACCTTTCGGTTAGCAAGTTCAGCAGCTCAACAATTGAACCTGCTGCACTACCAGGTGTATAGTGTCCCTTTATACTTCTTTGTTTGAGAACGGAGCATCATGAGGCGTCTCTGTCTCAAGATGCTCTCTTCACACACAGATGTGAGATTCAGCATTAGGGACCCTTCTTCTACCAAACTGAGATAACTTTCTTTTGTCTATCTACACTTTTAGCTGCAATGTACTAACAGCAAGAACAAAAATTAAGTTTTAAAATCTTACCAGAGAATCCTGCATATATTCTCTTGTTTCAGACCATAAACTCATATATAACACTGGCTACATTGCACTCTAAGAAGCCCCCGGTGGCACAGTAGGCTGCTGAACTTGCTGACCGAAAGGTTGCAGGTTTGAATCCGGGGAGCGACGTGAGCTTCCACTGTTAGCCCCAGCTTCTGCCAATCTAGCAGTTCAAAAACATGCAAATGTGAGTAGATCAATAAGTACTGTTCCGGTGGGAAGGTAACAGCGCTCCATGAAGTCATGCTGGCCACATCACCTTGGAGGTGTCTACGGACAATGCTGGCTCTTCGGCTTAGAAATGGAGATGAGCACCAACCCCCAGAGTCAGACACGACTGGACTTAATCTCAGGGGGAAATCTTTACCTTTTACCTATGTTGCACACTATTCTGCTAGAGTTGCCAAATATTCCTACACAACAAAGGTTTCCTTCCACTTTTCTTGAAGTTAAACATTAAGGAAGGCATGGGCAAACTTTGGCCCTCCAGGTGTTTTGGACTCTAATTCCCACAATTCCCTGTTGGAGTCCAAAACATCTGGAGAGCCAAAGTTTGCCCAGAAGTTCTCCACACACAAAGTGAGTCAGACCTCTCCCTGTTGGGCTTTTTAAAAACTTACTAAGCAGCTCCTTGGCATTTTCAGGGGGATGCCATCCGTCTCGGCGGCCCCGTTGGGTCCCACCCCTTCCTTCCTCCGTTTCCTGGAACTGAACCTGGAAGAGGCCTGGGGTTCCATCCCACGGATTGCGTCTGGAAGCTCAGCTGGAAAGACCTGCAGGAACGAAGAACAAGAAGAAGCAGGAGGTTTATAGCTGCCAGGGGGTCAAGAGATCTCCAAAGCCTTGTGGGACAAGCGATGAGAAAGTGGCAGCGGCTAACGGTGGTGAATGGCAACAGCCACTGCTACGTCCTGTCAGCGAATGGGACCAAGCTGGGGATATCTGTTGCCTTTCCCAGCTGCTCTTATCTGCTGCAGAGGTAATAAATGCCAGGTGCCAACTGGCTGCCAAGAAGCCTCCCTCTCCCATGACCTAGCAGGAATGTTGCAAATGAAAGCTTATTTTAGCAGCCGGCCAAAGATTAGGCCCACGTCCCAAGTTCAATGGGGCAGGAGTGTCAGAAGCACCGAATCAAAGAGTTGGAAGAGTCCACAAGGGTCATCCAGCCCAGCCCCACTTGACCATGCAGGAAAACACAAGCAAAGCACTCCTGACAGATGGCAATCAAGCCTCTACAGTAAAACATCCAGAGAAGTCGTCTCTAACACCCTCTGAAGCAGAATATTTCATGGTCAAATAGCTCTTACTGTCAGGAATCATAGAATCCTTGAGTTGGAAGAGACCTGGTGGGCCATCCAGTCCAACCCCATTCTGCCAAGAAGGAAAATCACATTCAAAGCACGCCTGATAGGTGGCCATCCAGCCTCTGCTTAAAAGCCTCCAAAGAAGGAGCCTCCACCACAATCCGGGGCAGAGAGTTCCACTGCTGAACAGCTCTCAGTCAGGAAGTTCTTCCTAATGCTGAAGTGGAATCTCATTTCCTGTAGTTTGTTTGTTTATTTTATTTATTTACTTTATTTATATTCCGGTCTTCTCACCCCGAAGGGGACTCAGAGAGGATTACAGGTACACATATAGATGAACAGAGGCAAACTCTGGCCACCAGGGGGAGCTGACGCACTCATCTCTGTGTTCCAGCGTCCCTTGTTGTTCCTTCCGCATTCCTCAGCGTTCCTGGAGTTCTTTAATGGCCTCATAATTCAGTCAAAATTTGCCTCCCCAGTTAATGTGGTACTTTTATCTCCTACTTGACAGATGCAACTGTCTTTCGGGCTACAAAGGTCGACAGCAGGCTACACTTAAAGGTCGAGCACCCACCTCGACCCGGGCAGGCCTCGAACTCATGACCTACTGGCCAGAGAGATCTTATGCAGCTGACACTTAGCCAGCTGTGCCACATTCCTGGTTTGAAGCCATTGTTCCATTGCGTCCTCGTCTCCGGGGCAGCAGAAAACAAGCTTGCTCTCTCCTCTCTATGACTGCCCCTAACGTATTTATATAAGGCTATCATGTCTCCTCTCAGCCTTCTCTTCTTCAGGCTAAACATGCCCAACTCTTTAAGCTACTCCTCACTACATTAGGAATGTAATGCTCTTCCTAAACATTAGCTGGAATCACTTTTCCACTGAAACAATCTGAATCCATTGCTGCCTTAAGTCTCTGGAGCAGCAGAAAACAAACTTGTCCCTTCCTCCATGTGACATCCATTCAAATGTTAAACATGGTTTAAATGTCCCACCTCAGCCTCCTTTTCTCAAAGCTAAACATTCCCAAGCTCCCCCAGTCGTTCCTCACAGAGCTTGGTTTCCAAACCTTAGGGCCATTTGATCGCCCTCTCCAGGTCACCTTCCATCTTATCCATCTCCTTACAGAACTGCTTTTCCCAGAGCTGGACACAAGATTATTCCAGGTGAGGTCTGACCAAAGCTGAAGAGAGTAGAACTATGACTTCCCTTAATCCTGGCACTGGACTCCTGTTGATGCAGCCTTGAGTCACATTGGTTTTTTTAGCTGCTGCATCATAGGTTGACTCGTATTCTGCTTGTGATCTACTAAAACTCCTAAATCCCTTTCACATGAAAAAAGGGATGGGAAGGAGAGGGAAGCCTCAAAAGGAATAGGAACCAGCTGCCTTGGACACAAAGCCTGGGCAACCCCTCCTCCTCATTGGCCGTAGCCAGCTCCGTCTCCATTATTGACCAAACTGACAACCCAGGGCCTCATTTACAGGCCAGTTCTTTTTGTTGGACAGAGGCCACCCTGTGCCCGAGATGCCCTTCTGCCGTTTGCACGTTCCTCTCCAGACAAAAGGAATAATGGGGCGCATTGATTAAAAATGGAATCACGCAGAAAGCAGACAGGCAAGTGTTTCAAGCGCTGGGAACAATGAACTATTTCCAACCACAACAAATGTTCCCGGTGGGGAAACCCAGCGAACGACGTGAAGTCAGAATTCATTAGCGGCAGATTAGATGCTCTCAGACTTGAGCTTAATGTGGACCACAACTGCTTTGCCTGCTACAGAAAACGACTTCCCTGCTACAAATGTTTATAGATAACATTTGCTTCGGCTTTATTTTGTCAACAGAGTTTTCCCTTTTTGAACTGGGTCATGTTTTCCCTTGTGTTTTCCTGGGCAGGGTGTCATATCCACCCCGTGCACTTCAGGAGCTTTTAAATATAATTTAGAAGAACGCTGCCTAGCTTCCACACAATTTGTGGTCCACAAGATCATTTATGTGACCCGCGGCAGCTCCTCAACAGCCTCACATTTTGGGAGGGGATTTCATCTTGGGACAAAAATAGTTCTGCTAAAAATGCCTGCCATGTCACCATGATTTGTCCCAATGCAAGTATCTGAAGAACGTAGAAACCCAAACAGCTAAAGTGAGGCTATCATATTTTGGCCGCATCATGAGATGACACGATTCTTTAGAAAGCTCAATCATGCCTGGTAAAATTGGTAATAGAAGGGGAGGAAAGAATAGCATATTACAAGGGGACAGACTCCATCAAGGGAGCAATAACCACCCTGGATTTTCAGGGTCTTTTGAAGGTCTCTCATTCATAGGGCTCCCATAAATCAAAGGCAAATTCGTGGCAATTTATATCAACAACTGGAAGATGGTTCTGGTTGGAAAAATAAAGGCTTTTCCTGAGACTAAAAAGCCCCCCCCCCAAAGGAAAAAAAGGTATCTAGATTGCTTCCAACCCCATCCCAAGGGGCACAGAGGGGTCATCAGATAGATAGATAGATAAATGCAGGCAAGTATAAATAGGGTTTTGAGTTTCATAGGAAGATAATCCACCAAATGTGTGGCTGTTGCCCAATACAGCTGACAGACATATATGTATGTGTTTTCAAAGGCTGTCATGGCCAGAATCACTGGGTTGCTATGAGTTTTTCGGGCTGTATGGCCATGTTCCAGTAGAATGATGCGCCGAACCTGGCGGCTGCGGCCGGTTGTGCCCTTGGCCACATGGCACCATGAGGCGGCCGCTTACTTTGCCTCCACTAAGATCCGCCCCTGACCGGGGGGTCCTAGAACTAAAGCCCAGCAAATAATGAGGGCCTACTGAAAAACACAACTAAAATATATAGCATGTCCACAAAAAAAAGATGATAGATCCTTTCACAGGAGGGATTTTACAATCTTAGCACATCCAAGGAGCCCTATCATGGCACTGGAATCCGAAGAATGCTTATCTCTTATCTGAAATGCTTGGGAGGAAGAATACTTTGTCTTTCAGATTTTGGAAAACCAGTACAGTATTTGAATAAATGTATAGTATGAGATATTTTGGAGGCAGGACTCAAGTCTAAACATTGACTTCATTTATGCTTCAAATACACCTTATACACACAGCATGGCAGTAAATTTATACACAAGATTTTAAATAGTTTTGTGTGTAAAGCAAAGGTTATGCGCACTATCCGTGCAGAAAGGTGCCAGTATCTTAGCCACCCTTGGAATAAAACTGGATTTTTGGAATATTTTGTATTGCACAACCTGCACAAAAATCTGGCTTGGAATGCAGCAGGTTTTCTGTTAGAAAGTCTTGCTTTTTAAGGAATGAGGCTGGAACAGTCCTGTAAATTAAACTCTACATGAGGTGCATTTGCACTGTGGAGTGAATGAAGTTTGACACGCCGGCTCAATTCTATGGCATCCTGGGAGTTGGAGTTTGGCGAGGCACCAGCCCTCTTTGGAAGAGGAAGCAAAAAATCTTGTAAAACAACAACAATAATTCCACTGTACTGAGCCACGGCAGTTTGAGTGGTATCAAACAACATGAACTCTACAATGTAGATGCAGCCCTTGGTTAGAAGTCACACACTGGGAGGATATTTCAGGAGCAAAAAGAGTTATTAAAAGTGGGAAATGTGGGACACAGTCCCCAAATGTGGAGGCCTGGTGAACGTGAGTGCCACGGAGGATTTCCTGTCCCGACGCTGAGAGAGGACAGCTTGGCATTTCTGAGCTGTGAGCTCAGCCACATGCCGGAATCATGCGCTACGAAGTGGTGCCATTTCTGCAACTGCTCTTTTGCTGAATCACACCCCACCCTAAGCAAATCCTCGTCTCAGCACTGTATTCCGTAGTTCTGTATTCCGAAATGTCGAAACGAATGGGGTGAAGTTTTTGTCTCTGATTATATCAAAAAATCCCAAGGATCAGGCATGGGAAAACTTCGTCCCTCTAGGAGATTTAGAATTCAACTCCCACAATTCCTAACAGCCAGTAGGCTGTAAGGAATTGTGGGAGTTGAAGCCCAAAACATCTGGAGGGGCAGAAGTTTGCCATTACTGATATAGATGCTAGACTCCTCTTGATGAAGCATAAAATCACATTGTCGCATCACATTGTTAGCGCATGTTCAGCTTGTGTTCTATTAAGGCTGCTAGATTTTTTTCACTCATATAGTTGTCAATCGGGTATCACCCATCCTACATCTGTGCATTTCACTTCTTCTGCCAAAGTGCAGTACTGTACAGCTCTCCTTGTTGAAATCCCTTTTGATAGTTTTGGCACACAACTTTCCAAACATTACATGTTGGTGACAAACTTTTTAGGCATGCACCATTTCGTGACACAGTCATTCAGACTGTCTAGCAAACTGGAGGTTACACCAACCCCTTATACAAGATGCAAACACATACATGAATTGTAATAACAAAATGTATGGGGGCACAACTTATCTCATTAAAATCTTTCATTTATATAATTGAAAAAATATATGCTTGATTGCCTATTTTACGTAGACTCAGAGGTTTCACATCCTACACTCTGCAGCCGACCCATTAATGTGTCATGACACACTGTTTGGAAAGCTCTGCTCTAATCTGTGACGGTCTTTTTGGATTCTTAACCTGTTCTCCCTGATGTTCGCTCTCCCTCCCAATTTGGTCTCATCTGCAAATGTGATCGGCATGCCTTCTATGCCATCTTCCAAGCCATTGATAAAGCAGTTGAACAGCACTGAAAGGCCCAGGACAGACCCCCGTGGCACCTTCGAGTCACTTCCTTCCTCATGAGGAAACAGGTGCAGTAAATAATTCTAGAGAAGTGCCTTGTTTCACATTTTGTCAAGCCTAGGATGACTACTCAGACATTCTAAACTCAATGAGAGAGACTGCGTGAGTCATCCTGTAGCCTATTTGTCTTTCTGGCTCCTATAAAACAGTCCCTCATCTGATGAGACAATCTTTTACATACAAACAAACCTGTTCACTTATGCCAACTTGGATATTGAATTGGAAATATTTTTGGGTGTAGACAGAATTGCAGTCTGTAGAAAAATGTACTGACTCACGCTTCAAAATGAAAATTTGTACTGCTGAATGTTGTGAATTGAAGAAAGTTTTCTTGGTCACAAATTTTCACTGAATCAATATATTTTATGCTCTGGGAATCTAATCTGATGAATCACGTGGAAGTTGTGACATGCCACTTGCTATTTCATTACAGTAAATTTGACCTTGTGTTGTTGTTTATCTGTTCAGTTGCTTCCGACTCTTGTTGCCCTCATGGACCAGTCCATGTCAGAGCTCCCTGTTGGCCATCGCCACCCCTACCTCCTTCACAGTCAAGCCAGTCACTTCAAGGATACCATCCAACCACCTTGCCCTTGGTCGACCCTTCTTCTTTTTTCTTTCCATTTTCCCAAGCATCATTGTCTTCCTTAAGCTTTCCTGTCTTCTCATGATGTGGCCAAAGTACTTCATCTTTGCCTCTCATCTCCTTCCCTACAATGAGCAGTAAGGCTTTATTTCCTGGAGTATGGACTGGTTGGATCTTCTCATGGTCCAAGGCACTCTCAGAATTTTCCTCCAGCACCACAGTTCAAAAGCATCTATCTTCCTACGCTCAGCCTTCCTTATGGTCCAGCCCTCACATCAATAGGTTACTACGGGGAATACCATTGCTTTAACTATGTGGATCTTTGTTGCCAGTGTGATGTCTCTACTCTTCACTATTTTATCGAGATTGGTCCTTGCTCTCCTCCCAAGAAGGAAACATCTTTTGATTTCCTGGCTGCAGTCTGCGTCTGCACTCATCTTTGCACCTAGAAATACAAAGTCTGTCACTGCCGCCACATTTTCTCCTTCTATTTGCCAGTTATCAATCAGTCCAGTTGCTAGAATCTTCGTTTTTTAAAAAAGTTTAACTGCAACCCAGCTTTTGCACTTTCTTTTTTCACCTTGATTAGAAGTCTCCTCAGCTCCTCCTTACTTTCGGCCATCAAAGTGGTATCATCTGCATATCTAAGTTTGTGAATGTTTCTTCCAGCAATTTTAACCCCAGTCTTGCATTCGTCAAGTCCCTTATTGATTTGTATACATTTATACATTATACATTGACCTTATTGTTTTGTATACATTTGCCATTCATAAAGAGGCTGGAGTCAGGCAATAGAAAAACAGAAGTCAAAGGTCTGGCCTCCTTACTCCATAGACCTCCTTTATGCTGGTTAGGGATGTCTGGAATTGTTAACCAATACCAAGAGTACTAGGTCGGGGAAGATATTTTGAGTATCCACCTTGTAGTAATTTTCATGCAGGGGTTCTCAGCATTTGCTCTTCTGAATCTTTTGAACTTCTAGGTCCCAGGACACTGACCACGAAGACTAGACCTTCTTGGAGTCAAAGCCCCAAATTTCTGAAGATCCTCAAAGCCAATCCCTGGGACTCTTGGCCATCTTATTTAACAGAAGATAAAAAATCATACAAAAACAAACCAACTCATACTGCAATAGCAAGAAGGCTAATTCTCAACTCTACTGACATGAGGAAATCAAACAGGCATTTGGTTCAGGTCCAGAAATGCCTGACCATCACAAGCTCCACGCCCTTTCCTCTCATCCTTTGGCATGAATTCTGGTCTGGCTACATCCAATGCTAAGTACAGTAACCAAGCAAAGACAAACAATGAGGGCAAGCTACAACAACATGCATACATTACATTAATGGAAAATAATCTCTGTTTGAGTTTGAGGGTCCAAAAAGAATACAGCTGACTCTCTGTGTCCGTGGGTTTTGCATCCATTGACTCAACCGACCACAGCTGGGAAATATTTCGGGGGAAACCAAAATCCAAACAGTAAACCTTGATTTTGCCTGGCACCAGCCACTACTGATGTGTCATATACCTTGTCATTTCACAGATGTCCACAGATCATACAAGTGCTTTGCCAATTTATATAAGGCACACCATTTCATTATATCACTGAGTAGTCATAGCAGTAAAAATATGCGTCATTCATTTCTTACCTGCCTCTCCTCATAGACTGAGAAGGGGAACAAGATAGAAAAATACATATTAAAATATGCAATGGGACTTGAACATTCATGTTTTAAAGTTAGGAAGGGGGGTTTCCTGGAACCAGTATGGTATCTGTAATTCTGGGGTTGGAAAAGTGCAGCCGATTAACTGCATGTGGTCCCAAACTTTGCTTCTGGGGCCCAAGAAGTCCTACGTCAATCTCTTTCCCGATTGAAACAAAATGGGGATATTTTGATGTGGCTTTCCTCCTTGAAAACATGGCACAAATATACTAGTTTGTCTTTCTTCATGCTACACAACACCTCAAAACCTTAGTTTTCCCCATTAGAAAAAGTTGGATGGGCCGATAAGAGTTGAAAAGTTGTGCCAGGCAGATTTACCTCTACTCTTAGTGGAGGAAAAGCAACAATGGCTTATCATGAATCAAGGAGATGAGATCTCATGCTTTACTATCTGTATACCTTTATAAAACGGAATGTTTGTATGTGTGTATGTGTGTATACGGAGGGCGGAAGGGCGGATATGTGGCAGCTATTTGCATAAAGTCCTTTGATTGGACAGCCTCGCCACTCCAAAATTCTAAGGCACCAGACAGAAGGCATTGCTAGCCACTGATTAGCCAGCAACCCAGAATCCAGGCCTCTACATTCAAACAACAGGATTTCTTCCCACTGAGGGGAAAAAAGCCAGCATCCCAGAATCCAGGCCTCTACATTCAAACAACAGGATTTCTTCCCACTGAGGGGAAAAAGCCAGCAACCCAGAATCCAGGCCTCTACATTCAAACAACAGGATTTCTTCCCACTGATGGGGAAAAAGCCAGCATCCCAGAATCCAGGCCTCTACATTCAAACAACAGGATTTCTTCCCACTGAGGGAAAAAAAGCCAGCAACCCAGAATCCAGGCCTCTACATTCAAACAACAGGATTTCTTCCCACTGAGGGGAAAAAGCCAGCAACCCAGAGTCCAGGCCTCTACATTCAAACAACAGGATTTCTTCCCACTGAGGGAAAAAATGCACCATCAACATTCCCTCCCCACTTGGCTCTGTGAAAACAAAATGGATTCCTGTATTCTCCTCCCCTCAGCTTTTAGAAAACGGCTGCCTGCCATGCACCCTTTTAAAGTTACCAATAGCAGGCCATAACATTACAGGCCCCAAAACAGAGTTTAGGGCAGGATGGCCGACGAATGATGGGATTTGCATCCCAATTCACTTCCCAGAAAACATTGTAGCCCCTACAAATCCCCTTCTCCCAGATAGGCCCAAAAGAGGCCTCCATCTTCCCTCTTCAACACAGTGTCAGAGAAAGGCAGCTTCTGACAGGATCTTTAAAACAGGCACTGTCACTCTACAAGGTAAGGCCCTACATCACTCAAAAGACACAAGAGAAAACAATAAATACCTTTCTCTAATGCCTTTTAATGCTTATATAAATAATTCTGGCCCAAAGCCCCTCACCCAGCCTCATTGGACCTTACTGCTAATTCCATGCAGGCCTTTTCCATTTTTTTACTCCTTTCTGTTTTACACCGGTATACTTTCACAGGCCAGGGCGGATATGTGGCAGCCACTTTCACAGGCCAGGGCGGATATGTGGCAGCCACTTTCACAGGCCAGGGCAGATATGTGGCAGCCACTTTCACAGGCCACAGCGATCAGCGCGGGTGATGGACCTGCACCAAACTTGGTACACATAACCCCCCTATGACATGACCCACGTATTATGGGATTTGTAGTACTTTCCAAGACTTTGGTTCCTACAGACCACTGAGGCCACCAAAAGGACCAATACAGACCACACTCAGCACACACAGCCCCCATGACCCACTCTACGTCCTGGTGCAGTTCGGAGGAGGGTGGGCCATGGATGATGGGACTTGAAGTGCCTCTACTCACTTCCCAAGTCCGCTGCAACCCTCATCCAATCACTGATCGAGACCAAACTTGCCATACATAACCCCCATGACTGCCTTCACGTCCTGGTGAGGTTTGGGGGAGGACTGACAATGTATGATGGGATTTGTAGTACTTTTACACCCCTCTGTTCCCACAGACCACTGTGGCCCCCAACAAACACCGAGAAAGTCCACACTTGGCACACAGAGCCCCAGTGACCCACTCTACAGCCTACTGAAGTTTGGAGGGGACAGAACATGGATGATGGGACTTGCAGTACCTTCCCTCACTTCCCAATCCTGCTACAAACCTAATCCAATGACTGATCAACACCAAATCTGGCACACAGAACCCTCATGACCCACTCTACAGCCCGGTGCAGTTTACTGTGAGACGGACCACGGATAATGGGACTTGAAGTGCCTTCACTCACTTCCAAAAAACAATGCATCCCTCATCCATTCACCAATACAGACCAAACTTAGCACACAGAGCCCCCATGACCCAATCTACATCCTACTACACTCTGGGGGGGATGGGACACACAGAGATGATGGGACTTGCACTACCTTCAGTAATTTCATGATACCACTGCAACTCCCAATAATGATGGATCAAGACTAAACTTGGCACACAGAGCCCCCATGACCCACTCTACATCCTGCTGCACTTCTCAAATGACCCGGGCAGGGCCGGGTCCCCAAGCTAGTCTATTATAACTGAAGGTCAAGGGAGGTAGCCAAGGAAAAGCATATTGGAAGGTGGCGGGTGCATCTACACTAAAGAACCAACAGAGTTTGCTACCACTTTGACTGCCATGGCTTAATACTCTGAAATAATGGGTGTGGTTTGGAAAGGTCCTTAAGCTTTCTCTGCCAATCAGTGCTGGTATCTCAGCAAAGTATACATTCCAGGATTCCATAGTACTGAGCCATGATAGTTGGTGGCGTCAAACTGCATTAATTCTAGTGTAGATGCTCCTTTAGTCTTGGAGCAGCAGAAAAACAGCCGATTCCCTCATCTGTCTAACATCCTTTCAAATATTTAACACATGACTATCAAACTACATATTCCAAGATTCCATAGCACTGACCCGCGGCAGTTAAAGTGATGTTAAAATGCATCATTTCTATAGTGTTAGATGCACCCGTAGACTGAAGTTTGCCCTTGTATTTTCTTAAAACAGGGTCAAAGTGTGGACAGTATATCACTTAGCATCACTCTCCTCCAAGACTGGAAAAGTCAGATATTGCTTTAGCATGCAATGCAAAATTGTTTTTTTAACCATGCAATTAAACTCTGAAGATAATGTCTTGTGTGTGATATGGCACAAGCAGACTAACCACCCAACCGACAGGCTTTGCACTGGATTGTGACATCCGCCTACCACTCTCCTTTGCATTTCCTTCACCTTTGGGCCCCAGGCTTTTTTTTCCTGCTCTTTGACCTACGGATTCTGACCTACTCAAAGAAGCTTCTACTTCGTGCAGTATACAATGAAGGGCACTCTGCTTTATGTCACAACATGTTTGGGATCATCCCATATTTGCAAAATAATAAGGCGGATTTGTTTTTTGCTATTGTAAAAAGGTCAAATGACAGAAATAGTCACTGAGCCCCACCGAAATCTTAAACTGCAGCCTGCCCAAATATGAATGTAAACAATCTCATGTACAGTCTTAAAGGTGCTGCCATATGAATGCCTTGAGGGATTTGGAGCCTGCCAGCGACTCGCTCGATGAGCTAGTTACCACCTGGAACTGTAAACTGTCCGCCACTCTCGACGAGATCGCCCCTAAATGCCCTCTCAAACCCTGCAAGCGTTGCTCTCCGAATGATCTTAGAACCATGAAGCGGGGAAAAGACGGCTAGAGCGCATGTGGAGGAAGCTCCGTGACGAACCTTCGGAATCAGCTTATAAGCTCTTCATGGAGGCTTATGAGTATGCTACCAAGGAGGCGAAAAATCTCACTATGCCTCCTTGATAGCGTCTGCAGATTCACGCCCGGCCCAATTATTCAGGATAATTCGGCAGCTGACGATGGTCCCTACCATCCCAAATAATGACGATCGGGCCCTCTCCGCCGAGGCTTTCCAGAATCATTTTGCAGACAAGATTGCGACGCTCCGCCGGGATCTCCCTGCCACGGTTGATACGGTACAGGAACTTGAGACTCTGTGGCCCTCCGCCAGATCCACCTTCGACCGGTTTCGGCCACTGGACGCAGAGGATGTTGACAAGATCGTTGCAGCCCTTTGACCTACCACCTGCTCTCTCGACCCGTGCCCCTCCACGCTGATTCGAGCTTGCGTGGAGGGGTTACGAGGCCCTCTGTTGAAAATAGTCAACTGCTCCCTTGAGCAAGGAGCTTTTCCAGAGGAGTTAAAAGAGGCGGTGGTTAGTCCATTGCTGAAGAAGCCCGGGTTAGACCGCGGCTCCCTCCAATTACCACCCGGTGTCTAATTTGTCATACCTGGGCAAGGTAATTGAGAGGGTAGCAATGGACCAGCTGCAGACTTTCCTGGATGATGCAACCTGGCTAGACCCCTTCCAGTCCGGCTTCCGTTCGGGCCATGGGACAGAGACCGTCCTGGTCTCCATCACAGACCTACTCCGCTGCCATTTGGATCGAGGCGGATCGGCTCTGCTCGTGTTATTGGACCTCACGGCAGCGTTTGATACTGTCGATTACCAACTTTTGACACACGGCCTGGCGGTGGCGGGGGTGAGGGGACAGCTCTCAATTGAGAGCTGTCCCCCTTCCTCCAAAACCGCCTGCAGCGAGTGAAGTGGGGAGGGGTCGTCTCCGAGGGCTCCCCATTACACTGCGGAGTTCCTCAGGGGGCCATTCTCTCCTCGCTGTTATTTAACATCTACATGCGACCACTCGCCCAACTGGTGCGGTGTTTTGGGCTGGAATGTCATCAGTACGCTGATGACACCCAGCTCATTCTGAGGATGGACCCCGGGGTGGAATCTGTACCCGATAATTTCCATCTCTGCCTGGAAGCCGTAACTGGATGGCTGCGAGCCAGTAAGTTGAAGGTGAACCCGCGAAGACGGAGATCTTGTGGCTAGGCCGCCCGGGGTAGAGACCCAGTTGCCAACGCTAGACGGCGTGGCACTCCGCCCGCAACCGTCAGTAAAGAGCCTAGGAGTCCATCTGGACTCCCAGCTGTCTATGGAGGCACAGATTGCCTGCGCTTGCAAGACGGCGTTTTACCATCTACGACAGGCAAAACGTCTGGCTCCCTACCTCTCCCGCTGCGACCTGGCCACGGTGATCCAAGCCACGGTCATCTCGAGGCTCGATTACTGTAATGCGCTGTACATTGGCCTACCCTTGTCGGCGATCCGGAAGCTCAAGCTGATGCAGAACGCAGCAGCGCGCCTGCTCTCTGGAGCCTCAAGATCTGCCCACGTTACTCCACTCTTGCGCGAGCTGCACTGGCTCCCAATTGAATTCCGGGTCACCTTCAAGGTGTTAGTTCTAACTTTCAATGCCTTATATGGTTTGGGGCCAGTGTACCTGAGGGAGCGGCTTACCCCTTATGTACCCAGGAGATCGCTGCGTTCAGAGGGGCTCAGCTTATTGGAGGTGCCTGGCATTAGGGTCTATAAGCTCTCTTGTACGCGGCAGAGGGCGTTTACTATAGCTGCGCCGACTCTTTGGAACTCCCTCCCTGAGGAAATACGAGTCATCTGGGACCTGCTGCCATTCCGCAGAGCCGTCAAGACCTGGCTATTTAGACAGGCATTTGGCCCATAACCAGTGCTTGTTACAATCAGCACTCTGCCGCGCCTCCGCCACTGTACCTGGACTATTCCTATGCTGTTCTACAGCAAAGCTGGAATGGGATTTTAACTGGGGGTTTTAATCGGGTTTTACTGTTGTTTTGTGTGTTTTTATCTGTTATTTTGACCTTGTGAACCGCTCTGGGCTCCAGAGAGAGCGGTATATCAAGCGGAACTAATAAATAAATAAAAATAAATAAAATATTTCTTTCCCCCCCTCCAAAACATTCCTCCTCCTGTACATTTACTGTATATAGTGATGGAATATGGGGTTAGGTTAGGTTCCAGGACCTCCCGCAATAAGTGAAAAACCACAATGTAGGGATGCTCTATTTATTTTAATATTTATACATTATTTTAGTAGTTATACACTATTTTATGTCTTTATAAACTTAAAATAAAGTGAAGGAAAGGAAGGAAGGAAAGGCCTTTCAAGGCTGGAGGGAGGGAGGGAGGACTGAGGAGGGAAAGTGGTTTGGAGAGCGGCGGCAGCAAAACCCCACAAAACAGCAAAAATACCATGACATATATTTTAAATTAATATTTTTAAATCCGCAAAACAGCGAGTCCGCAATAAGCGAACCGCGAAGTAGCGAGGGAACACTGTAATTGTAGACTTCAATAACTAACTAAAACCACAAATAAGTACAAGGAAGTAAAAACTTTTCTGAAATAGTTATAAAGCAGAGGCTATGAGTATCCATCAAAAACAGGGAGGGCAATATAGTAGATAATATAGAATTGCAATGAGACAAGGGGGAGCCATATATGTTTGCCTCCCATTTAGTCAACTGTAGTTATTAGGTATATAGCGAATCTGATTAGTTAAGATGTTTATTATATACATGTAGCCTCATGGTACTGATTGAAACTTAATGAAGTATATTAAAACAACAACAATTGTGAGTCACATATTTCCAATGCCTAAAACTTTCCTACTTGAAAAGGTTGCACATCAGACCAAACGTAACTATGGTGTAGGTATTAAGGAAAGGGCCTTAAAGTGAAATGGTTGGTCTATTCAACTTCAGTATTGCCAGTTAATTCATTCTGTGACCAAGCTCTTAACTCAAAACAAATTTCCCATTGAAATGCAATTAATCTGTTCTGCCAGCCGACCCCCTCCCCATTTTTGTTACATGCTTTAAAATAATTTATATAAATAAAAATGTAATGTTTGTTTGTGAGATTAACATAACTCAAAAACCACTGGACGAATTGACACCAAATTTGGACACAATACACCTACCAGGCCAACCAGTGACCATCACTCATGAAAACACTGAAAAACACAACAGAAGGGACCTAAAAGGCCAAAAAAGCAAAAATACGCTATAGTGCATCCGCAAAAACAACTCCCCCTGGCAAAAAAACACACAATAGCATATCTACACTCTTCCAGACTACAGCTCCCAGCATCCCCTAGACCAGGCCCTTTAGGAGAGGAGGAGGATCCAAATGCACTGCTTCCAAGCTGCAAACGTTCTTCTCCTTGGATTTCTTTGAGAGCATCCCAATCCCTGCATAGTTCCAATTTCCTATTGCTGGACTGCAACTCCTAGCAATCCTCCAGGTAGATAAGATAGATAGATTAGATAGAGATAGATAGAGATAGGTAGGTAGGTAGATCAATCAGGACTGCTAGGAGTTGCAGTCGAAGAATAGGTAGAGAAGGAAGAAAGGGGAGAAAGAGGAAGGGAAAGAAAAGGGGGAAGGGAGGGAAGAGGAAGAGAAGGAAGGAGAGAAGAAAAAAAGGGAAGGAGAAAAAGAAAGGAGAGAAAGAGGGAGGGAAGGTTGGCCACAGCAAAGTGTGGTTGGTACAGCTAGTACTTTATAAATAACAAATAATGTATACATGTACATTCACTGGGAATAACAAAAAAAAAGGAAAGTTCAACTTTAAAATGGTAGCAGCTCAAAGTTGTGGCACAATGGTAAGGAAGCACAAAGCACAAAGCGAAGAGGAAGAAGCATCCTTTTCTTCTTCATCCTGTCCTCATTCAAGCTTCCTTCCCTCTCTTGCTCTGTCTCCCTCTTCATGATGGAAAACATACCAGGAATAAAAAAAACACACAAAATCACCTAACCCAAAGTTCTTCAAAGCAGACAAGAGCAAAGAGGTCAGTAATCTCCCAAAGTGGACAAGAGCACAAGGCATGGTGGCTGCACCCTTGAAGCCCTGAAGCCCTGGACAAGCTGGTTCTGAGATCACTGCCGGGCCTCTGGTTGAGAACTATTTGTATTTGGGCTTTCCTGGTCCACGCCAACCCAATAACCTCAATGCACTACATAACCAACCCACACCATTTTGTGAAGACTTGCTGGCCATTGTAAATTAATGTGGATATTTTGTTTAGATGTTATGTGATTATATAATTTTGTCTGACTACGTGTAGTTTAATTTATTGATGTTAGGTTTAATTTACTGATGTTAGGCTTTAATTTGATGTTAGGTATAATGTTATTTTCATATGTGGGTTTGTCTTTTTTGGATTTTAAGTCATGTTTGTTTGATTTATGTAGGTATTGAATGTTTGCCATTGTATGTTGGAATCCGCCCTGAGTCCTCTTGGGCAGATAAGGCGGAATACAAATAAAGTTTATTATTATTATTATATTTGGAAGTAGCTCTCAACTCAAAATGCTGCTCGTATGTCAAAGCAAAACCTGGGTCAAGTCACGGCACTTAACTCAAAATGTTCTTAAGTTGGGATGCTCTTAAGTCGAGTTTCCACTGTATCTGGATATATTTGTCTTAAGGAAAGTTAATACTCTCTCTATAGTTAATCTTTCCACCAAAAACATACTGCAGCGTCAACTCCCTTGGCAAATAAACAGCTCATTGCCACCACTGTGGTATCTTTCCAGGACCTGTGAATGTTCATAACTTCCCCTTGCAATCACTCCAACCCATCAAGTATGTCTGAGTGGGTTGGACTGAAAAGCATCAAAAGTTCCTATTTACTAATATTATCCCTTTTAAGCATCTCGTGGGCAGCCAAAACAGTGTGTCCCAAATTGCATTTAACATTTGAAAATGATCTACTTTTACTGTTTTAAAACTGAACTTCAGAAGTGTTTTTAGTCTTAAAAAAGATTCTAGTGATTTTTATTTATTCGTTGCCTCGGGAGCTGCTGTGGTCTGGGAGGCAATACAGAAAGACTATACATAAATAAATGTTCTGGCATGAGAGTCAGTGTGGTGTAGTGGTATGAATGCCAGCCTATGGCTTTGGGAGCCAAGGGTTTGACTCTCTGTCCAGCCATGGAAACCCACTAGGTGAACGTGGGCAAGTCACAATATCTCAGCTTCAAAGGAAGACAGTGGCATACCTCTTCTGAGTAAATCCTGTTAGGAAAATCCTAATTTTAGAACCATTGTGTTTCTGTTTTTTCGTGCCAGGACGGCTTGAGAAATTGCAAGTTGTTTCTGATGTGAGAGAATTGGCCGTCTGCAAGGACGTTGCCCAGGGGATGCCCGGATGTTTTTTTTGTTTTACCATCCTTGTGGGAGGCTTCTCTCATGTCCCTGCACGGGGAGCCAGAGCTGAAAGAGGGAGCTCAGCCGTGCTCCCCCTGGATTCAAACCTGCAACCTGTCGGTCTTCAGTCCTGCTGGCACAGGGGTTTAACCCATTGCGCCACTGGGGGTTTCTGGTATAGTGATTTGACTGCTGCACTAAGTCTCTGGGAGATGACATAAAATCACTGAGTGAACTTGGGAAAGTCATATTCTCTCAACCGCTGATAAAAGGAACAGTAAAACACACACATCGTAAAAAAAAGACTTGTCAGGGAATCCCTGTAAAGTTTATGCCATTTGACTCTACTTTAACTGCCATGATTTTGTGCTATGGGATCGTGGGATTTGTAGTTTTACAAAGTCTGGAGCCTTCTCTATCAAAAAGAGCTGCTGCCCTCCCGAACAACAAATCTCATGATGATAATGATGATGATAATAATGTTGTTTTTTTACCCGTCTCTCCTCATGGCTTGAGGTGGGTTAAAACACATAAACATTGTAAAAATACCACAAATACACATATTAAAATGTATTTTATACTATTGCAATAAGACATGACAGTTAATGTGATCCTAGGTGTAGATGTACTCTCTGTGACAGGACAACCTTAAATTGGAAAAAAACCTGAAGGCACACAACAACAACAACAACGGAATACTGTGTCCAATTCTGGGCACTCCAATTAAGGGAGATGTTGACAAGGGCAACTAAAATGATCAAGTGTCTGGAGAAAAAGCCATATAAGGAGCGGCTTCAAGAGCTGGGCATGTTTAGCCTGCAGAAGAGAAGGCTGAGAGGAGACATGATGACGGCTATGAATAAATATATCAGGGGAAGTAGTAGCGAGGAGGGAGCAGGCTCTAAAATCAGGACAGTAAATAAAGAGCATTTTTTTAAAAAAACAACAACAGGGTAATTCCAGACAAGAATCAATCAGGGCCAGCTAACACCTCCCAACATAGGATCCCCCAGGCAGCAGGCAGCCAGGCTTTGAAGCTACAAGGCCATTCAATGTTAATCAAGCTGGCCAATTGCAACATTTGCACTTGCTTCCAACAGACAAGAGTTCTTTCCCCCGCCCTGGACATTATTCCTAGTTTCCAACAGACCTCACAACCTCTGAGGATGCCTGCCATAGATGCGGTTGAAATGTCAGGAGAGAATACTTCTGGAACATGGCCAGATAGCCCAGAAAACTCACAGCAACGCAGAGTCTGGATAGGCATTTGTTAGGGGTCTTCCTACATAGTTGCCTTCGAGCTGATATGAGCGGGGTAAAAATGATGTAAATAAATAAAATAAATAAATAGCAGAAGGGGGTTGGAATGGATAGCACCTTTTTCACCTTATTTTTTATTTATTTACATCATTTATATTCCTCCCTTCTCACCCCGCAAGGGACTTGGGGTGGATCACAATGCACATATACATCCAAACATTCAATGCCATAGACATACAACATATATAGACAGACGAGCTACACAATTGGTCGAGAGCTCACCCAGACCCGGGCAGGCCTCGAACTGATGACCTTCTGGTAGTAGAGATCTTATGCAGCTGACTCTCAGCCAGCTGCGCCACATTCCCGGCAGAATAGGGTTGGACTGGATGGCCCATGAGGTCTCTATGATCCTATGATTCTAACAACATTAGGTATCCACAGAAACTCCAAAACAATTTTTTTTAAATCCACAAAACATTCTAGATCTCACCTCCAACTCCTTAAACATACCAGTGCACACTTGCCTGGCATTCCAAAGTTGGAGCCCATGGTGGTGCAATGGGTTAAACCCTTGTGTAGGCAGGACTGCTGACCAACGGGTCAGTGGTTTGAATCTGGGGAAAGCAGGTTGATCTCCCTCTGACAGTTACAGCTCGCCATGCGGGGACATGAGAGAAGCCTCCCACAAGGATAGTAAAACATCAAAACATCGGGGCATCCCCTGGGCAACATGCTTGCAGATGGCCAATTCTCTCACACCAGAAGCGACTTGCAGTTTCTCAAGTCACTCCTCTCTCACACACACACACACACAAAATTCCAAACTTATCACAAGGCTCTTCCATGATTTCCAAAATTGATCCCTTGAAGAAGACATCATCTGTCTTAAAGGTCTCTAACAGCACTTCTAACTTTTTCTTTCAGCCTCAGTTTCTATTGCAAATTTCTCATCTGGGTATAAGATTTGGATGGAGGAGGTCTGGGTACAGGGCTCTCCAGACCTCTGATCCTTCTAGTCACCCTCTTCCTCCGATATTAGATATCAGAGTTAGTATCTTACATGTCCGAACATATCTCCTCCTATGAACCATCTAGGAGCTTGTGATCGTCTGGGGAAGGTCCTGCTCTCAATCCCGCCTGCATTGCAAGTGCGATAGGCAGGGACATGAGACAGGGCCTTCTCAGTGGTGGCTCCCCAGCTATGGAACTACTGTGGAATAGATACAGTGTTTCCTCACTACTTCTCAGTTCGCTTATTGCAAACTCGCTGTTTCGCGGATTTCAAAAAAACATTAATTTAAAATATATATCATGATATTTAGCTGTTTGTGGGGGTTTGCCACTTCTGCTCTCCAAGGCACTTTCCCTCCTCAGTCCTCCTTCCTTCCCTCTAGCCTTGAAGGGCCGTTCCCTCCTTTCCTTCACGTTATTTTAAGTTTATAAAGATTTAAAATAGTGTATAACTACTAAAATAATGTATAAATATTAAAATAAATAGAGTATCCCTACATTACGGTTTTTCACTTATTGCGAGAGGTCCTGGAACCTAACTTCAGCAATAAGTGAGGGAACATTGTAACATGAAACTATAAATGATGAACTTGGAATGACTAAACAATGTTCCTGGAAATTGATTTTAAGAGGATGACACCGAAGACTACATGTTTTATTGGCTTTTACCTGTATAAATGTTTTTATATTGTTACTAGCTGTACCCACCATGCGTTTCTGTGGCCAACCTTCCCTCCCTCTTTCTCTCCTTCTTTCTTTCTCTCTGTAAGGAGGGAGGGAGAACTGAGGAGGGAAAGCGCCTTGGAGAGCAGAGGCGACAAAACCCCACAAAACAGCGAAAATACCATGATATATATTTTAAATTAAGATATTTTTTGAAATCTGCGAGAGAGCGAGTCCGCAATAAGTGAACCGTGAAGTAGCAAGGGATTTGGTGTCAATTTGTCCAGTGGTTTTTTTGAGTTATGTTAATCCCGCAAACGAACATTACATGTTTGGGCTCGAAGTCAGCCTGAAGAAAACGGAAGTCCTCTACCAGCCCGCACCACAGGAAGAACACCATCATCCCCACATCAGCATAGGCGAATCTGTGCTTAAATCCATTCAGCAGTTCACCTACCTGGGAAGCATCATCTCTTCAGATGCCAAGATCGATAGAGATAGATCGCAGATTAGCAAAGGCATAGAGTGCATTTGGAAGGCTTCACAAAAGAGTCTGGAGCAACAAGCACCTGAGGCAAAGCACCAAAATCAGTGTGTACAGAGCTATCGTTCTATCTATTCTCCTCTATGGGTCTGAAACATGGGTCACCTATCGCCAACACCTACAACTCCTCGAACGCTTTCATCAGCGCTGTCTTCGCACAATCCTAAATGTACACTGGACCGACTATGTGATGAATGTTGTTGTCCTTGAGCAAGCAGGGATCACCAGCATTGAGGCCATGCTATTGAGAACACAGCTGCGCTGGGCAGGGCACATCTCTAGGATGGAAGACCACCGCCTCCCAAAGATACTATTCTACGGTGAACTTACCACGGGTCAGCACAAGAGAGGCATCCCCAAAAAGAGATATAAGGACTCCCTGAAACATCATCTCAGGCTCGGCCAGATTGATCACCAACAATGGTCCACCCTGGCCTCCCATCGGGAGGCATGGAGATGCACTATCCACAATGCTGCGGCCTCTTTTGAGAAGACACACCGAGCGGGTCTCGAAGAGAAACGACAACTTAGAAAGACCCGCAACTTGGAAACAACATCACCCAAGGAGACTTCCTGCTGTGCTTTCTGCAACCGGACTTGCCTATCTCAGATTGGCCTTTTTAGTAATCAACGCGTTTGTAAAAAGTGTGGGATGAGCACTTCCTAAGAATCTTTGTTCGCGAAGTAATGCCGAGAGAGATTGTAAATAAATAAATAAATAACTTTTAAATTGTGGTGCCCAGAACAGGACACAATGTTATTCCAGGTGAAGAAGCCTGACCAAAGCAGAATAGCGAGGTACCATGACTTCCATCGATCTAGAGCAGGTGTGGGCAAACTTGGGCCTTCCTCCAGGTGTTTCGGACTTTAACTCCCACAATTCTGGCTGAGGGGAAAAGGAAAAGGCCTGAGGCTGTGAGGAATTGTGGGAGTTGAAGTCCTAAACACCTGGAGGAAGGCCCAAGTTTGCCCATATCTGGTCTAAACCTTCCTCCAAGTCGTTAATAAATCTATTTATTTATTTCACGATATTTATATGCCGCCCTTCTCAACCCCGAAAGGGACTCAGAGCGGCTCACACGCAAAATGGAAATACAATGAACTACAATTATTGCCACAGCACAACATTAATGTTATATATCACACTGTAATATAACAATATCACATTAAACTATACAAATACAATAAATTATATTATTGCCACAGCACGACATCAATATTATATATCACATTGTACTATAACGGGCCTGTCCAACCGGCAGCCCGCGGGCCGTACACGGCCCGCCAGCTCCCTGTACGCGGCCCGCAAGAACTCAGCTGTTTTTATTTTAAATTTTTTTAAAAAATCGATCTCCGGGGGGGCGGGGCCACTTGTGGGGGCGGGGCTGCTCCCGCCCTGGTGCGCATGCCCGGCGTCCTGCGCGGCCCGCCCCTTTTCGGCAGGGCTGGGTGACGTCAGGCGTGGCGCCGGCACCGAGGAGGAAGAGGTGGAGGCCGAGGCCCTGGCTTCCTCCACCTCTTCCTCCGGCGCAGGTGCCACGCCTGACATCACCCAGCCCCGCCGAAAAGGGGCGGGCCGCGCAGGACATCGCGGGGGAGTGGTGAGCAGCCCCCCCGCTGTGCCCCCTGCGGCCCCCCAGGTGATCACTCACTGGAATTCTGGCCCTTGGGCCGGCAGAAGTTGGACAGCCCTGTACTATAACAAGTATACCGCAATACTATTAGTAATGTTGCATGTAACACAAAATATATAGTTATCGTATCTTATTAGTAGTAGTAGTATCATATTGCATTACATTACAACATTATCAATATTATATGTATACACACAATATACGTATTATACCATACTATATTAAACTATAATATCATATACAACATACTATGTCATTGTCACAGTACATTAATTACGTACCACATTGTATTATAACAATTATATCGCAATATTACATGTAACGTAAACATACAATTAATATATAATGTCTTAATTTTGAATTGTGTCGCCCAGAACAGGACACAGTGTGGGAGTTGAAGTCCAAAACACCTGGAGGAAGGCCCAAGTTTGCCCATGCCTGGTCTAAACCTTCCTCCAAGCCACGCCTGGGCAAGTTGGGCCTTTCAGGTGTTTGGGACTTCACTCTCACAATTCCCACAGCCTCAGGCCCTTCCTTTGGAAGGGCCTGAGGCTGTGAGGAATTGTGGGAGTTGAAGTCCAAAACACCTGAAAGGCCCAACTTTGGAAGGGGCCTGAGGCTGTGAGGAATTGTGGGAGTTGAAGTCCAAAACACCTGAAAGGCCCAACTTTGGAAGGGGCCTGAGGCTGTGAGGAATTGTGGGAGTTGAAGTCCAAAACACCTGAAAGGCCCAACTTTGGAAGGGGCCTGAGGCTGTGAGGAATTGTGGGAGTTGAAGTCCAAAAACACCTGAAAGGCCGAAGGGCCCTGAGTCTGTGAGCAATTGGGGGAGTTGAAGACCAAAACACCTGAAAGGCCGCCCAACTTTGGAAGGGGCCTGAGGCTGTGAGGAATTGTGTGGAGTTGAAGTCCAAAACACCTGAAAGGCCCAACTTTGGAAGGGGCCTGAGGCTGTGAGGAATTGTGGGAGTTGAAGTCCAAAACACCTGAAAGGCCCAACTTTGGAAGGGGCCTGAGGCTGTGAGGAATTGTGGGAGTTGAAGTCCAAAACACCTGAAACGCCCAACTTTGGAAGGGGCCTGAGGCTGTGAGGAATTGTGGGAGTTGAAGTCCAAAACACCTGAAAGGCCCAACTTTGGAAGGGGCCTGAGGCTGTGAGGAATTGTGGGAGTTGAAGTCCAAAACACCTGAAAGGCCCAACTCTCCTTGGAAGGGGCCTGAGGCTGTGAGGAATTGCCCAACTCCTTTGGAAGGGGGAGTTGAAGTCCAAAACACCTGAAAGGCCCAACTCTCCTCCTTTGGAATTGTGGGGGGCCTGAGGCTGCCTGAGGAATTGGGAGTTGAAGCCCAACTCTCCTTTCCAAAACACCTGAAAGGCCCAACTCTCCTTTGGAAGGGGCCTGAGGCTGTGGAATTGTGGGGGAAGTCCCTGAGGCTTTGGAAGGGGCCTGAGGCTGTGAGGTGTGGGAGTTGAAGTCCAAAACACCTGAAAGGCCCAACTCTCCTTTGGAAGGGGCCTGAGGCTGTGAGGAATTGTGGGAGTTGAAGTCCAAAACACCTGAAAGGCCCAACTCTCCTTTGGAAGGGGCCTGAGGCTTTGGAAGGGGCCTGAATTGTGGGAGTGGGAGCTGAAGTCCAAAACACCTGAAAGGCCCAACTCCTTTGGAAGGGGCCTGAGGCTGTGAGGAATTGTGGGAGTTGAAGTCCAAAACACCTGAAAGGCCCAACTTTGGAAGGGGCCTGAGGCTGTGAGGAATTGTGGGAGTTGAAGTCCAAACCCCCTGAAAGGCCCAACTTTGAAGGGGCCTGAGGCTGTGAGGAATTGTGGGAGTTAAAGTCCAAGACACCTGAAAGGCCCAACTTTGGAAGGGGCCTGAGGCTGTGAGGAATTGGGAGTTGAAGTCCAAAACACCTGAAAGGCCCAACTTTGGAAGGGGCCTGAGGCTGTGAGGAATTGTGGGAGTTGAAGTCCAAAACACCTGAAAGGCCCAACTCTCCTTTGGAAGGGGCCTGAGGCTGTGAGGAATTGTGGGAGTTGAAGTCCAAAACACCTGAAAGGCCCAACTTTCCCCAGGCCTGCTCCAAGCCCTTGATAAAGATGTTGCCTGCCTTAAAGTATAGCCAGAGGCTCCATGCCCATCTGTCGGGAGGGCTTGGGTGGTGCCTTCCTGCCTGGCTGAAGAGGGTCAGGCTGGATGGTCTTTGGGGGACCCCATATTCCTCCCAGGAGTTCCCTTCCCTCCTTTCCCCCGTTAGCTGGCTGACTCCTGGCCTGCCTGCTTACCTTTCTGCCCCTCCAGCTGCTGGCCTGCCTGCCTGCCTTCAGTGCTCGGGCTCCGATGCTCTCTGACTCACACACCTCACACAGCGCCAACAGGGCTGGGCTAGGCTGGACCGGAAGTGCTCCCCGCCGGAGCGGAACGGAAAGGAACGTGGCCCAAACAGGTCCGTTCTCTTGCGCGGCCCTTCCGGAAACAGGGACCCGCGCGCTGAGGTTCCGGAGACGGAGTAGCCAACTTTATACATGAGAACTTTACAGGAAGGCTTTGGTGGGCATTGACCTTGAGTTTGGGAGTTGTAGTTCACCTACATCCAGAGAGCACTGTGGACTCAAACAATGACAGATCTGGACCATGAATACTCAATATGGCCAAATGTGAACACTGGTGAAGTTTGGGGGAAATAGACCTTGACATTCGGGAGTTGTAGTTGTTGGGATGTATAGTTCACCTACAATCCAAGAGCATTCTGAACTCCACCAATGATGGGCCTTAACCAAACTTGGCACACAGGACTCCCATGACCAACAGAAAATACTGGAAGGCTTTGGTGGGCATGGACCTTCAGTTTTGGGAGTTGTAGTTCACCTACGTCCCGAGAGCACTGTGGACTCAAACAATGATGGATCTAGAGCAAACTTGGCACAAATACTCAATATGGCCAAATGTGAACACTGGAGGAGTTTGGGGGAAATAGACCTTGTCATTGGGGAGTTGTAGTTGTTGGGATTTATAGTTCACCTACAATCAAAGCGCATTCTGAATTCCACCAATGATGGAATTGGGCCAAACGTTGCACACAGATCTCCCATGACCAACAGAAAATACAGGAAGGGTTTGGTGGGCATGGACCTTGAGTTTTGGGAGTTGTAGTTCACCTACGTTCCAAGAGCACTGTGGACTCAAACAATGATGGATCTGGACCAAACTTGGCACAAGTACACAAAATGGCCAAATGTGAACACCGGTGGAGTTTGGGGAAAATAGACCTTGACATTCGGGAATTGTAGTTGTTGGGATGTATAGTTCACCTACAATCCAAGAGCATTCTGAACTCCACCAATGATGGGCCTTAACCAAACTTGGCACACAGGACTCCCATGACCAACAGAAAATACTGGAAGGGTTTGGTGGGCATTGACCTTGAGTTTGGAAGTTGTAGTTCACCTACGTCCCGAGAGCACTGTGGACTCAAACAATGATGGATCTAGAGCAAACTTGGCACAAATACTCAATATGGCCAAATGTGAACACCGGTGGAGTTTGGGGGAAATTGACCTTGACATTTGGGAGTTGTAGTTCACCTACGTTCCAAGAGCACTGTGGACTCAAACAATGATGGATCTGGACCAAACTTGACACAAATACTCAAAATGGCCAAATGTGAACACCGGTGGAGTTTGGGGGAAATAGACCTTGACATTCGGGAGTTGTAGTTGTTGGGATGTATAGTTCACCTACAATCCAAGAGCATTCTGAACTCCACCAATGATGGGCCTTAACCAAACTTGGCACACAGGACTCCCATGACCAACAGAAAATACTGGAAGGCTTTGGTGGGCATGGACCTTGAGTTTTGGGAGTTGTAGTTCACCTACGTCCCGAGAGCACTGTGGACTCAAACAATGATGGATCTAGAGCAAACTTGGCACAAATAATTCAATATGCCCAAATGTGAACACTGGAGGAGTTTTGGAAAATAGACCTTGACATTTGGGAGTTGTAGATGCTGGGATTTATAGTTCACCTGCAATCCAAGAGCATTCTGAATTCCACCAATGATGGGCCTTAACCAAACTTGGCACACAGGACTCCCATGGCCAACAGAAAATACTGGAAGGCTTTGGTGGGCATGGACCTTGAGTTTTGGGAGTTGTAGTTGCTGGGATTTATAGTTAAACGGCAATCAAAGAGCATTCTGAATTCCACCAATGATGGAATTGGGCCAAACGTTGTACACAGAACTCCTATGGCCAACAGAAAATATTGGAAGGCTTTTTATGGGCACTGACCTTTAGTTTTGGAGTTGTAGTTCACCTACGTCCCAAGAGCACTGTGGACTCAAACAATGATGGATCTGGACCAAACCTGGCAGGAATACTCAATATGGCCAAATGTGAACACTGGTGGAATTATGGGGAAATAGACCTTGACATTTGAGAGTTGTAGTTGCTGGGATTTATAGTTCGTCTATATTCAAGAGCATTCTGAACCCCTCCAATGATAGAATTGGTCCAAACTTCCCACACAGAACCCCCATGACCAACAAAAAATACTGTGTTTTCTGATTGTCTTTGTTGACCCCTCTGACAGCCCCCTCATGACCACCCTAGGGGTCCCGACACCCAAACACTGGATTAGATAGATAGATGGATAGATTAGATATAGGTAGATATAAATGGATTAAATAGATATATGGATTAAAAATAGGTTAGATAGATTAGACAAATAAACTAGATAAATTGGATATACTGGTAGCTAGATTGGATAGGTAGATTAGATAGATAGGATAGATGCATTACATATAGGTTAGATAGATCGATAGCCGCCCCAAGTCCCCATTGGGGAGATGGTGGTGGGGTATCAATAAAGGTGATTATTATTATTATTAATTTGTCACGTTTCTATACCGCCCCTCTCAGCCCGAAGGCGACTCGGGACGGTTTACACAAGGCAGTCTCTGCCCTCAATACAACCCAAGCAAACAAACCAAAAAAAATAACCATATAACAACAAATTAACAATTAAAAACATACAATTGCAGTCTCAGCGTCATGTGGAAATCAGTTTCCGTCACATTGTCGTCATTCCATATATCTAATTAAACTGTTATATTTCATCAACAAATGCCTGCTCAAATAACCAGGTCTTGACTTTCTTGCAATATGTCAGGAGGGAGGGGGCCGATCTGATGTCTCTAGGGAGGGCATTCCAAAGCCGAGGAGCCACCACTGAAAGGGCCCTGTCTCTCGTTCCCGCCAGTCGTGCCTGCGAAGAAGGCGGGACCGAGAGCAGGGCCTCTCCGGATGATCTTAAACATCTCGATGGTTCATAGGGAGAGATGCGTTCGGACAGGTAAATTGGGCCCGAACCGTTTAGGGCTTTAAAGGCTAAAGCCAGCACTTTGAATTGTGCCTGGTAGCAAACTGGCAGCCAGTGGAGCTGGCACAACAGAGGAGTTGTACGCTCTCTGAATGCCGCTCCTGTTATCAACCTGGCTGCTGTCCGTTGGACTAGTTGCAGCTTCCGAACAGTCTTCAAAGGCAACCCCACATATTATTAGAATAGATTAAATAGATACCATAGATAGATTAGAATAGATAGGTTAGATAGATGGATTAGATGTAGGTCAGATATAAAGTAGAATAGAACAAATAGAACTATAGATCAATTAGAATAGATAAGATTGCAATAGATAGATTACATAGATCAGGGCTGTCCAACTTCTACCAGCCCAAGGGCCGGAATTCCGGTGACTGATCAGGTGGCGGGCCGGAGCGGGGGCGTGGTTGTTCGCGGGGGTGTGGTCGCTC
Organism: Anolis apletophallus; assembly: GCA_030556195.1. Taxonomy (NCBI): domain Eukaryota; kingdom Metazoa; phylum Chordata; class Lepidosauria; order Squamata; family Anolidae; genus Anolis; species Anolis apletophallus. Next base: position 5,881,370 of record JARBWK010000010.1, on the reverse strand, counting down.
GCAGGGGCGGGGCCGATCGCAGGGGGCAATTTCTCCCGGTTCTGCCGCCCTGGCTGACGCTGTAGAAGGGAGGGCGAAGCTAAGGAGGGCTCCCCTTGGCCCCTCCCTCCCTCTCTCCCACAGCGTCAGCCTGGGCGGCAGAAGCGGCGATTTCTCCCAGTTCTGCCGCCCTGGCTGACGTTGTAGGAGGGAGGGCGAAGCTGAGGAGGGCTCCCTGGCCCCCTCCCTCCTTCCACAGCGTCAGCCAGGGTGGCAGAAGCGGCGATTTCTCCCGGTTCTGCCGCCCTGGCTGACGTTTGTAGGAGGGAGGGCGAAGCTAAGGACGCCTCCCTTGGCCCCTCCCCTCAGCGTCAGCCTGGGCGGCAGAAGCGCGATTTCTCCCGGTTCTGCCGCCCTGGCTGACATTGTAGGAGGGAGGGCGAAGCTAAGGACGCCTCCCTTGGCCCCTCCTCCTCCTCAGCGTCAGCCTGGGCGGCAGAAGCGCGATTTCTCCCGGTTCTGCTGCCCTGGCTGACGTTGTAGGAGGGAGGGCGAAGCTGGCGGACGGCTCCCTTGGCCCCTCCCCTCCCTCCCACAGCGTCAGCCAGGGTGGCAGAAGCGCGATTTCTCCGGTTCTGCCGCCTGGCTGACGTTATGAGGAGGGAGGGCGGAGCTAAGGGGGGCTCCCCTTGGCTCCTCCCACAGCGTCAGGGTGGCAGAAGCGGCGCGCGCATGCGCACTTTTTTGGGGGTATTTTTTTTAATCGGGATTTTTTTTATTTTTATTGCAGGAGGGTAGGGGGGCTGGATCCAAGGGGCTGGCGGGCGGTGTACGGCCTGCGGGCCGCCTGTTGACATAGATGATACAGTGGGGGGAAGTATTTAGTCAGATACCAATTGTACAAGTTCTCCCACTTAAAAAGATGAGAAAGGCGGCCTGCATATTTTAGAATAGATTACATAGATTAGAATAGATATAGATAGATAAAACAGAGACATAGATTACATAGATAGAATAGATATATTAGAATAGATAGATTTGATAGATAGTTTACACATAATATAGATAGATAGATAGATAGGAAGAGACCCTCAAGGGCAATCAAGCCCCACCAACTTCTGCCATGCAGAAGACACAATCTAATCCCTCCTGATAGATGGCCACCTGACTGCTGTTTAAAAACCTTCAGGGAAGGAGGCTCCATCACACAAAGTACAAAACACTTGGCACACAAAAATATCAGAGTTTAAGGATCATATAACTTACACATGTGTATAACTGACTGCAATCACTTACGTACATTTCATAATATGCCTGGCAGTGATCTCTATTAATTATGCAACCCAATTGCTGGGTGTGAGTTTTATTGTACTAATAAGATTTATTTATTTATTTATTTATTTATTTATTCGGCTTAATAGACCGCTCTATCCGAAGCCCAGAGCGGTTTACAGCCCATAAAAACATAACAGATTAAAACATAACAGCAAGATAAAACCAGGTTAAAACTTTAGCTTACTATAGTTCAAACGAGTAGACCTTGCTACGTGAATCATGGCATTCTTGGCCTTATTTTATCTTTCTCCCCTTAGGGAAAGCCAGCTTTCCTTATCTCTCCCCTCTAGATGGTTTGGACTTCCAACTCACAAAGGCCCCATCCAGCGCAGTTAGTGGCCAGGGACTATATTGACTGTACTGTGCCCCACAATGTCAGGAGAAGCACTTATTCCATGCCATAGGTCCATAGATTTCAGAGTTGGAGGAGACCCCCAGGGCCATCTATTCCAACCCCATTCAGGAAGACCCAATCCAACCACTCCTGACAGAGGTCCATTCAGGCTCTGATGAAAAACCTCCAGTGAAGGAGAGTCCACGAGTCTCCCAGGCATCACATTTCTTAGCTGAACGGCTCTTGCTGTTCCACTCTTATGTCTCTCTGAATTTTGCTTTCCGCCCTGCCATTACATTTCTCCCTACTGAAGTTCATTTTGCTAGTATGGCCTGGCATCCTCAGCAGGTGGCTGTTCCAACTCCTTTTAAAAACACCCAGAGAAAGAGATGTCTCTCAGCCATTGCTGGATCATTCTTATACCCATACGCTGCTATATAATCCAGATCAGTGCTGTCCAACTTCTACGGGGTCCAGGGCCGGATAAGCGGACACTGATGACCTAGGGGGCCGCTCGGCCCCGCCCCCAGGCCCCGCCCCCAGGCCCCGCCCCCAACCCCAGGCCCCGCCCCTCCTAAAACGGCCGAAAAAGGGCAGAAGGCGGCGCTAAAAAGCAGCAGCGTCACAGGCCTGGCGTGACGCGCTGCCCCTTGGCACCGCCTACTCCTCCTTTGGCGCCCCTCCCTTCCTAGGGCGGCGGGGGCACCGAAAGGAGGTAGGCGGCGCCAAGAGCAGAGCGTCACGCCAGGCCTGTGACGCTCTGCTCTTGGCGCCGCCTACTCCTCCTTTTCGCGCCCTCCCTTCCTAGGAAGGGAGGGCGCCAGGGCAGAAGGCGGCGCCAAGGGCAGAGCGTCATGCCAGGCCTGTGACGCGCTGCTCTTGGCGCCGCCTTCTGCCCTTTTTCGGCGGCTCCCTGCCCTAGGTAGGGAGGGGCGCCGAAAGGAGGAGTAGGCGGCGCCAAGAGCAGAGCGTCACAGGCCTGGCGTGACGCGCTGCTCTTGGCGCGCCCTACTCCTCCTTCGGCGCCCTCCGCCCTAGGAAGGGAGGGGCGCCGGAAAGGGAGGAGTAGGCGGTGCCAGGAGCAGTGCGTCACGCCAGGCCTGTGACGCGCTGCTGTTGGCGCCGCCTTCTGCCCTTTTAGGCGGCTCCCCTGCCCTAGGTAGGGAGGGGGGCGCGAAAAGGAGGAGGAGCTAGCTCTCTTCCTCCCTCCCTGCCTTCCCCTCCCCTCCCCGGCCGCCATTTTTAAAAAAAAATCGATTTTTTTTCAAATTTAAAAATGGCGGCTGAGGGCATAGGTGGGGCCGTGTCCAACAGGCGACGGGGCCGGATCCGGCCCCGGGGCCGCCAGTTGGACAGCCCTGATCCAGATTATCAAAGCAGACAATCCACACTATCTGTTTTGAACTGGATTATATGAGACCCTTTCTACACTGCCACATAAAATCCAAATTATCTGCTTTGAATTGGATTATATCTCAATGTAGATGCATATAATACAGTTCAAAGCTGGATTATCTGCTTTGATTATCTGGATTATGGCAGTGTAGATCCATCTTGAGTCTTCAATGCCATATAATCCAATTCAACGTAGATATTCTGGATGTTATATGGCAGTGTAGAAGGGGCCTAGATCTTGAGACGCTCCTTCTAATGTGCAATTGAAAGCTACATACCTATAATGGGAAAGTATTAGATCTGGCCTTACCCTCTGGGATAGCACACAACAGATCTACCTTACCTTTCTTATTGTGACCTTTTATTTATTTATTTATTTAAAACTTTTGTACCCCGACCTTCTCGCCTCTATCGAGAGACTCAGACCGGCATAACAGCAAAAATTCAATGCTATACATTTAAAAACCACTACAACAACATATTAAAATACATAAAAATGCAACATAAAACCACATCACCTTTAAAACAATTCCACTCAATCTGTAAACGTGGTCATAGCCAATCTCAGCCTATTCTGGGAAGGCTTGGTTCCACATCCAGGTCTTCACCAGCCTCCTAAAGGACAACAGAGAGGGGGCAGATCTAGCATCACTTGGCAGAGAGTTCCACAGCCGAGGGGCCACCACAGAGAAGGTCCTGTCTCTCGTCCCCACTAGCCGCGCTTGCGAAGCCAGCGGGACCAAGAGCAGGGCCTCTCCGGAGGATCTTAATGTTCTTAATGGTTCGTAGGGGAGAATCCGTTTGGACAGGTAAACTGGGCCAGAACTGTATAGGGTTTTGTAGGTTAAAAACCAGCACTTTGAATTGTGCCTGGAAGCTAACTGGCAGCCAGTGGAACTGGCGCAGCAAGGGAGTTGTGCGCTCCCTGTGCCCCACTCCTGTTAGTAACCTGGCTGCCGAACATTGGACTAATTGCAGCTTCCAAGCAGTCTTCAGAGGCAACCCCACGTAGAGAGCATTGCAGTAGTCTATTCGGGATGTAACCAGAGCGTGGACTACCGTGGCCAAGTCAGACTTCCCAAGGTACGGGCGCAGCTGGCACACAAGCTTTTTAGATATTTCAGGAATGCATTTGTGTCACCCCTCGGTCTTCTCTTAAAAACATTTCTGCACAACCAGTTACTCCTCAAATGTCTGATTGAATAATACCATTTTAATGTTGTTCTATGCCTCTAAGTAATTGCTGAATAATGGTGACCCCAAGGTGAGGTTTTCTGGGGCTGAGAGTGTGTGACTTACCCAAACCCAACACCTGGCTCTGGGGTCAAGCCTTTGAGCAATAGATACAGTGATTTGAATGTGATTGACCGATGCAACCGGCAATGGGCTGATCTTGGATCACGATTTTAAACTAGCAATATTGTTTTAATGATTGTTTTAATTATATTTGCTAATTTAATGTCCGGCATCTAATGGTTGCCTCTTGTAAGCCGCCCTGAGTCCCCCCCCTCAGGGGTAAGAAGGACGGCATATAAATGCTTGAAATAAATAAATAAATAAATAAATAAATAAGCTCACCCAGTGGGTTCCTATGGTTGAGCGGGGATTTGAACCCAGGTCTCCAAAGTCACACTCCAGCACTCAAAGCATTACACAACCCAGGCTCACAAAGTGTGAGATACGACATCAGCTCATTCTCAGCAGGAAGAAAATGTGATGTCTTTGGATCCAGAAGACATCAGCAGCAGATGTCTATTAGGGAAGCTGGAGGGGAAAAGTCCGATTCTAACTGCTAGCAGTAACAAGATAAAATGCCCCGGCACAGTGAGGAATTCTTCGTGACAGCGCTTTTTGTATGTATAGAGTTATTTAAAGAAAGGAATGGGGCTTACTAATGTTAGAGAGTGAATCCATCGAAGACGGAGATCCTTTGGCTGGGTCATCCAGGTGGGTGTGGGCCCGGGCTGCCTACCCTGGACGGCGAGGCACTATGCCCGTCGTCCTTAGTAAAGATTCTGGGGGTCCAGTTGGACCCACTGCTGACAATGGAGGCCCAGGTCTCTGCTGTCAGCAGATCCGCCTTCTTTCATCTGCGACAGGCTAGGCGGATGGCGCCCTATCTCACCGAAAATGACCTGGCCACGGTGATCCAAGCGACGGTCATCTCTAGGCTAGACTACTGTAATGCCCTTTACATTGGTCTTCCTTTGTCAGTCATCCGGAAGCTCAAACTGGTGCAGAACGCTGCAGCGAGACTTCTGGCTGGAGTGCCAGCCAGGGCTCATATTACTCCAACTCTGCAGCGACTGCATTGGTTGCCAATTGAGCACCGGATCATCTTCAAAGTGTTGGTCTTGACCTTTAAGGCCTTGCATGGTCTGGGGCCGGTGTACTTGAGGGACCGCCTACTCCAGGGCCGTAGCCAGGATTTTGATTTGGGGGGGGGGGGCTGTGTTTGTTGGGGGGGGCTGAGACTGGGTGGAAAGGGGTCTACCCAAGCAACCCTTTTTTATTGTTATCCCAATAACCCCATTAATGTGGGATATAATGAGCATGGTGATCAGATCATGATATGAATAAACATAAAAGTTTAATGTACCAGTAAGGCCTTTTCGCGGACCACCCTGAGAATTTCGGGGGGCTGAAGCCCTAGCCCCCGGCTACATGCCTGGCCTACTCCCATATGTTCCTCAGAGATCTCTTTGGTCTGAAGACCTCAATCTTTTGCAGATCCCTTCCCTGCGAACCATTCACCTGTTGTCAACTAGACAGAGAGCTTTCTCTGTGGCAGCACCTTGTCTGCCATCTGAAGTTCGAGCAGTTAGTGAGCTCCCGGCTTTCCGGAAAGCTTGCAAAATGGCACTGTTCCAGCGAGCATTCAGCCTTTGACCACTCTTGGTTACAGCGAAATAGTCTGTTTCTTACTGTATTGTTTTATGCTTCCTTGTGGGACCGTCTACTCCCATATGTTCCCCAGAGATCTCTTCGATCTGAGGACCACAACCTCTTGCAGATCCCTTTCCTACGAACTATCCACCTGTTGTCAACTAGACAGAGGGCCTTTTCCGCTGTAGCACCAAGCCTATGGAATGCTTTACCTCCGGAAGTTCGAGCAATCAGTGAGCTACCAGCCTTTCGGAAAGCTTGCAAAACCACTCTCTTTCGACAGGCATTTGGCCTTTAACTACATTGGATATGGATTTACACTGTTTTAACTGTTTTATAATTGTTGTTTTATTGTTTAGTATTGTAGTTCGATGTGCTGTAAACCGCCCTGAGCAAAATCGGAAAGGACGGTATACAAATCGAAATAATAAATAAATAAATAAAATATTTTCTCATGGTAGAAATACAATTTCTTTGACTAAGTATGCAGCATCAGCTGATCTTGGATGTCCCAATGATATTTAAATGGTATTTGATCATGCTGACTTGGAAATGTTTCATTTGATAGGTGCTGGGGCCTTTGGAAACCAGTTTGGCAAGACATCTTTGCACCTATTGGCTTCGCCTTGCCATGATATTGCAGAACAGCATGACTTTCCATAGGTAATTACTTCACAATGCTGAATCATCCGGCCACTGTTTGCCCAGTGTAATAAACGACAGGGTGTGCAAAGATTATTGTTGATTTTATGTCAGTTCAGGAAGGCATAATAAAACAATGACAGTAGGCTTAGAAATCGCTAGATAATAAAAATGAGTATCCCTTATCCTTGAGACCAGAACTATACTGTAGTTTGGAATTTTTAATTTTTCGTTATGCCTGTGTTTGCATTTATATCTATATAAATAAAAATATAATGTTTGTTTGTGGGATTAATATAACCAAAAAACCACTGGACGAATTGAAACCAAATTTGGACACTACACCCCTAATAGACCAACAAGTGACCATCACTCATAAAACATCCCAAAAAAGCAGTGGAAAGGACTTAAAACCCCCAAAACACTAAATGACGATACAGACGCAGATACCCGTATTATTAAGCATGGAGCCCTTTCTCTGCAGAGAGCAGGGATGTATCTCTCTCAAGCACTTCCTTTGAGCCCAACTCTTTCCCAGCCTATGTCTAGAGGGAAGGAATGAAGGAGGGAAAGGGGGAAAGAAGAAAGGAGGGAGGGAGGGAGGAAAGGAAGGAGATAGAGACGGAAGGAAGGAAGGAAGGAAGGAAGGAAGGAAGGAAGGAAGGAAGGAAGGAAGGAAGGAAGGAAGGAGAGAAGGAGGAAAAGAAAAAGGGGGTATGCAGGAAAGAGGTAGAGAAGGAAGGAGAGAAGGAAAGAAGGAGAGAAAGAGAGGAAAGGAAGGGAAGAGAGAAGGAAGGCTGGATGGAACCAATGAGCAAAGGAAGGAAAGAAGAAGGGAAAGCAAAGGGGGGAAGGAAGGAAAGAGGAAGGGAAGGAAGGAAAGAAAGGAGAGAAAGATGGATGGGAGGTTGGACACAGCAACGCGTGGTAGGTACAGTTAGTACATAATAAAATATCTTGTGGCCCCAATCCAAACACAATATTCATTTAAGTTCAACTTAGTGTTGTTGTTGTTGTTTATACCCAACTTTCCTCTCTTAAACAAGGCCCAAAGTGGCTCACAATGTTAAAACAATTGAAAATCTACATCATATAAATGTTAAAATATAATTAAACATGGAAACGGGTCCGTGAAGTTGTGGCTGAGGTCAGCCTTGGGAATAATGCAGACCTGAAGATGTTGGTGGACTGCAACTCCCAAAAGCCATAGCCATCAATGAACAAGTGGATGAAACCCGCAAGCTGAGCATGAGTGTGATGCAATAGCTAAAAAGCCAATGCGATTCTAGGCTGCACCAATAGTATAATGTCCACACTGGAGGAATTGTGAATCTCTCTGAGGAGCAGCTGAAGGAGCTAGATGTATTGAGTTTGGGGAAGAGAAGATTAAGAGTGGATATGATATGGGCTGGTCCATGAGTTCACAAAGAGTTGGAAGTGACTGAACATTCGAATAAACAACAACTATAGCCATGTTTGAATATGGGAAAGTATGTCATATTGAAGATGAAGCAAAGCTTCTTTTCTGCTTTTCCAGAAACTGCATGTGGTCTGCAATGCAAAATGAACGCAATTTAACCTTACTTTAGCTGCTATGGCTCAATGCGATGGAGTTGTAGTTCAATGTGGTTTCTTTGACAGAGAAAGCTACAGACCTCGTAAAACTGCAACTTCCAGGATTCCACAGCATTGAGTGGTGGCAGTTAAAGTGAGGATCAAACTGCATTAATTCCAGAGTGTAGTTGCACCTTAGGACACAGTGTAGTTGCACCTTCATCTAAGTCATTAGTCAAGATCCTGAGCAGGTCCGGGCCCAGGACGGAACGCTGCTTCTGGCACTCATCAGTCCTTTCCAGGATGAAGAGGAGTAACCATTGGGAAGAATCATCCTTTGGGTTCGTTTGCTTAACCAATTACAGATCCCCCTAACTGTAGCTTTGCCTAGCCCACATTGGCCTAGTTTTCTTGCCAGAAGGTCATGGGGGACCTCGTCGAAGGTCGTACATTCTCGTTGTGCAGTCCGAGTTATCTCTGCATTTAGAGAGACACCCCATCTATACTGTTGAATGAATCCATTTTAACAGCCTTGGTTCAATGCTCTGGAATCATGGGGACTTCCATTTTATAAAGTCTTGGCTCCAGTGTGGATGCCACACCAAACTACAAATCCCAGGGTCACATAGATGACGTCCAAATCTGTCACTCCTTCCCACCTGTTACTAAGGAGGCTGTTTAGACCTTGAACCGGTGCTTGGCTGTTGTGTCGGAATGGATGAGAGCTAGCAAATTGAAACTGAATCCTGACCAGACAGAGGTCCTCCTGGTCAGTCGAAAGGCCGAACAGGGCATAGGGTTACAGCCTGTGTTGGATGGGGTTACACTCCCCCTGAAGAGACAGGTTCGCAGCCTGGGAGTGATCCTGGATTCATTGCTGAGCCTGGAACCCCAGGTTACGGCGGTGGCCAGGGGAGCTTTTGCACAGTTAAAACTTGTGTGCCAACTGCGCCCATACCTTGGAAGTCTGATCTGGCCACGGTAGTCCACGCTCTGGTTACATCCCAAATAGTTTACTGCAACACGCTCTATGTGGGGCTGCCTTTGAAGACAGTTCGGAAACTGCAGCTAGTCCAACAGGTGGCAGCCAGGTTACTAACTGGGGCGACATACAGAGAGCATACCACCGCCTTAATATGCCAGCTTCACTGGCTGCGGGTACATCTCCGAGCCCAATTCGAAGTTCTGGTTTTGACCAATATAGCTCCATACAGTTCTGTCCCAGCATACTTGTCCGAACGCATCCAGCCCTACGTCCCACCTTGGGGTGGATCATCTGGGGAGGTCCTGCTCTCACTCCCGTCAACAGCACAAGTGCGTCTGGTGAGGACGAGAGACAGGGCCTTCTTGGCTGTGGCCCCCCATTTGTGGAACACACTCCCAAATGAGGTAAGATCTGCTCCCTCCCTCCTGGCTTTCAGAAAAAAAATTAAAATCATGGTTTTGGGACTAGGCTTTTGGACAGTAGAAGTAATGAACGGTTTGGGACCCGCCTACCTGTGTGACCGCATTTCTGCCTATGAACCCACACAATCTCTTCGATCATCTGGAGAGGCCCTGCTCTCGCTCCCACCCCCTTCGCAGGCGCGAATCGTGAGGACGAGAGAGAGAGAGGGCCTTCTCAGTGGTGGCTCCCCGACTCTGGAACTCGCTCCCCAAGGATATCAGACAAGCCCCCACATTGGCAGTCTTTTGGAGGAGCCTGAAAACGTGGCTATTCCAATGTGCCTTCCCTGAATAAAGTAAACAATGCATTGCTCTGACCAATTCCCTGCAAAATGCCCTCAGAAGCACTTTAACTACCTGTTGGGTTGATCTCCCCACATCATCCTTAAAACCCTCCTGCTTAGATACATCCTACTTCTGTTTGCGCCCAGTGTTTATTTATTTTAAAATCTTATATTACATCTGGCCCGGACATAAGGTTTTATTTTTTTGTGTTATTGCTTACATGTGAATTATATTGATTGTACTGTTTTATTGTTTGGTGTTGTGTTGTTTTACTGATGTGTTACTGGGCTTGGCCTCGTGTAAGGCGCCCCGAGTCCCTTCAGGGAGATGGTGGCGGGGTATAAATACATAATAATAGTAATTATGCAGCACTTCAGAGGGACATTGACTGGAATGGCGATACGGCTGATGAGATTGTTTTACTGTTTTAATGATTGCTGATGTATTGTTTTTAATTATGATTTGTTCAATTGTGGTTTTAATTGTAATTGCTATGTAGTGGCATTGTATTGGTGCCCTTTGTAACCCGTCCTGAGTCCCCCTTCGGGGGTTGAGAAGTGACGGGGTACAAATACTAGAAATAAATAAATAGTATTCTAGAAATAAATAAATAAATAGTATTGGGCTATGACAATTAAATTACAGATGGCATCCCTTAAATCAGTGTTTCTCAACCTGGGGGTCGGGACCCCCAGGGGGGTCGCGAGAGGGTTTCAGAGGGGTCGCCAAACATGTATTTCTGATGGTCTTAGGAAGCCCTTTGGCAGAGAAGGTTGAAGATCTCTCTGCTTTTTCTTCTTTTTCTTTTTGGAAATAGACTGCGAATTCTCCCACCTAAAGCTCTCCTCTGCTCCAAGCGGGGATGGGAGAGCAGGCGTGCTTGGCGCATGGCAGCATGATGCACATGTGTGGGTGAGGGAGAGTGTGTGAGGTGGGATGGAGGTTCGCGCCAGCTACTTCCTTCAAGGCATGAGGGTTCTGTGTAGGAAGTTTGACCCAATTCTATCATTGGTAGGGTGCAAGGGGCTCTTTGATTGCAGATGAACTATAAATCCCAGCAACTACAACTCCCAAATGTCAAGATCTATTTTCCCGAAACTCCACCAGTGTTCACATTTGGGTATATTGAGGATTCGTGTCAAGTGTGGTCCAGATCCATCATTGTTGGGTCTATAGTGCTCTCTGGATGTAGTTGAACTACAACTCCCAAACTCAAGGTCAATGCTCACCAAACCCTTCCAGTATTTCCTGTTGGTCATGGGAGTTTTGTGTTCCAAATTTGGTTCAGTTCCATTGTTGGTGAGTTCAGAATGCTCTTTGATTGTAGGTGAACTATAAATCCCAGCAACTACATCTTCCAAATGACAAAATCAACCCCCCCACAAAAATACAGTGATGAAGTAGCAATGAAAATAATGTTATGGTTAGGGGTCACCATAACATGAGGAACTGTATTAAGGGGTCGCAGCATTGGGAAGGTTGAGAAGCACTGCCTTAAATAGAAGCTCCTGAAGCATGTTCCCCTTTGGCTTTGGCTTTGGCTCAGCACGAAGATTGCCATATTATGCAAATCTAATGCGCACCTTAATTTTGAGAAGGCAATTTAACCAAGAAAATGTGTTAGATTCGAGTAAATACAATACATGACATTCAGGTTGGGATGAGTTTTGGGACTTCAGGCCTAGCTTACCCATTCAGTGGGTTGCAGCTCCGCCGTGTCGTCCTTCTCGTCCTCTGCGTCCGGCTCCTTCTGGTCATCTCCGGAGCCATGGCTGCCGGCCGGAGAAGGGGCCCTGGGCTCTCGCCACCGGGACTCCAAGCCCGCAGGGGCCAAAGCACAGCGGGGGCAGAAGTCACCCTCTGCGGCACTTGGGAAAGGAGCCTCGCAACGCAGGCACCGCTTGGATTTCTGGCTGTGCTTCAGCGGCTTGTCCCCCATGGCTTATGGAGGGAAATTTGGAGGCCAAGAAGGGGATGGAAAGGACCCCAATGGCTCTGCAGGAAAGATGGAGGAGGCCCCTGATCAACCTCAATGGGGCGGTGGCCTTTGCATCCTTCCTTGCCTTTGGAGGCCAAAAGGGGGACAATGCAAGCAAAGGCGGTCCTATTGCAAAAATGTCCAGGGTTTGGTTGCAAATTCAAGCCTTGGTTGCAACTTCAGATAAAGGACTTTGATGGATGCCCCTTGGGATTGCATATAATTCCTATGGTTTTACAAACACGGCCTACTGTTTGGTGCAAACCAGGCGTGGGCAAACTTCGGCCCTTCTCCAGGTGTTTTGGACTTCAACTCCCACAATTCCTAGCAGCCTAATGGCTGTTAGGAATTGTGGGAGTTGAAGTCCAAAAGTTTCCCCATGCCTAGCAGATGATGAAGATATTGAAACTTTCCACATCTTGGCTCAGTCAATGATCAGAATGGAGATGAGCCAAGTAATCAGAAGGCCATGAGAAGGAGCTAGGAAAGATCCTGAAATGTAGGGGTATATCATTGATTACTACAAGATTATTATTATATCTATATATAAATAAAAATGTAATGTTTGTTTGTGGGATTAACATAACTCAAAAACCACTGGACCAATTGACACCAAATTTGGAGACAATACACCTATCAGGTCAACGAGTGACCATCACTCTTAAAAGCACTAAAAAACATAGTGGAAGAGACTTTAAAAGCAAATTAATAAATACATTACAACGCATGTGCAAAACCATATCTCTCGGCATTACTTCGCGAACGAAGATTCTTAGGAAGGACTCATCCCATGCTTTTTTTTTACAAGCGCATTGATGACTAAAAAGGCAAATCTGAGATAGGCAAGTCCAGTTGCAAAAAGCACAGCAGAAAGTCTCCTTGGGTGATGTTGTTTCCAAGTTGCGGTTCTTTCTGCATTGTCGTTTCTCTTCGAGACCCGTTCGGCGTGTCTTCTCGAAAGAGGCCGCTAGTCCAGCAATGTGGATAGTACACAGGGATCTCGTCTCCATGCCTCCCGATGTGCCTCCATCAAGCGAGGTGGTGGAACATTTTGTTGGTGATCTCAATGTCTGGCTGAGCCTGGCTGAGATGTTGTTTCAGGAGTCCTTATATCTCTTTTGGGGGCGCCTCTCGTGCGCTGACCAGTGGCGAGTTCACCATAGAGTAGTATCTTTGGGAGGCAGTGGTCCTCCATCCTATATACGTGCCCTGCCCAGCGCAGCTGTGTTCTCAATAGCATGGCCTCAATGCTGGTGATCCCTGCTTGCTCAAGGACAGCAACATTAGTCACATAGTCGGTCCAGTGTATATTTAGGATTGTGCAAAGACAGCGCTGATGAAAGCGTTCGGGGAGTCGTAGGTGTTGGCGATAGGTGACCCATGTTTCAGACCCATATAGGAGAATAGACAGTACGATAGCTCTGTACACACTGATTTTGGTACTTTGCCTCAGGTGCTTGTTGCTCCAGATTCTTTTGTGAAGCCTTCCGAATGCACTCTATGCCTTTGCTAATCTTTGATCTATCTCTTTATCAATCTTGGCGTCTGAAGAGATGATGCTTCCCAGGTAGGTGAACTGCTGAACGGACTTAAGCACAGATTTGCCTATGCTGACGTGGGGATGATGGTGTTCTTCCTGTGGTGCGGGCTGGTAGAGGACTTCCGTTTTCTTCAGGCTGACTTCCAGCCCAAACAGCTCTGCAGCTTTTGCAAAGCAAGATGTTAGGCGCTGCAGGGCTGCTTCTGAATCGGCGACAAGGGCAGCATCGTCAGCAAAAAGCAGCTCACGGACTAAATAGGGTCTTAGTGCGAGCCCTCAGACGGCTTAAGTTGAACAAGCTGCCATCAGTACGATAACGTATATATATGCCGTCTTCTTCTTCGAGCCACATATATACACATACACACACACACAAAACACATATTCTGTCGTGGACAGAGAGCCTTAAAGGAGCCAAGCCCAATATAAATTAATATAAGTGGTAACCACAACATATACACAGACTGGGCCACAGAAACGCATGGTAGGGGACAGCTAGATAATAATAATCAGAATAAGATTAGTACACAGCAAACAAGATCACTCTGCTGGCTTTTGTATTTGATCAGATGTTGGACACGTCCCAAGTATCTAGGACTGTGTCATGTATCGGCAAATAATGCATTCAGATCCAAGCAGGGTGGACTTTTGCAGATGACAGGTGGCAATTTTGTCAGCACCGCTTGTTTTTAAGTTCAGGCCAAGGTCTTGAGGCACTGCACCCAGTGTGCTGATCACCACTGGAACTCCCTTGACTGGTTTGTACCAGAGTCTTTGCAGTCTATCTTTAAATCCTCATATCGTGTAAGCTTTTCCAGTTGATTCTCATTAATTCTGCTGTTGCCGGGGATTGCAACATTGACGATCCATTGTTACGACTACGAATACACTGTATAACACATTTTTTGCTCATGGGTTATGTCATTTACTAATTAGTTCTATCATTAAAAATATGGAAAAATGATTAAACTCCTAACACTTTCATAGGACATCCTGCAGCACATTTTGCTGGTTTTTCAATAAATATCTCCATCAATTCAACCTAATTTGTGGCAGCCACAACAACATTTCTGGAGTAGAACAACTACTTTCAAAGTAAGGGCTACACAAATAAACAGGAAATAAGACTTCCGAACCAGGAACAGAAAAAAATTCAAATTTTGTTACATGGTGTTATTGTTATGGCACTGGAGAATAATTTTGCAGATACCGTGCCTGTGTGAATTTGCACTAGGTAACAGGCGTTTACTGCAATCAATGATCCCGGTTTAGGAAATGGATAGTCATTTTAACATGGGAAACCACATCTCTTCTTTCTGTGTGTTTAGAACCGAGATGCTCTCTTTCTAATTTAGATGTAAAGGAGAATTTCTGGATCTACAGATTTATTTCTAAGGGTTTCAGTCAGGACTAAGTGTTGGTTCACACTTTGGAGTCAACCTGGAAACTCTGACGTCTAAGCACTTTTGTGTGTCTTTAAGTAGGGTGCAGACAATAATAACAGCTAGTTGGGACACCTACAAAGCTTGGATATTTTTGATTTTCAAAAATAATTACCAAAATCCTCCTGCCAATCGAGGGCCATTTTCATAGTTGTCATAGGTTGCAGGCACTCACATTACAATCAAAACAAACAAATGTCTGTTTTTCAAAACCAGAAATGGATTTCCAACCACTGGAGTTACATGGCCTGTTGCAAATTATTTTTTGAAAAATATATTATTTTGAATCTGACAATTATTTCTTTCAAGCATCTTCGCTTTACTCATACGGAAAGTTTTTCCCTATGCAGGTATGGATCCTGCATAGGGAAAAAGATGAGATATAAATCAAAGGAGAAAACAAAGAGTGTTGAAATGTCTTCTTTTTCAGATTTTTTAAATAAAAAAGATGTGGGGGTGCCTGGCCCAATAGCAGTACATGTGAAAAAGATCTTGGGAGTCCACGTGGACAACAAGTTAAACATGAGCCAACAATGTGATGTGGCGGCTAAAAAAGCCAATGGGATTTTGGCCTGCACGAATAGGAGTCTAGTGCCTAGATCCAGGGAAGTCATGCTACCCATGCTCTATTCTGCCTTGGTCAGGACACACCTGGGATACTGTGTCCAATTCTGGGCACCACAATTGAAGAGAGATATTGACAAGCTGGAATGTGTCCAGAGGGCAACTAAAATGATCAAGGGTCTGGGGAACAAGCCCTATGAGGAGCGGCTTAAAGAGCTGGGCATGTTTAGCCTGCAGAAGAGAAGGCTGAGAGGAGACATGATGGCTATGTATAAATATGAGAGAGGAAATCATAGGGAGGAGGCTTGTTTTCTGATGCCCTGGAGACTATTTTATTTAGTTATTTCCTATATTTATACCTTGCCCTTCTTCTCCCGAAGGGGGGCTCATGGCGGCCTTTGACTAGGACAGGGCTGTCCAACTGCCGGCCCTGCAGGTGTTTTGGCCTTCAAATCTCAGAAATCCTAACAGCTGGTAAACTGGCTAGGATTTCTGGGAGTTGAAGTCCAAAACACCTGCAGGGCCGGCAGTTGGACAGCCCTGGACTAGGACACAATGGAACAATGGCTTCAAACTACAGGAAAGGAGATTCCACCTGAATATGAGGAAGAACTTCCTGACTGTGAGAGCTGTTCAGCAGTGGAACCCTCTGCCCTGGAGTGTGGTGGAGGCTCCTTCTCTGGAGTCTTTGAAACAGAGACTGGGTGGCCATCTGTCGGGAGTGCTTTGAATGCAATTTTTCTGCTTCTTGGCCGAATAGGGTTGGACTGAATGGCACACAAGGTCTCTTCCAACTCTAGGATCCTATGATCCTATTCTAAGATACCTGCAATGCCTATTACAACAGGTATGGATCCTGCATAGGGAAAAACGTGGCATATAAATCAAACCAAGAAGGAAACAAGTGTTGAAATGTCTTCTTTTTCGGGTTTTTTTTTTAAAAAAAGATATATATTTGCACAGTTTACATATCATCTAATAATTCTATGTTTTAAGTGGCAGCTATAATTTTAAACAGTATTTACATGCACTTATTTATTTCTGGCATTTGTACCCCATCACTTCTCCCCCTCAGAGGGACTCAGGACAGCTTACATTCGCAGCACAAGGCCGCTACACCATAATACAAGAGTATAATCACAAATCACACATAAAAACATTAAAAACCGTACTCATTAAAACCAATATATAAATCATTAGTTAAAACCATGAGACAAATCACAGTGTCATCTGCCGCTACGCCAGTCCAGTCAGTGTCCAAAAGTGCAATTTACGTCTGCTGCCCGAAGTCCTGGTCCCAGAACCATGACTTTAACTTTTTTTCTGAAAACCAGGAGGGATGGAGTCAATCTTATCTTGTTTCGGAGTGCGTTCCAAAGGCGAGGCGCCACCGCTGAGAAGGCTCTGTCTCTCGTCCCCACCAACCGCATTTGCGATATAGGTGGGAGCGAGAGCAGGGCCTCCCCAGATGATCTTAGGCTGCGAGATGGGACGTAGAGGCAGATGCGTTCGGACAAGTAAGCTGGGCCAGAAACGTATAGAGCTTTATAGGTCAATACCAGCACTTTGAATTGGGCTCAGAGATGGACCGGCACTTAGTAAAGAAAAAAGAATTCCAATCATAGATTTATTATGTTTAGAGAGGAATGTTAGAACAGATTCTTAATGTTATTTAGGTGTTATTCTTTATAAAAGCAGGTCGAATGAGGAAAGTCCACACAGCCAGAGAGAGAATGATGTTTTGGAACTGCATTGAGAATAGAATTCACACTGAAGTAAACACTGGTCAAACATGACACAATGGGTTACAAAACAAGTTTTACTATGATTTCAGTATATACATTTGAAAATGGATTCACCTCTGCACCCAGCAATGTCAACTGTTAGTAATCCCAACAAATCCAGATGGGTCCCATTCTGCACTGAGCATTAAAAAAGCTACATATAAACATAAGGAATGAACAAGAGCTGGGCAGGATCGTTACTCCATTCACTTCAAGCAGGGCTTCTTCAGGATACTTCTATTTACAAGAGCAATCATACGACTGTTATGTAGAAAAATAGGACTGTTGTTATGAAATGTATCAGCTGTAGTTTTTTTAAAAAAAAATTATATATGAAGCATAACTTCTGTGTATAGTTTGTTTTTCTTTAGTGCCTCTGGAGAAGCAGTCTTCATTCTTTGAGCTTCCCATCTGCATTAGTAGAAGTAACAGCCAAAAGCAATTGCAACGCAGAAGAGGCTGTCCTGGAGAAAAGGTAGAGCGAAAAACCAGTGAGTGGAAATGGCCTTCAGTGGAGCAAAAGCATGCATTTGGCCTTCTTCTACATCAACACTGGGTGACAGCAGGTGAGTCTCAGCCTCAGAGGAAGGCAAAGGCAAACTCTGCGAAGACCTTGCCAAGAAAGCCCCATAACGGATCACCTTACGATTGTCATACTCTGTGTTTTTCAACCTCTTTTGAGTCGCAGCACATTTTTTACATTTACAAAATCCTGGGGCACACCACCAACCAAAATGACACAAAACGACACTCTAACACAGTAATACGTATAGTTAATATGTTTTTAAATGTATTTATACACTCAGTGTGAAACTTGGGCCTGTTTCGATAAACACAACATAGATATCCTGGCAGGAATGGCAGAAAGACACACACGAAGGTCTTGCTCAACAGCTGTCGGTCTCTCTCTGTGTTCTTATGCATCAATAAGGAAGGAAGGAAGGAAGGAAGGAAGGAAGGAAGGAAGGAAGGAAGGAAGGAAGGGAAGAGCGAAGGAAGAATGGAACCAAAGAGCAAAGAAAGGGAGGAAAGAAACAGGTAGAGAAGGAAGAAAAAAGGGAAAGAAGAAGGAAAAGAAAAAGAGGGAAGGAAGGAAAGAGGGAGGGAGGGAAGGAGAGAAAGAGGGAGGGAAGGCTGGCCACAGCAATGCGTGGCGGGTACAGCTAATAAATTTATAAACCGCCTCTCCTTTTGGCTCGAGGCAGGACACAACATAGGTACATACATCTATAAAATCACATATTATAACATAGTTTAAATGCAACCATATAAGTATATATTAAAATATACGTACGTTAAAATACATGAGACAAAAGTTAAAACACAATAAACGTATCATATGATTTAAGGGCGTTTCAAAGGTTTAGGGTACATTTTTTAAAACTTGGAAAGCACTTGTTAAAAATGGCAGATTTTAACTGCAATCTCTGATATATAAAGATTTTTTCCCTTTATTTTAAGGGCAGATAGTAAAGAGTTTACAAAGGAGGAATCTTGCATGTATCATTTATATTTGTACCTGAGGGACCGTCTTACCCCATATTGCCCTACGAGATCACTGCGGTCAGAAAATACCAACTTGCTGACAATTCCCTCTGCTAAGACATTCAGGCTGACGGCTACTCGCAGGAGAGCGTTCTCGGTAATTGCTCCAACGTTGTGGAACGCTCTCCCGGCCGAGAGACAGGCCCTCCAAGACCTCCTGTCTTTTAGGGGAGCGTGTAAGATATTTCTTTTTCTGCAAGCCTTTGGCCCATAAGACGCTCTAGCGTGTTAGCCTGCCCATTGATTCGATCTTGTACATTGTATTATGTGGTGCGTTTGTTCTCTGCGCATTATGTAGTGTTTTTAATCTATGTTTTTAGGATGTTTTAGTATGTTCTCTGTTTTAGAGTATATTAATATGTTTTTAATTGTGTTTTGTATTTGACTTGTTGTGAGCCGCCCCGAGCCACCCGGGAGTGGCAGCCTAGAAGTCTGACTAATAAAAATAAAAATATTTGATTGTAGGCTGAGTTTTTCAGTCCTTTCTTTAGGCTGAAAAGCCCCCCTTCGGCTTATACTAGAGTCAAGGTTATTTATTATTTTACTCTGTTGTTATTATTACATTTATTATTTTACTATACTTATTACATTATCATTTTACTCTATTATTACTGTTATTACATTTATTATTTTACTATACTTATTATTTTGATTACATTTATTATTTTACTCTATTATTATTGGAAGGATACGTAAGCACATTTACATTGAAGAAGGTTAGAATAATGGTTTAATCGGAGTTGGACAGTCTTATCTTAAATTACAGTTGTATGTAAAAATTCAAAAACATTTAACCTGTTGATGCCTCAATTAATGTAATTAATTAATTTTATTGGTATCTGTTTTTATTTTGAAATTGACCAGTAGCTGCTGTATTTCCCACACTCGGTTTATACTCGAGTCAATCCGTTTTCCCAATTGGCAAAATTAGGTGTCTTGGCTTCTGTTCGGATCAGCTTATACTCAAGTATATACGGTAAGTCATTATACTATAACCAGAAAGCAGCAAGAAGTTAATATAAATAGTTGGCTGGGACAGAAACAATTTATTGTCATTGTTTTGTGGGGGGAGTCTATGGAAATATATCTATCTATCTAAATTGTTTCTTGTAATTTAAGCATTAAGTATGATATAAAATGTGTAATTTTTAAAAGAACTTACATTAATAAAAACATCCTGAGCATAGTTGTCCGTATCCGCATCCCAGAAGCATCGGGCAGCCATGCTGCGGAAACATATAAGGACTCATCCATCATTCAGTCAGCGACAGTAATATTCACATTTGAACAGTGATCACTGCATTTGAAAAGCTAGAATGATTTTCTGTTAAGAGTAACAGAGACCAACCCAAAAAAATGTTTCTTGGTGTTTTGGTATTCAGGTGTGGAGTTATCTGGGACACAAGTATCAGGGCCAGCTAACACCTCCCAACAAAGGATTCCCCAGGCAGGAAGCAGCCAGGCTTTGCAGCTGTATAATTTGTCTGTTTAAATTGCTGTACTATTGGTTGGATATTACCTATGTATATATGTATACTTCTCTATAGGATCACTGTTTTGGGTTCCCACTTGATAAAAGCCAGTGGCGAAACGGTCCTTGGCCAACATCTTTGTACCGTCATGGTCCACCCACACGTTTGTCAACACCTCTTCCAAATACCTTGCAGCCCAGCCTGTTGTATAAGGACATAGATTGCCATCTCTTTGTTTGGATTACAAATTTTGACTACCATTTGCGAAGACTAGCATCGATCATCTGGATTACTCGCCCGGGATATATTGCATCGCATTATTAGCGTATATTTTTTGACTTTGTTACCACGTTACCCCTGGGCAGATACTGGAGACTTGCATTCGGGACCTTTGGAATATAAATACTCATGTTGTTCAGAGCTAATGATATGGTACAAGGAACTTTTCATTCTACTGAAGGCTTTTTCCAGTATGGACAGATATAATCCGCTTTAACATCATTGCTTCGATCTTCGCCACGACCACTGGGCAAGTGTATATACAATATATAGCATTGGTTTGTGTACCCTTTATTATGATATAGCTGTAACGATGCAATAGATGAGATATATATTTTGTGATTGAATTTTCCTTCTCTTTATTATCGCTTCGGTTGCTCCCAACCGCTTGTGTTTTGTTAGCATTCTCTAGTGCAGCAAATATCACTGTGTTTTTGGCATATATATATATATACACACACACCCCACTTGTCTCATTCCCACAGACCTCTGAAGAAGCCTCTGAGATTGCCTGTCTCCACCTCAGGAGAAGGAAGAAATACTGCTGCTTCTCCCTCTCCCCCACCCCCAAGCCAGCTGAGAGGAGAAAGGGGGAGTGAGGAAGTGACTTTAAAAACACCTGTCTCCTGGCTGTTGCTTATTGTTTCTGTTGTGGTTTTTATATTGCATTTAATGTTTTTATGTGCATTCCTTGCTGCCTGTAAACCGCCTTGAGTCGCCGAAAGGCTGAGAAAAGCGGTATACAAATACAGTAAATAAATAAATAAATAATAGATGCAGGCGAAACGTCAGGAAAGAATGCTACTGGAACTTGGCCATATAGCATGAAATTCACAGTAACCCAGTGATTCCGGACATGAAAGCCTTCAACAAACAACACAATTAGAACTCTGGATGCGTGCAGACCAACTTACTTAACACCTTCACCTCTTTGTTCTCCAATCACCACTTGCACAACTATTTTATATCTTTGAAATCCTTTCTCTAAAATAGTAAAAGAAAAAACGATT
This sequence comes from Anolis apletophallus, assembly GCA_030556195.1. Classification (NCBI taxonomy): domain Eukaryota; kingdom Metazoa; phylum Chordata; class Lepidosauria; order Squamata; family Anolidae; genus Anolis; species Anolis apletophallus. Next base: position 5,859,900 of record JARBWK010000010.1, on the reverse strand, counting down.
AGGAAGAGATTTTTGCCACAGCAGCAGCAACATCACAAAGTGTTAAGTAAGTGCGAGGTGGAAGATGCAGGAAGAAAAAGGCAGTTGCTCTGCTCCATCCTATTACCCTTCAACTTGTCTCTGATTGTCTCCGATAGGAGTTTGGTAATTACTGGGATTTCTTCAGTCGAGTACTGTACGGCGGTCAGGTGCTCCTTTAGCACCTCATGGATGCACTCCTTCACGGCTGATGTGCGAAATCTAAGAACCAATAAAAAGAAACGTAAGTACGGTATATAAAATATAAACAAATATAAATATTTTTTAAAGTTTTAAAGTAAAATATGAGGCTTGCAAGACAAGAAGAGATGGATAGAGATAAAATTAGCGAAAAATATAGAGAAATAAATGTAAATAGAAAAGTAAATACAACGAATAAATAAAAATCAAAGTATTTATGCAGACTAAAACCTAGGGCATGCTTTAAAAGAAGGTTTTTAAGGAAATGTCAGGGGCTGCTGTGGTTTTATATGTTTTTATGGATTTAATCTGAATTGTTTTTTTTAATATTAATGATGTTTAATGCTGTTTTAATATTTGTATATTTTAAATTGCATGATTATGTTTTTTTTATGTTAAGTTGCTTTGAGTCTCCTGTGGGAGAGATAAAGTGAGGTATAAATAATAATATTTATTTATTTAGTTATTTAAAAATAAAATAAAACTGGGAAGCCACAAATCTTTGCAAGATATAAAAATGAGCAAACATTAAAAAGAAATAAAAGTAGATTTAAACATACATGAAAATAATACATTAAAAAGTTTTTAAAAAATATATCTTTATTTAAATAAAAATACTAAAATGAACACAAATAAATGTATGTAAGATCTATGTTTTTAAAAATAAACAAAAAATCAACTTGTAAAGCCTCGAAGAGAATGAGATAAAATTAACACAAATTAATGAGAAATAAATGGAAATTTAATTAAAATTATATACAGTATATATATAGAGAGAGAGAGAGAGAGAGAGAGAGAGAGAGAGAGAGAGAGAATACATTATAAGTATGGTATATGTATATAAAGCAATTGCACAATAAATCTGTAAAGCCTCTAGGACAGGGGTGCTCAGAACAGTGATTGGGATCACCAGGGTGATCTTCGGGCCTCATCCTGGTGATCTTCAGGCCCCTGACCAGGTTTTTTGCTGTTGGTCCTCTTCACACGCCCCTGAACGCTGCAAAGAAGTCCTCCCCGTTGCTCCTCCCCGCTCCTGCTCGCGCGCCGCCTCCAAAAGCTCCAGAGTCCAAGAGGCAGAATGGGCCCTCTTTTGGATCCTCCTCCTCCTCCCTCCATCCTTCTCCAGCCACTCAGAGTCGTAGGAGACCAAAGGGGCGGGCCTGGATGACGCGATGCATGGCTGGCCCCCACGCATGCGCAGAAGCGCCCATTCTGCCTCTCGGACTTCTCGTGAGATCTTGTAGGCGGCACGCATGCGGGTGGCGTGGAAATAGGAGCAATGATGGAGGAGGAGGAGGAGGACGCTTTGGGGTCATTTCCTTACCGCATCTCAAAGGTCGGTCTTTTTACTTTGGGGTGGGTGCTTGATTGTTCTGTGGCATGTCTCTTTGTTTATTTTTACTGTTTAAAAATGGCCTTTTAGCTCCAAAGCCTCTCTGCTTGCTTTGTTCCTTGAGAAATATATGTTGGGGAATATGGAAATGTGGGAGAAATGGGGTGGTTGGATGTATTTTTGCATGTCCCTTTGTTTACCTTGCTGAGTATTAAATGGCCTTGCAGTTCAAAAGCCTCTCTTCTTACTTTCTGGCTGATAATATGTATGGTAATATGGCAGTGTGGGAGAAATGGGGTGGTTGGATGTATGTTTATGCTCTGTTTTATATTGTTGTTATTAGATTGAAATGTTGATGTTTTATAACTTCATTTTATGTAAAGTGCCCCGAGCCTGCTGGAAGGAGCGGGACATAAAAATGAATAATAAATATAAATAAATAAATAAGAAAATAGTTATACGTTTTACATTTCTGGGTAGGTGATCTTTGGGACTTGGTTTTTTAATCAGTAGCTCCCATGCTGAAAAAGTGTGAGCACCCCTGGTCTAGGAGATCGAGATAAGATTAACACAAACTAATGATAACAAAATGTATATACTGTATATATATATATATATATATATAGAGAGAGAGAGAGAGAGAGAGAGAGAGAGAGAGAATAAATAGAATAAAAATAAAATATATTAATAAACCTGTAAAGCCTTGTGGAAATCTAGATAAAATTAAAACAAATTGTTGAGAAATAAATGTAAATTTGATATTAAAAATACAATATAATGAATATATGTAAAATATAATATAACGAATATATATATATAAAATGGATATATAAAAATTATAATATAATGAATATATATACATATATAATGATATATAAAATATAAAAAATAATGACTATATATAAAATATAACATAATGAATATATATACATATATAATGAATGTAAAATAAATGTAAATTTGATATTAAATACAAAATATATAAGGAATTAACACAAACTAATGAGAAATAAATGTATATATTTGTGTGTGTTTGTGTATATATATATATATATATAGAGAGAGAGAGAGAGAAATAGATAGAATAAATAAAAATAAAATATATTAATAAACCTGTAAAGCCTTGGCGGAAATCTAGATAAAATTAACACAAATTGATCAGAAATAAATGTAAATTCAATATTAAAAATACAATATAAAACATATAATGAATATATGTAAAATATAACGAACATGCACATATATAATTAATGTATATTTGTTCTATTCTATATTTTATATTGTTTATATAATGAGGAAATCTAGATAAAATTAACACAAATTAATGAAAAATAAATGTGTGCGTGTATATATATATCTCTCTCTCTCTCGGCATTACTTCGCGAACGAAGATTCAGGAAGGACTCATCCCACGCTTTTTACAAGCGCGTTGATGACTAAAAAGGCCAATCTGAGATAGGCAAGTCCAGTTGCAGAAAGCACAGCAGAAAGTCTCCTTGGGTGATGTTGTTTCCAAGTTGCGGTTCTTTCTGCGTTGTCGTTTCTCTTCGAGACCCATTCGGCGTGTCTTCTCGAAAGAGGCCGCAGCATTGTGGATAGTGTGTCTCCATGCCTCCCGATGTGAGGCCAGGGTGGACCATTGTTGGTGATCAATCTGGCCGAGCCTGAGATGTTGTTTCAGGGAGTCCTTATATCTTTTTTGGGAGGCACCTCTCTTGCGCTGACCCGTGGCGAGTTCACTATAGAGTAGTATCTTTGGGAGGCAGTGGTCCTCCATCCTAGAGACGTGCCCTGCCCAGCGCAACTGTGTTCTCAATAGCATGGCCTCAACACTGGTGATCCCTGCTTGCTCAAGGACAGCAACATTCGTCACATAGTCGGTCCAGTGTGTATTTAGGATTGTGCGAAGACAGCAATGATGAAAGCGTTCGAGGAGTCGTAGGTGTTTGCGATAGGTGACCCATGTTTCAGACCCATACAGGAGAATAGACTGTACGATAGCTCTGTACACACTGATTTTGGTGCTTTGCCTCAGGTGCTTGTTGCTCCAGACTCTTTTGTGAAGCCTTCCGAATGCACTCTATGCCTTTGCTAATCTGTGATCTATCTCTTTGTCATTCTTGGCGTCTGAAGAGATGATGCTTCCCAGGGAGGTGAACTGCTGGATGGACTTAAGCACAGATTTGCCTATGCTGACGTGAGGATGATGGTGTTCTTCCTGTGGTGTGGGCTGGTAGAGGACTTCTATTCATATATGCACTACATTATATCTCTGTTCATTCTATTATATATCTATATGAATAACCCCACTGAGAAGGGAGAGGGGAACCAGGGGAGGGCCGTACTTGCGGAGGAAGGCCGGGCGGAGGCTGAAGGCGCGGGAGGCGGAGTGGAAGCTGCTCCCAGGCCGCGTCGAAGAGGGGCTGGCTTCCAACAGGGGGGCCGCCGCGGCCGCAGCCGCCGCCGCCATCTTGGTCTCCGACGCCGTCGCCATGGCAACTGAGCCGCCGCTTCCGGCCGCCGAGCAGCTACACCCCTTCCCGGTGTACCTAGAGGTATGAAAAATGTAGAGGGTCAAGACACACCTGTGGAGACGGAGCTTCCGGGAATGACGAGATGGCATCCACAAGTAGTAGATAATATAGATTGGAATGGATAGGATGGAGGTCTATGTATGCCAGCAGTGTTTCCCAACCTTTGTTTTTTGAGCCTTGCCACGCTTTTTACATTTGCAAAATCCTAGGGCACACCACCAACCAAAATGACACAAGATGACACTCTAACACAGTCATACATATAGTTAATATGTTTTTAAATGTATTTGTACACTCAGTGTGAAACCTGGGCCTGTTTCGATGAACACAACATCTATATGACTTCCTCTCACATACTTATACATGGCTATCATGTCTTCTCTCCGCCTTCTCTTCTTCAGGCTAAACATGCCCAGCTCTTCAAGCCGCTCCTCATAGAGCTTGTTCTCCAGACCTTTGTGAAATTTCACCCTGAGTGAAACTTGCTTCCAGTTAACTATGGATGTCATGAAGCTGTTATAAGCAGTTCCTTGGAGGGGGGGGGGGGACTCTCAAAAAATCCAGTAAAATAGTAAAAAAAAAAAAAACATTTCCAAGCGGAGAGGCTCAATTTGTTTCTTGGAAACCTGTGAATGGCTAGTCTATGTGTTTCATAGATCTGTGTGGCCTCTTTCGCTGCCTCCCTCAGCAAAGATCCAAAGATCACCCGGTCGATCGCAATCACCGTCTTGAGCACCCCTGGCTTAGACGGTATATGGTTGGGGTCTGTATAGCCTAGAGCAGTGTTTCCCAACCTTTTTACATTTGCACACTTTTTACATTTGCAAAATCCTGAGGCACACCACCAACCAAAATGACACAAAATGACACTCTAACACAGTAATACATATAGTTAATATGTTTTTAAATGTGTGAAACCTGGGCCTGTTTCGATGAACACAACATAGATATCCTGGCAGGAATGGCACAAAGACACAAACTTCCCACACAGAACTCCCATAACCAAGAGAAAATGCTATAAGAGTTTGCTGTGCTTCAAGGACCTTGGGTCTTGGGAGTTGTAGTTCACCTATATCCAGAGAGCACTGTAGACTGAAACAATGTTGGATCAGGACCAAACTTGGCATCAATACTCAATATGCCCAAATGTGAACACAGTGTCACGATGCAAGACCTTGGCCGGCCCCTTAATCACACACACAGAGAGGGTAATCAGCTAACTACTTTATGGAAGAATAAGAAACAGTTGAAAAGGTAATTGTCCATAAAAATATCCAAAGTAATCCAAAAGGAAAAAGGTAATGTCCGAAAGCAAACTTGGCAGTTTGGACTTGGCAGGGCTCCAAAGACAAAAGCGGATCAGGGAACAAAGCACAGTTGCAAGATCCAAGGCACTTCTTGGCAGGCCACTAGCCCAATCTTAGCTCACGTGGCCATGTCTGCATAGGATAGACGTGGCCGAGGTACTGAGGATCCGTTCCCCACGGATCCTATACCAATCCCTTGGCGAGGCCCCGGCGCTCTAGGCTTCTCCTCCTCCAATCTGTCTCTAGGCCCTCGGTCGGAGGCTGTGGAACCAGCCCCTCCTGCTAGCCTCAATGCTCCGTCTCCTATCAAAGGTTCGGCCTTGCCTCCCAGCACCTGGTTCCCTATCTTTGTGAGAGCCGAACTCCCCATCCGCTTCCCGGGCCTCTCCCTCCGTTGTTTCCCACATTCTTTCTTGCGAACCTCGCCCACGCGGCCGTTCATAATCTTCACTATCACTGCTTTCGAAATCCGGCTGGCCTTCCTGCATCTCGTAAGGATCAGGCCAGCCGTCATTCCAGGCCAAGCTTTCTGTGGGGGAAGAAGGCCCAGCTACCTCAAAATCCCCTTCTTCCAGTCCCTCCAAATCCTCCTCAGAATCAGCTGGCTCCAATGCAAGTGGGACCCCCGGTGCTGCCCCCTGCCCCCCAGGCACGAAAGAGAACTGGGGTGCTACACACAGATGGAGTTTGGGGGAAATAGACCTTGACATTTGGGAGTTACTGTTTCTGGAATGTATAGTTAACACACAATCAAAGGGCATCCTGAACTCTTGCAACAATGGAATTGAACCCAACTTGGCACATTGAACTCTCATTACCAAACAGAAAGTACTGAAAGGGTTTGCTTGGGAATTGACCTTGGAGGTTCCAATTTCCCATGGCACACTAGTGTGCCATGGCACACTGGTTGGGAAACACTGATGTATGGTATATGGATGTGTATTTTTTGGAGGCGACACTGATAGAATCGTTTCAGGAGTTGCATGTGACGTCAATAGACAGTCCACGTTACACCATTAAGCGAGTTACACCCTTTGGGGAGATAATAATATTTATGATTATTATTATTGGCATTGGAAAGGGATTGGCTGGCGACTGCTGTAAGAGCACTTTGGCTTTCTCGATGTTCAATGAGAGGCCGAGCTTCTCGTCTGCTTCTGCTGCGAAGGTGTTTAGAGTGGCTTGCTGGTCTTCTTCTGAATTCGCACAGACGACGTTGTCATCATCATATTGGAATTCTATAACATATGTTGTTGTAAGCTTGGTTTTGGCTTTCAGTCTGCTGAGGTTAAATAGCTCACCACGTGCAATAGATGGTGAGTTATTTAACCTCAGCAGACCGAAAGCCAAAACCAAGCTTACAACAACATCTGTTATAGAACTCCAATATGCTGATGACAACGTCGTCTGTGCACATTCAGATTGATACTTCCCATCAATAAGATGAAGTATCATAGGATTTTTTGGAGGCTAATGGGAGCGGCGTACAGGGAGAGAACTACTCCTCTGTTACACCGCTTAACACCTTAACTCTGTTAAGCACCGGGAATGTGGCGCAGCTGGCTAAGTGTCAGCTGTATAAGATCTCTCTGACCAATAGGTCATGAGTTCGAGGCCTGCCCGGGTCGAGATGGGTGCTTGACCTTTAAGTGTAGCCTGCTGCCGACCTTTGCAGCCCGAAAGACAGTTGCATCTGTCAAGTAGGAGATAAAGGTACCACATCAAGTGGGGAGGCAAATTTTGACTGAATTATGAGGCCATTAAAGAACTCCAGGAACGCTGAGGAATGTGGAAGGAACAACAAGGGATGCCGGGAACACTGAGAGATGAGGAGTGCGTCAGCTCCCCCTGGTGGCCAGAGTTTGCCTCTGTTCATCTATATGTGTGTATGTGGAAACGGCAGGGATTGTCTGCTAAGTATGTGTACCTGTAATCCGCTCTGAGTCCCCTTCGGGGTGAGAAGAGTGGAATATAAATAAAGTGTATTATTATTATTATTATTATTATTATTACATCAGCTCCACTGGCTGCTGATTAGCTTTCGGGCACAATTCAAAGTGCTGGTTTTAACCTTTAGAGCCCTAAACGGTTCTCGGCCCCAGTTTACCTGTCCGGACACATCTCCTGCTATGAACCATCATGCAGCTTAAGATCTTCAGGAGAGGCCCTGCTCTCGATCCCGCCACTCTCACAAACGCGGTTGGTGGGGATGAGAGACAGGGCCTTCTCAGCAGTGGCCCCCCTGTCTGTCGAACTCGCACCCTAAGGATATTAGGCTGGCCACCTCCCTCCTGTCTTTTAGGAGGCAACTAAAGGCCTGGCTGTGGGCCCAGGCGTTTAACTAAAGATATCGACTAGTGCAGGGCTGTCCAACAGGCGGCCCTGGGGCCGTACATGGCCCCCGAGCCCCTTCCCTACGGCCCCCTAACTTGTTTTAATAAAATACAAATTAAAAAAATTAATTTTTTTTTTAAAAAACCTACTTCCGGGTTTAGGCAAGCATCGCGAGACTACGCCAGCCACAGACGGGATTTCGAGGGAGGTCGAAATCCCATCTGTGGCTGCGTAGTCTCGCGATAGCTGCCGTAATCTCGGGTCCCGTGGGATTGCGGCCAGCCTGGGCGGGCGCCTCCCCCCCCCCTTGCGGCTGCTTCCAGGCCAGCCCCCATTCCCTCAGAGAGAGGGAGGAGGGGAGTGAGGCAGGGAAAGCCCCTCCTGGCTCCGTCCTCTTCCTGTGGAGGGCCCCCGCGGACGGGAGAGCCGCCGCGCCCGGCCTGAGCTTGGCTCCCCCAAATCAAGGTGAATTTTCCGCAAAAGCCTCCAGGAGTTTTTGCTGGTTATGGGGGTTCTGTGTGCCAAGTTTGTTCCAATTCCATCATAGGTGGTGTTGATTGCAGGTGAACTATAAATCCCCAGTATCTACAACTAACATATGTTAAGGACTACCCCCACCCCCAAACCCCACCAGTATTCAAATTTTGGCATATTGGGTATGCATACCAAATTTGGCGTAGATACATTGTTGTTTGCATTCACAGTGCTCTCTGGATGTAGGTGAACTACAATTCTTATAAATTTAGGTGAATTTCTAATAGGGGCCTCCTGCATTTTGTTGTTGTCGTCATGGGGGTTCTGTATGCCAAGTTAGTTCCAATGTCCATTGTTGGCGGGGTTCAGAGCGCAGTTCTTAGATTGCAGGTGAACTATAAATCCCAGGACCTACAACAACTATAAATCAAGGTGAATTCCCACCCCTAAACCTCTCCATTTCGTTTTCTTAGGTTATGTGGGCTCTGTGTGCAAATTGTGGTCCAGGTCCATTGTCAGTGGGGCTCACAGGGCTCTGACTGATGCAGGGTGAACTACAACTTCCATCATGTGGAGTCAATCCCCCAAACACCTCCAGTATGTGTAGTTACTGATGGGTTCTGCTCTGTTTGTTGTGCAGAGAGAGTTGAAAAGTGTAGGAAAGGGTTAAAGGAGAGGCAGTGGGCGGGGTCATGCAAATTCCACACCAATTGAGAGAGTGAGGAACACTGGGATGTCTGTGGTGGAGGAAACACATAAAGTCCCCGAATGAAAGCATTCCTTGGGTGGTGGGCAGTATGGTGTTTGGGGACAACACCGGCAGGGGTTTGTGTTCACATGTGTGTGTATATGAATATATGTATATATGAAAGTGTCTATGTGTGTATGTATGTATGTATGTGTATTTATTTATTATTTATTTATTTACAGTATTTATATTCTGCCCTTCTCACCCTGCAGGACGGATTACAATGTACATATACATGGCAAACATTCAGTGCCATAGACACACAACATTTATAGACAGACACTCAGAGGCTACTTAACATTCCAGCTTCTGGCCACAAGGGGAGCTGTCGCTTCCTCATTCTTTGCATACTTTCTGGAGATTTTGATGGACTTGTAAATCAGTCAAATTAGCCTCCCCACAAAGTGTACCTGTCAGATTATTGCATTTTGAATGGCAATTCATGAGTCAGCACAAGATGTATTTTCTGCAGTGTGACATGTTTGACACCAGATGGCGCTGTCTCAAGACTGATGAATGGAATCTTGAGGAATGACAGTTGGGATCTGACAGTTGGGAATTGTCCGTTGAAGAGGACAGTTGGTTTATAATATTTGTGAGGAAAGGATGTTTTAGAAAGGTAGCTGAGATTGCTGTTGTTTTTCCATGCTTAGCTTGTTATTGTTAAATACAATTCAATACAAAGTTATATTTTTACCTTGTGAATTGTATGAGAGTTTCATTATTCACACGAACAGAGACTGGAGGTTTTTTGGGCCGATGAGGAATTAACATTCTATATTTCTGTTGCCTATTCCGCTGTGGCATAAATACTCGACGCCGAAGAGGTTATGGGCCCAGATCCCAGAACCCAGAATCCAGAATCGCAGAGGCACAGAGATACTACAGAACCCAGAATTCATAGAACCAGTTTGTGACTAACACTAGAAATTGCAGCAGAAGTTGCTGTTTACCTCAGTGTTAAGAAAAAAAGCTGAAGTGAATTTTGCCAGGAGCATCTGTAGTGTGAAGAAAGATGGCATTATTTGGAGCACAGCATCATTTAGAAAAACTCAGAGGCAGCTCAAATTATTTAATATGGGTAACCAAAGTGCGAGCAGTTTTGGCAAAGGAGGAGCTGTTATCCTGCTTAACACATCGACCTATTTCTGATGCAGAAAGGTTGAAAGATGGCAAGGCAAGGGCTACCATCATCCTGTCAGTTGACGATAGGAACCTCACATATTTAGCTCTGGAAGAAACAGCCGCTGACTGTTGGAAAAGGCTTGAAAAGCTGTATCAGCAGGCTACTGGAGGCTCAAAAGTTTTATTGAGCAGAGAACTGTTTTCACTGAAGCTTCTGTCAATAGAAGATTGTGCCAGAGAGACTCATTTGAGTAAAATGCTGAGCCTATTTAATGATTTAGCAGCAAGGGGCACCAATTTTACAGAAGATCAGAGAGGCTTAATTCTACTAAGCAGTTTGGGGCAGAGCTACAACTCATTCATTGACTCCATGCAATCTGTGAAAGAAGAGGACATCAACTTCGACTTAGTTTCGACTAGATTGGAGAACTGGGCTTGTTACAGAAGAAATGCCCAGCAACTTTCAACGGAGAAGACGGTCAAAAAAGGCTTCAATATGAAGAGGAAAGAGACAATCCAGTGTGATATCATCTGTTACATTTGTAATAAAAGAGGACACAAAGCTAGACAATGTCATCAGAACAAGTTTAAGAAGAGTGAATCAGCACAGAGCAAGAAAGAACAGATCAACAATTCAAGAAAAGACTCTGATTCAGGCTGTCTGTTGACGAGTTTACAATGTAACAATGATTTTATTCCTCAGGTACCCTGGATTATTGACTCTGGGAGTGCAAAGAGTTTTGTTAAGGATAGTAAATTGTTAGCAGAGAAGGAACCTTTATCTGGTTCTATGCAAAGTTGTGTGAGTCTAGCCAATGGTCAAAGGTGCAAGGTTTTAACAAAGGGAGAAGTTGAAATTGGTCAACTTAGTCTAAAGTTAGACAATGTTTATTTAGTTCCTGAGCTAGAACACAATGTTCTAGGGTGAAACAACTTGCAGACCATGGTTTATCCATTGTGTTTGAAGGGGAGTTATGTAAAATGAGTAATAAAAATACAGGTATGTATAAGGAAGTAAAATTTCAAAATGGTTTCTATAGAATGAATGCTAGTAATAAAATGTCTACAAATAGTATTCAGAGTTTGAAGGGAAACCTCTGCATGGTGACAGATGTCTGCACATGCTACACAGGAAGTTTGGCCACATGAACTATAATATGATTAGAAAGACTGCACAGCTAGTAGGCATTCAAATACCAGAATGCAGAAATTATTTAGAGTGTGCTGTCTGTAACAAAACAAAGTTAAAGGCTTATCCTGTTGCCAAAAGGAGTGATAGAGTAACAACTAAGTTACAGTTAGTGCACATGGATCTAGCTGGACCTTTTCCAAAGAGTATTGAGGGAATGTATTTCTACGAGTAATAGTAGATGATAGGTCTCGATTTGGCATCGTTTACCCTCTGAAAGGTAAATTTCAGGTGTATGAAAAATGTATTGAATGGTACAATTTTGTGAAGAACCAATTTCCTGATTTGACTGTTAAACAAGTTCAATCTGATAGAGGAGGTGAATTTGTGAATGAAAGACTTAAGAATTTTTTAAGGATAAAGGAATTTGGCATAGGAAAACAAATCCGTGTGTATCAAAAGAAAATGGAATTGCGGAGCGTCGCTTAGGTGTAATTCAAACCATGGTAAAATCAATGCTTGAGGATGCACAAATGTCCAAAGGTTTTTGGGCAGAAGCAGCTAACACTGCCAATTACGTGCTGAATAGGTTATGGACCTCAAGTGTAAATGAAATCCCATTTTATTTGTTTTATGGAAGACATCCAAAGGTGGATCATTTTCAAGTATTTGGTGCGCATGCAAATGTTTTAATTCCTATACAGCAAAGAGACAAAAGAGATCAGCATTGGGTAAAGATGCAATTTATTGGATATGAAGGTGGAACGAAAGGCTATAGATTCTGGAATGGCTCTTCTCCAGGAAAGAAGATCACAGTCTCCAGATCTGTAAAGTTCGAAAATAATACTCATTGGGATAGAATTCATGCGAACACTGAAGTGTTCATAACTCCAAGTGTTTCTAGAGTAAAGAATGAATCTGAAGTTGTAGAGGTATTAGATGAGGCAAATGTGGAAGAAAGCAAGGAACAATCTGAAGAAAGTAATTTTCATGATTTTTGCGCCACAAACTCTGACTTAGTGTCCAAATCTGTAACAGAGGTTGATGGACATTGTCAAGAGGAGATTAGGGATGTGGAGGAGACTAAGGATGAGATTCCTAGGAGATCCACACGTATCACTAAAGGAATTCCACCAGCCAAGTATCAAGTCACGCAAATAGGAAGTATAGAGTGGAAAGATCCTAATTCTTACGCTGAAGCATTGCGTAGACCGAAAAATGAACGTGATTGTTGGGTAAAAGCAATGAAGAAGGAATTTGATTCACTTCATTCCTTAAATGTTTTAGAACAAGCAAATGTAACCAAAGATGTAAAGGTAATTGGTTGCAAGTGGGTATTTAAAAGGAAAACACAAGTTGATGGTTCATTATTGTACAAAGCAAGATTGGTTGCACAAGGTTTTGGTCAAATTTACAATCAAAATTATGATGAGGTATATGCTCCAACGATTAGACCTGAAACAATTAGGACTGCTTCTACATTAATATGGATTATATGGCAGTGTAGACCCAGGCCCCTTCTCCACTGCCATATAATCCAGATTATCAAATTGGATAATCCATATGATTTGCTTTGAACTGGATTGTATGAGTCTACACTGCTATATAATCCACTTCAAATCAGATAATCTGGATTTTATATGGCAGTATAGAAGGAGCCTTATATAATCCAGCTCAAAGCATATAATCTTGATTTTATATGGCAGTGTAGAAGGGGTCTCATATAATCCAGTTCAAAGCAGATATTGAGGATTATCTGTTTAGATAATCTGGATTATATGGCAGTATAGAAGGGGCCTGAGTCTGCACAGCCATATAATCCTGTTCAAAGCAGATAATCTGGGTTCAGATACTGGATTATATGGCAGTGTAGATTCAGTCGGAGTTGCAGTTGGAGGACTCTTTGGCAGAGAAGTCTAAACGCCTTGTAAAAGTACAACTTCCATGAGCACCCCAGTTAAAGTGGGATCAAAGTGCATGAGTTCCCCAGTGTGGATGATGCACTCCTAGGCAGAGCATCAACAAGAACAGAACAACAGGTTAAGGGGAGGTGCATGTTCTTCTTCTTGCCTGATAGCACTTCTCTCTTTGGAAGGACTGATGATGACAAAGGTCCCAACTGTTTCCTTTTGCCATTTGGCATTTCAGTAAAAATTACGATACAACCAATGCCTGTGATGCCACTGCTGAGTGTTTGTGCGGAACAACTGCTAAAAGATGTCTGGCCTGATAAGATCTTCGGCACCTGATTCTTTCCATAAAGCGTTAAGAGCGAGTGGGCAAGGAGATGAGTCATGCTAGCAAAATGCAAGGCAAGGCGGCACGTTTTTCAGAGCTTGGAAAATGTCTTTATTTATATAGGAAATGTTGATATATAGATAGATGATACACATTTTGGAGAGCTGTGTCTGTCACCTTCGAGTCACTTGTTGACATATGGAAATTTCCTAGCGGTTGCACACTTTTCAGCAGTTGGTCCTGGGAGCTTAGGTTGTGATCCCTCGTAGCCTGAGGATGATGGTCCTCCAAGTGATGTGTCTTGCGATGGATACATAGGTGGCTGTGGAGCCCTATTCTTGACCTGCATGTTCTCCATAGTGCGGGCATTGGTTTCCAGGTGAAAGGTGGTCCCAGTCAGGGTTGGCTTGATGCGCCTTCCTCTTGGCACGTTTCTCCCTTTTACCCTCCATTCGTGCCTCTTCGAATTTTTTGAAGACTAGGGAATGCCAGATGTACAAGCTAGGTTCAGAAAAGGCAGAGGCACGAGAGACCAAATTGCCAATATACAGATGCTGGATAATGGAGGAAGGCAGAGAATTTCAGAAAAAACATCTATTTCTGTTTTATTGACTAGTCCAAAGCCTTTGACTGTGAGGATCATAATAAATTGTGGCAAGTTCTCGGTGGTCTGGGGCAGTGTTTCCCAATCCTTTTTGAGCCGCGGCACACTTTTTTACATTTCCAAAATCCTACCAACCAAACTACCAACCAAAATGACACAAAATGACACTCTAAAACAGTAATACATATAGGTAATAGGAATTTGCCTTGAGTTTTGGAGTTGTAGTTCACCTACATCAAGAGAGCACTCTGGACTTGGGACCGGCGAAGCAGGCAGGAAGGAAGGCGCCGCGGCAGCGGGCAGGGAGCCGGAGGGAGACAGAGAGCGGTTTCCCGCGTAGCGGGGAGGAGAGGGAGGAGGGAGGGGCAGGGCCCTGAGGGGAGCCATTCTCCCGTTTTGTGGCTCCATCGGGCTCGGTGGAAGATGCGAGCTGGACAAACTTGGCTCCCAGGCAAGGCCTGGGCCTTGCGGGGAGCCGTTATCCCGGTTCGTGGCTCTGCCGGGTTCGGCGGAGCTGCGAACCGAGAGAAAGGCTCCCCGAGGTGCCCAGGTTCCCGCCTCCTCCTCCTCCTCCGGAAGTGAGCCCACAGGATAGAGCGTCGGCAGCCCCCTCCCGAGCCTCCCCTGCCTCTCTAGGTCCTAGAGAGTGTCGTGTTGCTGAACCGCTGTTCCGCGATCAGCTGGTGTGCCACGGGAAAACCTCTCTCAGCAGCAGCAGCAGGAGGGGGAAGAAAGGGGGGGGAGAGGTTTTTCCGTGGCACACCAGCTGATCGCTCACGGACCACTAGTGTGCCGCAGAACAGCGGTTGGGAAACACTGTTCTGGGGTTCTCAAGTCACCATGTCTCTCTCCTGAGGAATCTGTAGAATGACCAAGTAGTAACAGTATGAACTGACCATGGAACATCAGACTGGTTCAAGATTGGGAAAGGCGTACGGCAGGGTTGTCTACTCTCCCCAGACCTATTCAACTGGTATGTAGAGTACATCATACAACGTGCGGGGCTTGATAAATGCAAGGCTGGGGTTAAAATTGGTGGAAGAAACATTAGCAACCTTAGATATGCAGATGATACCACTTTGATGGCTGAAAGTAAGGAGGAGCCGAGGAGCCTTCTAATCAAGGTGAAAGAAGAAAGGGCAAAAGCGGGGTTGCAGTTAAACATCAAAAAGACCAAGACGATGGCAACCAGACTGATTGAGAAGTGGCAAATAGAGGGAGAAAACATTCAGGCCGTGACAGACTTTGTATTTCTAGGTGCAAAGATGATGGCAGATGCAGACTGCAGCCAGGATATCAAGACGTTTCCTTGGCAAATAGGGGGGAGGGGGCTAAACATTCAGGCCGTGAGGCCTTACTGGACATTATTTGTATGTTTATTCATATCATGGATCACCATGCTCATTATAACATTGATGGCATTGGGATAACAAGACAAAAGGTTTGCAGGGCAGGATCTCAAACCAAACTCAGCCCCCCCCGAATCAAAATCCTGGCTACGGCCCTGGTCAGAGCATTGGCCAATCTCGATAAAAGAGTGAAGAGTGGAGACATCACACTCACAACGAAGATTTGCATAGTAAAAGCAGCAATATTTCCCAAAGTCACCTATGGGAAATATAGGTGGACAATAAGGAAGGCTGAGAGAAGGAAGAGAGGGGCTTTTGAACTGTGGTGTTGGAGGAAAATTCTGAGAGTGCCTTGGACTGCGAGAAGATCCAACCAGCCAGGGCCGTAGCCAGGATTTTGAATTAAAGCCTGACTGCTCATTCAGGGGGCTGAGACTGGGTGGAAGAGGGTCTCACCCTAGCAAACCTTTTGTATTGTTATCCCAATAACCCCATGAATGTGGGATATAATGAGCATGGTGATCAGTTTATTCATGATATGAATAAACATAACAGTTTAAATAATGTACCAGTAAGGGGTTATTGGGATAACCTGAGAAGATTTGGGGGCTGAGACCCTCTTCCCCCTGGCTCAGCATGCCTGCAACCAGCCCACACTTCAGGAAATAAAGCCCGACTGCTCACTGGAGGGAAGGATAGTAGGAGCAAAGATGAAGTTCTTTGGCCACATCATGAGAAGACAGGGAAGCTTAGAGAAAATAATTATGCTGGAGGAAATGGAAGGAAAAAGGAAGAGGGGCCAACCAAGGGCAAGGTGGATGGATGGTATCCTTGAAAAGACTGGCTTGACTCTGAAGAAGCTCTGGCCTGGGCTGGTCCAGAAGGTCACCAAGAGTTGGAAGCGACTGAATGAATAAACAACAAAGGGAATGTATCCACGCAGTAGAATTAACTGCTATGGCACTTTAACTGCTATAGCACATTGATATGGAATCAGGGAAGTTGTATTTTAGTGCAGCGTCAGCACTATTTGTATTTGGCACTATTCCATGCAGGCATGTAGACCGGGGGTGGGGGTGGAGTGGTTGAGGGGCTTCAGCCTCCCCCCAATTCTCAGGGTGGTCCGCGAGGCCTTACTGGTACATTATTTAAACTGTTATGTGTATTCATATCATGATCTGCTCAATATATTCCATATTCATGGGGGTATTGGGATAACAATACAAAAGGTTTGCTAAGGTAGACCCTCTCTCACTCAGACTCAGCCCCCCCCCCCCCAAATAAAATTAAATCCTGGTCTGATTCATGTTAATGTGGTTTGGCACCACTTTAGCTACCATGACTCAATATGTGATGGGGTTTGTAGTTTGGTGGGGCTTAAGACCTTGCAAAACTACAACTCCTAGGGTTTCCATAGCATGCCCGCACTGCATTGATTCTACAGTGTAAACAAACTCTCAGTCGGGATTTTGGGGGCCACAAAGTGGAATCCAGGGGACCCGCTTTTCTAAAGTGTCAGCTGGGGGCATTTTGGGTGCCGCATGAAGGGATGTACAGTCGTCCAACCCTGTTTCCGTGCTTCAGTTTCAAACAAAGCAGCAAAAGAAAAAGGCTGACGGTGCATTTGGCAGGAAATGACCTCTGTCGTTTGCACTGTCCTTGGGTGATTTGCATTATGCTCCACTATGCGTCACCCACAATATAGATATACATTAAAACTGTTACGCCTCGGAAACTGTCATTCGCTTCAAAAGTACCTTGTGAAAGAAAGAAACATGTACTTTCAGAAACCAACTTGAGATCTGCTTTGCAGATACCGTCTTCAAATGTCTTCTTATATAACAGTAAGGAAATAACACATGGCGCCACTGAGACTAATAACAAACGGCTGTGGTTTCTTGAAGGCACATTGTGTCCAAGCCGTGGAGTTTTGGTCTTCGGTTCTGCTAATAGGGAAAAGAAGGGCAGAATCCGTACATCAAAGGTCAGCTTCTGTTCAAACTACAGTTTATTAAAGCAGTGTTTCTCAACCTGGGGTCAGGCCCTTGGGGGGATCGCAAGGGGGTGTCAGAGGGGTCGCCAAAGACCATCAGAAAGTTTGGCGCCATTCTATCGTTGGTGGGGTTCACAATGCTCTTTAATTGTAGGTGAGCTATAAATCCCAACAACTACAACTCCCAAATGTCAAGGTCTATTTTCCCCAAACTTTACCAGTGTTCCAATTTGGGCATATTGAGTATTCGTGCCAAGTTTGGTCCAGATCCGTCATTGTTTGAGTCCACAGTGCTCTCTGGATGTAGGTGAACTACAACTCCAAAACTCAAGGTCAATGCCCACCAAACCCTTCCAGTATTTTCTGTCGTGCATGGGAGTTTTGTGTGCCAAATTTGGTTCAATTCCATTGTTGGTGGAGTTTGGAATGCTCTTTGAGTGTAGGTGAACTAGAAATCCCAGCAACTCTCAAATGACAACATCAATCCCTCAACTCCTCCGGTATTCAAATTTGGGTGTATCTGGTATTTGTGCCAAATTTGGTCCAGTGAATGAAAATACATCCTGCACATCAGATATTTACATTACGATTCATAATAGTAGCAAAATTACAGTTAGGAAGTAGCAACGAAAATAATTTTATGGTTGGGGGGTCACCACAACATGAGGAACTGGATTAAGGGATCATGGCTTTAGGAAGGTTGAGATCCACTGTGTTAAAGGCTCCTGAACTCTGCACATCCTCCCTAAAGACCTATTGCAGGATCTGCTTTTTGAATAAGGCTGCATCTACATTGCAGAATTTGATGTATTTTAACACCACTTTGCCATGGCTCAACGCTATGGGATACTGGGAGTTGTAGTTTGTCAAGTCAGGGAATGCAAAATACCTTGGTGAACTGCAACTCCCAGCATCCAATAGCATTGGGCAATGGCAGTTGAAGTGGTATCAAACTGTGCTAATTCTACAGTGAAGATGCACCCTCGGTTTGGAACTTTTGGCATTGCTAACTTCTTGGGAGTTGTCCAAGTCCTTTAATCCAGGTTTAGCATAAATTCTGACACCACAAAAAAGAGTTTTTACTCTTACTATTATGCCATTTTCCTCTATTAAAAGAGGCTCACAGTGGTTAACAATGCAAATGCAGGCCAACATATTTGACCGATTCCTAAACGAAATATGAAATCTTGCGTAACAAAACCATTTTGAACCCACTTAAAGGCTCCTTCCAAAAATACATCCACTAATTTGTCTTTCATCAGATTTTTGGTTATAATTTCCATTTTGGCAATCAAACTTATAGAATCCTACTGTTTAAAATATGTTTATTGATAAAGCAGCACTCTTTGCTCTACCATTATCTTTGTGTTACTGTTCACATGTACTTAGTAAGGGTATCTTAGTTAGGTGCTGTTTACATTGCCCTTGTTGTTGCCATGCTTTTCTCTCTTGATCCAGCCCTAAAGCAGCAAATACATACAGCTGCAGTAGGAATTATGGGACATTGTACATATAAATAAACAGAAGCTTTACCACAGTTTCTCAACCAAAATATACCCTGCAGTATAATAAAGTGTCACTCGGGTTTGTGTAACAAGTAACAGTATATTTACCTCCGTTCAAAAGATCAAACAGGGCAACAATATATACAGCAGTCTCTCTCAATTCACACAGAGAACAGAGGGAATAAGCAGTCCTTTTAAACCAGTGGTGCTCATTAGGTAGATCGCGATCTACTGATAGATCGCGTAGGGCGTCCTGGTAGATCGCAGGCAGGGCAGGAAGAAGGCTCAGTCCCACCCCGCAGGCTCCTGACGCCGCCCATGTGCTGCCGGCCCTGGGTTATCTGAGGTCCTTTCCACACAGTTGAATAAAATCCCATGCTACCTGCTTTGAATCAGATTATAGGGCAGTGTGGACTCAGAAAACCCAGTTCAAAGCAGATATTGTGTTATATGTTTCACATTTTTGTAGTGGGTGGGTAGATCATTTTGACTTGGTTGTTTTATAAGTAGCTTGCATGCTGAAATATGCTCCATGCCCTAGAAATGGTCAGGCTACAGAGAGTTGGCAGCCATTTCCTTCGTGGCTGTTTCCAGTCAGCGCTCTCTTCACTATCCGAGGTGAAACTGGCAGTTAAAACCGTTTGTCTCAGCAGCAAGCTAGAGACAGCAGCCAATCAGAATTATGGCTCCTGGCATGCTCAGCCAACCAGCTGCTGACACATGCCTTTCCAGTGAACCCATTGCATCATGGCCTTTTTATAAATCCCCATAAGAACCAGCTACAGTAGAATCCCTTTCTTTCGTATATGAAGTTTAATTATATTGTTTGCGGCTATGACCTGGCACAAAAAGCGTTTGAATGCCGATGCTGCTAAAATACTTTGTGAACTGTGAAGTTGTTGCTGCTCTTGGTATTATTGGGATCTTTTATTAGTAACTAGCTGTACCTGCCACATGTTGCTGCAGCCTACCTTCCCTCCTTCTTTCTCTTCTTTCTTTCTTTCTTTCTTTTTTCTCCTTCCTTCCCTCTTTCCTTCCTTCCTTCCTTCCTTCCTTTTTTCCTTCCTTCCTTTCTTCCTTCCTCCCCTTCTTTCTTTCTCTTCTTCTTCCCTTCCTCCCCCTCCCCAGCCTTTTCTTTCCCTTCCTCTTTCTCCCCTTTCTCCCTTCTCTACCCATTCTTGAACTGCAATTATCAGCAGTCCTCCTGATCGATCTACCTATTGATCTACCTATCGATGGATCTATCTATCTATCTATCTATCTATCCATCTATGTCTATCCAATCTATCTATCTGGAGGATAGATTGAGGCAATGAGACCATCTACAGATGTCACACCCAACTTCTGGAACGATTCCATCAGTATTGCCTCCAAAAAGAAATCCTGAAAATCTCTTGGGAAGAAACAGGTGGACAAATGTCACTGTTCCGGAAGTAGCAAAGACCACCAGCATTGAAGCAATGATCTTCCGCCATCAACTTCAATGGACTGAATGTTACATTGTCCAAATGCCCAAAGATCCCTGTCTCCCAAAGCTTTTAGTATATTCTCAGCTCAAGAATGGAAAACATAATGTTGGTGATCAGGAAAAGATATTGAAAGATGAGCTTAAAGCCAGCCTTAAAAACTGTGGCAAAGACACCGAGAGAGTTCAGCTGTGACCAGCAGTGCTGTGGAATTTGAAGAGGCATGAATGGAGGTCAAAAGGGAGAAACATCTAAAGAGGAAGATGCATCAAGCCAACCCTTGTCAGGACCACCTTCCACCTGGAAACCAATGTCCTCACTTCGGAAGAACATGCGGCTCAAGAATAGGTCTCTACAGTCACCTACAAACCCACCGCCAAGACCCTACACTTGGAAGGCAATCAAATTCGAACATGAGGGACAGGCATGTAGCTGGGGGGAGGGGCTTGAGGGGCTTCAGCCCCCCTCCCTCGAAATTCTCAGGGTGGTCTACGAGAATGCCTTACTGGTACATTATTTAAACTGTTATGTGTATTCATATCATGATCTGATCACCATGCTCAATATATCCCACATTCATGGGGTTATTGGGATAACAATACAAAAGGTTTGGTAGGGTAGATCCTCTCTCACTCAGACCCAGCCCCGAATCAAATGATGATGATGATGACGACGATGATGATGATGACGATGGTGATGGCCAGGAACTACACAGCAGAGCTAAAAAAAAATCCAGACAATGCAGAACTTCAAGAAAGTAGGGGTGCATCTACACAGCCAAATGAATGTGGTTTGGTACTACTTTAACCGACACTTTGAAGCTGCATGTTCCCCAGGTCTTCTCCATTGCATTGCTTTAATCTTCCTCACTATTGTATCTGCCCTTCATAGTGCATGCATGCTATTTAATGTTTATTTTTTTCCCCATGCTGCGATTGCAACATCACACAGTTTCAATGTTTCTTCCAAATGGAAAGCACTTCTGTAATTGTGCAGTTGTGCCAAAATAGAACATTTAAAAGCTGGGGAAGGGAATAAAAGTCTATCATATAGTTCAGGCATGGGCAAGCTTGGGCATCCAGGTGTTTTGGGGCTTATTTATTTATTTATTTTATTATTCATGCCATTTATATTCCGCCCTTCTCACCCCGCAGGGGACTCAGGGCGGATCACAATGCACATATATAGGCAAACATTCAATGCCATTGACATACAACATATATAGACAGACATAGAGGCAATTTAACATTCCAGAAATCAGTTAAATTAGCCTCCCCACAAAGTGGTCCCTAAATTTCCTCCTTGACAGATGCAACTGTCTTTCGGGCTGCAAAGGTTGACAACAAGCTACACAAATTAGTCAAGAAGCTCATCCCAGCCCGGGCAGGCCTCAAACTCATGACCTTCTGGTCAGTAGAGATCTTATGCAGCTGACACCCAGCCAGCTGCGCCACTTTCAGTCCCTTTCCCTCCGCCCCCCTCAGCCGCTTAAAGAAGAGGCCTGAGGCTGTTAGGAATTGTGGGAGTTGAAGTCCAAAACACCTGGAGGGCCCAATGCCTGATAAAATTATTTTTGTGCAATTTTTATGAGGCAAAAATTTATTTATTTATTTATTTATTATTTCCAACATTTCTACCCTGCTCTTCTCAACCCCCGAGGGGGGACTCAGAACAGCCTAACAAAAGGCAACAATTCGATGCCAAACATAGTATACATACAATATAAAACCAAAACATTCAGCATCATTAAAATACAATTAAAATCGACACATCATACACATTCACTTAGTAGTCCATAAAAAGCATTGAGTATTTCAGTATCTACCATAACAGTGTTGATGGAGGAGCATTTGACTGGTTGTGGGGGGCCAGGGTTTTGCCCTCCTTTCTGCTAGAGATCCATCAACAGAATGCTGGACTAGATGGGCAATTCACATGGCTCTTCAGTTCCAAAGTGCTGCATTGTGCTAATGTGCAAACGCCTGGTCCCACAGCCAAGATTTCAGTTTTTTCCTGAATGCCAGGAGGGATGGGGTTGATCGTGTGTCGCTTGGAAGCGCATTCCACAGACGGAGCCACCACCGAGAAGGCCCTATCTCTCATCCCCACCAACCACGTTTGAGAGGTTGGCGGGAGCGAGAGCAGGGCCTCCCCGGATGATCTTAAATTATGTGGTGGGATGTAGAGGCTGATGCGTTTGGACAAAATACCTTGATGGGCGAGGTCTTTTAATTGTTATGTGCCTTATTTTTATCATCGTCACTACGATGTTTTGACAACAGGTTTAAAATAATATGGTTTTTATTTCATTTGTATCAGCCACTCTTTTGACTGCCTTTTCATTTAACTCACAGGCCAGGTAGTAATTAATTAATACTTGTTACAAGGAACTAATAGAAAGAAATAGATCAATCAAGTTTGCTGAGTGACAGCTGGTGGCTTCTTATGTTGTTGGAGCAGTGAGATTTGATTCAGAAGTGCCAAGAAACGTTGTGTAGCTATCTATCTCATTTAAAGTTCAGGCTAAAACCCAGAGTGGGTTTCATTGTCCTGCTGACATGGACTACCACTTTCTTCAACATTTTCCACACTGTTTGAAAACTCTCATCATGTCCTTGTGTTTACAGGGGGGAAAATATGACTGATTACTCTTGAATAATTATCTCCATGTTGATCGTAAACGGCAGGTTTTCGGCAAGTCGCTCCATACACAGCTTTGGTGGTTTTGGGCCACGTAGGAAAGCAAAACGTGCCAGTTGTTGTGTTTCTTGTCATTTCTTTCCTACGTGCCTCTGTTGTCTTTTTTTAAAAAATTACTTTCCCATGTTCTGTGCCTCAGTGATGTGCCAACGCAGCATGTTTGCAAGCGCTCACAAAAAGTGCAGGGGTGGATGCCGCTTCCCTTCTCTTTTTGTGGTCTGGTACTCTGAAATGTTTGATCGGGATGATGCCGTTTCCTTTATGTGTACCCAGCATAGGAAACACTAGATAATGAGAATCAGAGAAAAAAGGAAGGGAGTGAGTGGGTGGATGGAGGCAAGCGAGGATGAGGACCCTTCAGTTGTGCCCTGGATGTGGATTGGCACACAGGGCTACACGTAGAGAGGTCCAACAAGCCACAGAATGGCCCACGGGACATGCTGACGGGCTCCCTCAAACTCAGGATTTGATGTCTGCTGTGGGGTGTGACTCCTGAACAGTCCCTGGTCTGGAAATGACCATGGAAAGCCCTTGAAATAGCCATGGAAAGCTGGCATCGGGTGGTGCCGTGGCTTGGCACATGGCTTTTGCTGCTCTGTTGCCAGTCTGCCTTGCTGCTCAGCCCCTCCGGTAGGTCTTGGCTTGGGTTCATTGGGAGGTTGGGCTTGGGGCATTGGTGGTCCTATTGGGCAAACTTGTGGAATGAGCAAGGGTGGAAGGCAAGGGTTGTTGGTGTGTAGGTGCCTTCAAGTTGACCGATGAGTGATGTTATGTTGAGCTCATGCATTTCAGAGGGCTTTCTTAGGTAAGGACAACTCAGAGGTGGTTGGGTCAGTTCCTTCTTCTGGAATAGAGTCTATAGCAGGCATGGGCAAACTGGGCCCTCCAGGTGTTTTGGACCTCAACTCCCACAATTCCAGTTGAAGTCCATAACACCTGGATGGCCCAAGTTTGCCCATGCCTGGTCTACAACATGGCAGTCCTTTTGGGTTTGGAGAAGGGTCTTCTTATTTTTGGACTGCTGCTTCCAGAATCCCTCAGCTACTTCGGGGAGTGACATTTGAAAATATGCATCTGTCATTGCTCTGGAGGTTCAAGCCTAATAATAATAATAATAATAATCTTTATTTACACTCCACCCCCATCTCCCCAGTGGGGACTCGGGGTGACTCACAAAGCCTACAGCCTTTGGAGAACACAGACCAAGGTCTGATCTTCTATGTGTGCCTTCAAGGCATTTTGTAACATAAGGTGACTCTCTCTCTCTCTCTCTCTCTCTCTCTCTCTCTCTCTCTCTCTCTCTCTCTCTCTCGGCATTACTTTGCGAACGAAGATTCTTAGGAAGGACTCATCCCATGCTTTTTACAAGCGTGTTGATGACTAAAAAGGCCAATCTGAGATAGGCAAGTTCGGTTGCAGTAAGCACAGCAGAAAGTCTCCTTGGGTGATGTTGTTTCCAAGTTGTGGTTCTTTCTGCATTGTCGTTTCTCTTCGAGACCCATTCGGCGTGTCTTCTCGAAAGAGGCCGCAGCATTGTGGATAGTGCGTCTCCATGCCTCCCGATGTGAGGCCAGGGTGGACCATTTTTGGTGATCAATCTGGCCGAGCCGGAGATGTTGCTTCAGGGAGTCCTTATATCTCTTTTCTGGGGTACCTCTCTTGCGCTGACCTGTGGCGAGTTCACCATAGAGTAGTATCTTTGGAAGGCAGTGGTCCTCCATCCTAGAGACGTGCCCTGCCCAGCGTAGCTGTGTTCTCAATAGCATGGCCTCAACGCTGGTGATCCCTGCTTGCTCAAGGACAGCAACATTAGTCACATAGTTGGTCCAGTGTATATTTAGGATTGAGTGAAGACAGCGCTGATGAAAGCGTTCGAGGAGTCGTAGGTGTTGGCAATAGGTGACCAATGTTTCAGACCCATAGAGGAGAACAGACAGTATGATAGCTCTGTACACACTGATTTTGGTGCTTTGGCTCAGGTGCTTGTTGCTCCAGACTCCATGCATTTAATATTAGAGTTTTCTTAGGCAAGGAAGACTTAGAGGTGGTTTGGGAAGGTTCTGAAATAGATGCTCCAACACCTGGCATTTCTTTGGACTTGGAGGATGTCCTTTATGGAAGAAGTTTACTGTACCTAAAAGATGTTTACTGTACCTTACTGTACAGTTTCTCTGGCAGTTCGTCTGGGTTTAGAGAAGGTTCTTCATTTTGGGCTGCCACTTCCAGAATCCCCCAGCCAGAGATTCTGGGACTGGAAGCTATAGTTGACAGCTTTTGGGGGAAAGGGACCAAAGTATTTGAGCCACCTGTCGATTTATGGATACCCAGCAGTGGTTTTGCCATCTCCTTCCTCTGAAACAGACCTGCAGCACTTGGGATTCATGGCTGGCCTTCCACCCAATTACTAACCAGGGCTCATCCTGGTTAGCTTCCAAGATCAGATAGGACCTGAGGTCTTTAGAGCAGACATGTGCAAACTTTGGCCCTCCAGGTGTTTTGGACTTCAACTCCCACAAGGCTGTTAGGAATTGTAGGAGTTGAAGTCCAAAAACACCTGGAAAGCCAGAGTTTGCCCATGCCTCCTAATTTATTTATTTATTTATTTATTTATTTATTTATTTATTTATTATTTCGATTTGTATACCATCCTATCCATATGGCTCAGGGCGGTTTACGGCATATCGACTTAACAGTTTAAACAATACAACAATAAAACAGTAAAATATCAAAACAGTTAAGAAACAGTGATTGTCATCCACAAGCAGGGTGGCTAAAGGTTAAATGCCTGTCGAAAAAGAGCAGTTTTACAGGCTTTCCGAAAGGCCGGCAGCTCATTTATTGCTCGGACTTTGGCCAGCAGAGCATTCCACAGGCTCGGTGCCGCCACAGAAAAGGCCCTCTGTCTAGTTGATAACAGATGGAAGGTTCGTATGGAGGGGATCTTCAGGAGATTGCGATCCTCAGATCGAAGAGGTCTCTGGGGGGCATATGGAAGGAGGCAGTCCCTCAAGTACACCAGCCCCAGACCATACAAGGCCTTAAAGGTCAAAACCAACACTTTGAAGATGATCCGGTGCTCGATTGGCAACCAGTGTAGTCGCTGCAAAGTTTCTTTATTTATTTATTTATTTATTTATTTATTTATTTATTGTTCACTTTTGTATTCCGCTCCTCCCTGCAGGCTCGGGGCGGATAACAGTAAAAAATACACGGGCAACATGCCACAACAAGTCGACATGCGGCCCTACAATTAATAAAACAAAACATAAAACCACATTAAAATACATTGCATCGTCAACACACGGATTGAGAGGACAAATAGCAAAGTTGGTTGGTCTAGTGTGCTTAGTTAAAGGCTAAGCCGAAGAGGGCCATCTTGCAGGCCCTCCGGAAGGGGGCCAGTTCCGAGATGGCTCGGGTGCTGTCCGGGAGGGCATTCCAGAGCACCGGTGCTGCTACGGAAAAAGTCCTTTGTCTGGTCGTCGATAGGTGGCAGGAGCGGACTGATGGTATTAGCAACAGATTTTGTTCATCTGAGCGCAGTGATCTCGGGGGGAGAGTACGGGGTAAGGCGGTCCCTCAGGTACGCAGGCCCTAGGCCGTGTAAGGCCTTGAAGATCAAAACCAGCACCTTGAAGGCAATTCGGTACTCAATAGGAAGCCAGTGCAGTTGCCGAAGGATGGGTGTAATGTGCTCCCTCACTGGCACTCCTGCCAGCAAGCGAGCAGCGGCGTTCTGCACTAGCTTGAGTTTCCGAATTGTCGACAAGGGCAGGCCAACGTAGAGGGCATTACAGTAGTCTAGTCTCGAGATGACCGTCGCTTGGATTACCGTGGCCAGGTCGTCCCTGGACAGGTAGGGTGCCAGTCGCCTAGCCTGTCGGAGGTGATAGAATGACGTCCTGCTGACCACCGAGACCTGAGCCTCCATGGTCAGCGAGGAGGAGTATTATTTATTTATTTATTTCAACTTAATAACCCGCCCTCCCTGAGGCTCAGGGCGGTTTCCAACATATATGCAATACATCAAGATAAAACCTTAATGTGGGTCCTGGCCGACACTCCGGCCAGGAGTCCCGTTGCAGCGTTCTGCACTAGTTTAAGCCTCCAGATGACTGACAAAGGAAGACCAATGTAAAGGGCGTTACAGTAGTCTAGCCTCGAGATGACCGTCACCTTGATTACCATGGCTAGGTAATTTTGGCTATAACTCTTATCCAGAAGTACTCTTTTTATGTTTTCAATAAATAAGCTAAATGTGAAGTCCAGGTAGATCACAAGTCAGCAATTGCGGTAGGTCCATGGGACAATTTTGCAATAAAATAATGGCAGAAGAGAACAAAGAAACAAACTAGATTTAGTTGGAAGTCTACTTCTAATTTTGAACAATGGGTATCTTTTGTGGCTGAGCAGTGTGGCGATGGGGCTGCAACTTATTTAAGAGGCGAGCTTTTAGAGACTTCCAGAAGAGTCCATTAGGGCAAGAAAAAGGATGGTCAGGAGAAAGAGCTGCTTGGTGGTCACATGCAACCTCAGCCCATGCTTTTGTCCAACTATTTATTTATTTATTTATTTATTTATTAGTCAATTTTATATTCCGCTCCTCCCAGCAGGCTCGGGGCGGATCACAACAAAGATAAAATGTACAATACAAATGTACAGCGATAAAACAATAAAAACACAGTCATAATCCATAGCCAACTGATTACAAGTCATCGGTCTTGGATTCGAGTATTGGTGAGCCTCTTCGTTCGGATCAGCCGAAGGCTGTTCTAAAAAGGACAGTCTTACAGGCTCTTCGGAAAGGACCAAGTTCATGTATTGCCCGGACAGTGATAGTAATCTGCCAAAAGATGTAACTGACCAGCAGAACTTATTACCACTTGAAGTTTCTGCCTGTACTTGCATCAATATGTACTGAGGTTGAGTGTCCCTTCTCCGAATTGCTTGGGAATAGAAGTGTTGCACATTTCAGGATCCCGCCTCATAGATTTTGGACTACTTGAATATGCATTGTGAGATATCTTGGAAATGGGACCCAAGTTTCAACATGAGAATCATGTATATTTCATAGACACTTTATATAGACACTTGCATGGTCTGGGGCCGCTGTATCTGAGGGACCGTCTTCCCCCCTACCAACCTCAGAGGTCACTTCGTTCCGAACAAATGAACCTCCTTGAAGTGCCGACCTTCAAAGCAATCCGTCTTACATCGACCCGGCACAGAGCCTTTCTGTAGTGGTGCCGTCAATATGGAACACTCTTCCTAGCGATGTACGGGCCATGCGGGACCTTCTCTCCTTCCGCAAGGCCTGCAAGACTCATCTTTTCTGGCTAACCTTTGTTTGCTAGGCCAGAAATCTTTTTAAAGCTAGTTTAATATGTTTGCTTTTACCTCTGTGTGTTTTACCTGATTGTAAGCCGCTCTGAGCCCTCGGGGAGTGGTGGCGTACAAGTCCAAATAATAAATAAATAAATAAAAATAAATATATATAGCTTGACTGTAATTTCACATATGTTGTTTTTACTAATTTTATTCATGAAGCAAAACAACAACAAAAACAAAACACCAAAATATTTGAAAGTAAAGGCGTATTTATCTCTGCTCCCCATGAGGACAATTTTGTAGTTTTGGATAAAGGATGCGCAACCCATGTGTCTGTGTGTGTAATTTTACAGGATTGGATTACACATATGTTGCCTTTTTCTAAGAGATATATCTATGATGTCCACATGGGCAGCTTGTATAAATTAAAAGTGGCAGCGGTTTGAGAGGCTTAACAGATGCAATATGGCATAAGCATAGCAGAATTCACTCAGTCAGATGCATAAAGTCTTCCTATAATGTTAGCATGGTCAGTTCATTCCTTGAGTCGCCTTCAGGCTGATAAAGGCGGCATAGAAATGCAGTAAAATATGGGAGTGCAGGGAAAAAAACGTGTAAGCCTCTATGTCCCATCTTGCAGCCTAAGGTCATCTAGGGAGGCCCTGCTCTCGCTCCCGCCAATATCGCAAACGTGTTTGGCGGGGAAGAGAGACAGGGCCTTCTCGGCTGTGGCCCCCTCGCCTATGGAACACACTCCGAAACATGATAAGATCAACCCCTTCCCTCTTGGCTTTCAGAAAATAAAATAAAATTGTGGTTCTGGGATGTAATTTGGGCAGCAGACGTAATTTGCACCTTACTGGACATTGACTGGAATGGCGTTGCTGCAGATGAAATTGTGATTTGTTTTTATGATTTTAACTAATGCTACATATACTGGTTTATAATGACATGAATTATTTTAATGTTTATGTATGATATTGTGATTATATTATTGTAATTGTGATGTATCGGCCTTGTACATGAAACCGCTGGGAGAGATCATTCGGAGTTTCGGAGTAAGGTGTTATCTGTACGCAGATGACATCCAGATCTGTCACTCCTTCCCACCTGTCACCAAGGAGGCTGTCCAGAGTTTGAACCGGTGCTTGGCTGTTGTGTCGGACTGGATGAGGGCTAGCAAATTGAAACTTAATCCAGACAAGACAGAGGTCCTCCTGGTCAGTCGAAAGGCCGAATAGGGCATAGGGCTACAGCCCGTGTTGGACGGGGTGACACTTCCCCAGAAGACGCAGGTTCGCAGCTTGGGAGTGATCCTGGACTCATCGCTGAGCCTACAACCCCAGGTCTCGGCGGTGGCCAGGGGAGCTTTTGCACAGTTAAGACTCGTGCGCCCGCTGCGCTTGTACCTTGGGAAGTCTGATCTGGCTACGGTCGTCCACACTCTGGTCACATCCTGAATAGATTACTGCAATTCACTCTACGTGGGGCTGCCTTTGAAGATACTTCAAAAATTACAATTAGTCCAATGGGCGGCAGCCAGGTTACTAACGGGAGCTACATACATGGAGCATACCACCCCCCTGTTGTGTCAGCTCCACTGGCTGCCTGTCCATTTCCAAGCTCAATTCAAAGTGCTGGTTTTGACCTTTAAAGCTCTATACGGTTCTGGCCCAGCTTACTTGTCCGAACGCATCAGCCTCTACGTCCCACCTCGTAATTTAAGATCATCCGGTGAGGCCCTGCTCTCGCTCCCGCCAACTTCTCAAACGCGGTTGGTGGGGACGAGAGAGAGGGCCTTCTCGATGGTGGCTCCCCATCTGTGGAACGCGCTTCCAAGTGACATACGATCAACACCATACCTCCTGGCATTCGGGAAAAAGTGAAATCTTGGCTGTGGGACCAAGCGTTTGCACATTAGCACAATGCAGCACTTTGGACTGGATTTGTAACAGCAAGTTGCTGGATATGGCTCAAGGCTTCTGTTATGGACAAAATACTGTTTTTAACTTAAGAGAATGTGTATGATGTGTTAATGTTAATTGTATTTTAATGTGTTTTAATGCTGTATGTTTTTGGTTTTATATTGTATTTATTATGTTGGCATTGAATTGTGCCTTTTGTTAGGCCGCTCTGAGTCCCCCCCCCCCCTTTTCAGGGATAGAGAAGAGCAAGGTAGAAATGCTGTTAATAAATAAATAATGTAAGCCGTCCTGAGTCCCCCTTTGAGGGTAGAGAAATAAATAAATAAATAAATAAGCAAGTCAAAAAAATTACAGACTCTAATAAAGATGTTAAAGATTAATTGTATTTGAGACACCATTCAGGGAGCATCTATGCCAGGGGTGCCCACACTTTTTCATCATGTGAGCTACTATATGAACAATCCAGTTGAAAAGATCACCTGTTGAAAAGATCACCCCACGGCAGCCTCCCTCCCTCCCTCCTCCCTCGAGGCTTCCTTACCTGGGCAGGAGAAGGAAGAGTGGAAGAGGTGCTTCCCCAAAGTGACAGATGCAGCGGGGGGCGCCTTTCCTTCCTTCCTTTCGAGGGTGTCACTCAGAAAGGACGCCCAAGTGGACGGCTGACAGGAAGGAGGACCCCTCCCACTGGTGGCAGTCCATGCCCACGGGGGGGAGAGAGAGGGGGGGAGGGTGGCTCTTCCTAGCCGGCTCTCTCTCCCGTGGGACCTCGCCGCCTTTCTCCTTCGAGGGTGAGGGAGGGCGAGGCGGAGAAAGGTGGCGAGGGCACAAGCAGCAGCAGCAAGTGGAATCTCCATGCCCGCAGCCCCCTCCTCCTCGGGTTCAGCCCCAGGAACACGGCGGAGCCCTCCCTCCTCGCCCCCAACCAAGGAAAGAAAGCAGCCCCACACAGCTCACTAGTCTCGGCTTGGAATGGGAGTCCCGGGGACAGAAGCAGGGTTTGCGGCGGGGCTTGCTTGGCTTTGCCCCACTTTGCCCGGCCTCCTTCACCTCTTTCTCTCTCTCTCTCTCTCCCCCTCTCTCCTTCCAGCGCCCACCTGCTTGCCTGCCAAAAGGATCCAAAAAAGTTCTCTGGATTTCTTCCTTCTCTCCTTGGCTCTCTCTCTCTCTCTCACACACACACATTCCCTCCATCCCTCCCACAGCCTCGCATCATATCCGCGCGCGTGCTTCGCCTTGCTCCCCCCCCCCAGCAGCAACCAATGGGCGGTCATGTCACTACACCATGCGTGGCAAGACGAGCGCCAGGGCCCGCCCACTAAAGCCTCATTTTGTCAAAAGAAGCCCCGCAAAGGCGGCGGCGGGAGCACACGCGCGCACTTGGCAGGAGCGCGCCATTTGGCTGGTGAGGCCCAAAGATCACCTGGAAGAGGGCTGAAGATCACCTAGGTGCTCCCGATCACCATAATGAGCACCCCTGATCTATGCTGTAGGGTTAATGCAGTTTCATACTTCTTAATCGTCATGGCCCTTCTCTGCAATTTCCCCACAACTTTTGGTATGTCTGTAGAATGTATGCCATTTGGCACCACTGCTATGAAATCCCAGGATTTGCGGTTTGGTGACACACCAGCACTCTTTGGTAGAGAAGGGTAAAGACTTTGGAAAACGACGTGTAACTCCCAGTATTCCATGGCATTGAGTCATGGGACATAGAGTGGTGACAAACTGCATTAATTCTACATCATGAATTCTGTTTGAGGGTCATAATTAGAAACAGCTTGGAAGTAGGTTAATAAACAATACAATGGGATAAGCACATCCATGGCATGCATGGATTTTAAAGTCTGGATGGACTGTAATCCAGCAGTTTTGATCTGAGAATGGTTGCTTTTAAATCAATCAGAAAAGAACAACATTCAGAATCAAGTAAGAACAATGTATTGTCGAAGGTTTTCATGACCGGATTCACTGGGTTGTTGTAGGTTTTCCAGGCTGCCCGGCCATGTTCCAGAAGCATTCTCTCCTGTGTTTCGCCTGCTTCTATGGCAGGCATCCTCAGAAGTTGGGAGGTCTGTTGGAAACTAGGAAAATTGGGTTTATGTATCTGTGGAAAGTCCAGGATGGGAGAAATAACTCTTGTCTGTTGTAGGTGTGAATGTTTCAATTGTCCACCTTGATTAGCATTTGATGGCCTGACAATCTCCAGACAAAAAAATAATCAGGAACAGCCAATCACCTCTCAACAAAGGATTCTCCCAGGCAGTAACAAGTCACACCTAACAACTGTCAGGCCATATAATCCAATTCAAAGCAGATAATGTGTTTTTTTGTGCCATGTCAGGAGCGACTAGAGAAACTGCAAGTCGCTTCTGGTGTGAGAGAATTGGCCATCTGCAAGGACGTTGCCCAGGGAACACCTGGATGTTTTGATGTTTTACCATTCTTGTGGGAGGCTTCTCTCATGTCCCCACATGGGGAGCTGGAGCTGACAGAGGGAGCTCATCTGCACTCTCCCCGGATTCAAACCTCTGACCTGTCAGTCTTCAGTCCTGCTGGCACAGTGGTTTAACCCACTGTGCCACCGGGGGCTCCATTGATAATGTGGTTTATCTGCTTTGATAATCTGGATTATATGGCAGTGTAGAAAGGGCCTTTTTCTCCAGCAGTCAGCTCCACTTGTGAGGCATCTTCACTGTAAAGTTAATGCAGTTTTATACCACGGCAACTGCCATGGCTCAATATGAGTTATCTAATTATGGGAGTTGTAATTTGGTGAGCCACCAGCACTCTTTAGTAGCGAAGGCTAAAAGCCTTGCAAAACTACAACTCCTATAAATGTGCTCGTGCCCCACCAAACAACAAACCCCTAGGATCCCCTAACATTGAGATGTGGCTGTGAAAGTGGTGTGTAACTGCATTAAATCTACAATGTGGATTCACCTCAAGGTACCAATCTTGAATCTTATACAGGCACAGTACTTTGGAGAGAGAGACGGCATAATGTTATGGTTTTGAGTGTTGGGCGACAAGACTGGAGGCCCAGGTTCAAGTTCCCACTTGGACATGATGGCAATGGCCAATCTCTTCTGAAAAATCTTTGCCAAGAAAAACCTTGAAACAACTGGAAGGTCCTCAACTACAGTGTGACGTCTCCACACTCATGAGTTTTCTTCCTTTTTGTCTCTTTGGGCAGTAACGTTTTGGCCAACCCAACTGAATCAATGTATGGGCACCACGGCCGAGTTCACCTGCAATATCTCCAATGCAGCGATTTCCGAGGATTCTGTGATTTGGTACAAATTTGATGCGAGCAAGCAGCCGGTCAAACTGGACACTAGAAACAAGCACAAGTACAACATAATTTGCCTGGGTCCACAGACGTTTCGTATGAAGATCCTGAACCTAGAAAGAAACGACAGCGGGATCTACTGCTGCACACGTGTCGCTATCTACTCAAGCCATGCCTTAACGGAAAGCAACCATGGCAACCTCACAGTCACAGGTCAGAACAGATCCTTTTGGGCACTTTCACCCTAGTGTGTGGACGTGGGCTGGGCCACAGATTGGATGTCCTGTTCAAGAGGCAAGGGGTCTGCTCTAAGGTTTAGAAGGGAGCTATTCAAGGTGCTGAATGTATGACCATAGAGCAGGGGTGGGCAATTATTTTTTCTAAGGGGCCACATGAGAGCCAAAAAATATTATGGAGGGCCGCATCTAAAGGCGAAACTGCATGCTAATCTACATTATTTATTTATTCATTCATTTACTATATTTACTATATATTACACTGGAGCCCTGGAGCCCCTTCCCTCTCGATGACTTCCTGTTCCCACCTTTCTAAAAACCTCCAGACAGCAAGCCTTTGAGATTCGTGATGGAAAAGGAAGAGATCAAACCCCATTGAAAGGATGGGAAACTCAAGACCAAACTTGGCACGAATCCTCAATATGCCCAAATGTGAACACTGGGGAAATTTGGGGAAAATAGACATTTGGGAGTTGGAGTTGCTGGGATGTATAGTTCTCTTATTAAGGATGCTCCCTGGCCTCCTCCTCCTCTTCTCCCCCTCCCTCTCTGTCGGTCGCTCTGCTTGCCTGCCTGCCTCGCCCTCTCGCCCCGCCGGCTCGCCCTGCCTGGCCTTGCTGTTGCTGGGAGAACTGGAGTGGGCGAGAAGGCGTGCAGGTGAGAGGGCGAGGCGAGCGGGCGAGGCGAGCGGCGAGCGAGCCTGCCTGCCTGGGCCCTTAGGAGGGCCGGATAGAATCAGCCAAAGGGCCACATCTGGCCCCTGGGCCATAGTTTGGCCACCCCTGCCATAGAATCATGTATTTGGGGAAGACCGCCATGAGCCTATTTTGAACTGTTATTATTATTTACCCAAGATTGCCTTGCATTTGCTTATATTGCAATAATGGACTATGGGACTCATGAGACGGGACTTATGTAGAATGTGTTGAATTTATGTTATTGAATGAATATCAATGAATTATTGTACTGATTATTGCATAAAATTATGGATGTGTATACTTACCCGATTGCGGGCAAAACATTTTGATGATTAGAATGATTTGATATGTTCATGATTGCGCAGATCATATAATACATTATTTGAAACTGCTATTTGTTGACTGGATAGTCTTCAAGTTCCTCCCTATTAGAAAGAATTCAATGACTGGACATTGCTTAAGTTGCATTGACCAACCGTCTGCGCAGGTTCCATACTTCGCACTTTAACAACACAACCATTCAATGCTAAGGTTTTCCGCCAAAATGGAAATGTAGAGGAGAGTCTATCGAACAAGCCAGTACCTGCTACATAACAGTACTACCATCTGTTGAGGAGTTATGAAGGTGGAGGCATTACTTTTCATTCAACCCTCATATGATTTGTCTTGGCATTTGGAGGACCTCCAACATAGATTTATGGTCAACTCCCACCAGAAGTTGACCATACAACCACATTGAATGACCTACAAATATCTACAGTGAACACTTTTCTAGGCTTGTCGAAGGATTTCATGGCCGAATCACTGGGTTGCTGTGAGTTTTTTTGGGCTGTATGGCCATGTCCAGCAGCATTCTCTCCTGATGTGTCACCTGCATTTGTGGAGCCCCCGATGGTGCAATGGGTTAAACCCTTTCGCTGGCAGGACTGCTGACCCTTTTGGGCACTCCCCCCAGTGTTGGACACTTTACCCCACTGACTGTTCGAGTCCAGGGAGAGCAGGTTGAGCTCCCTCTGTCCAAGGTGGGAGAAAGGACCCATGTCTATTTGAAGCTAGTGTGAATGTTGCAGTTAGCAAGCTAGATTAGTATTGAGTAGCCTTGCAACTGCAAAGTCAATCAGTAAGGGTATCTGCATAGAGGTAGCCTGGGCTTTGTTTCCTGGAGGCACCCTCTCTTTGGGAGGTGTTAACTGGCTCTTGATTGTTTTCTGTCTGGAGTTCTCTTGTTTCTGAGTGGTGTTCATTATTTACTGTCTTGATTCTGGTGTTACTTGAGAACACAGAAATCCTAGACCCCTCTGACAACCATTATGTCAGGCTACACAGAGGAGCCATCGAAATCCACAAGCACGTGAATGCTTGCTTTAAACAGACAAGGGTTCTTCCTCCCACCCTGGACATTCCACAGGTATACATACACTCCACTTGCTTTACTGCTTACAGAACTTATGAAGATGCCAGCCACAGATGCAGTCAAAACATTAGGAGATAATACAACTGGAATATGGCCATACAGCCCGAAAAACTCACAGCAACCCAGTGATTCTGGCCATGAAAGCTCCACCAGTAACTGACCATAGTATCACATTGCAAGACCTACAAATAGCTAGAGAGAACATTTCTCCAGGCATTTGACAGTACTCCAAAATGACTATATGGTCAACTTCCACCACCCATTGACCATATAACCTTGCTGAAGTGCCTACAGCTATCGAAAGAACACATCCCTAGGCATTTGTTGGTTCTCCAGCATGGTTGTATAGTCAAATTTCATCAGAATGCGTCCATAGAATTACACTGGAGGACCTACAAATACCTACAGAGGACACATCTCTAGACATTTATTGGTTCTCCAGTATGACTGCATAGTCAACTTCCACCTGAGATTGGCTATCAAACAACACTGAAGGACCTACTAATACCTACAGAGAACACTTTTCTAGGCATTTGTTGACGCTGGAACATAACTCTATGATCAACTTCCATCATGCGTTGACCATAGAACGTTGCTGAAGTGCCTACAACTATCTAGAACTACCTTCCCTAGGCATTTGTTGGTTCTCCGGCATGGCTGTATGGTCAAATTTCACCAGAATGTGTCCATAGAATTGCACTGGAGGACCTACAAATACCTACAGAGAACACATCTCTAGGCATTTATTGGTTCTCCAGTATGACTCCATGATCAACTTCTGCCAGAGATTGATCATCGAACAACACTGAAGGACCTATTGCGTGTGTATGGGTGATACACCTCCCGCCATATTCAAGAAGACACCGACACAAGAAGTTGGAGTAAAATATGGTCACAACTCATTTATTGATAACAGGAAGAAGGGTTGACGGCCATGTATGGGTCCTGGATCGGGGGTCGGGCAACCACTGCTGTCCGAAGATACTTACATCCCTGGGTGCCACCGGCACACCGCCGGTTCCCGCCAGCTCGGCACCCCAGGGGACCGGGCGTTATCCCCCCAACAATCAGGGGCAATACACCACCCAGATCCAGGGGCCATGCCACACGCCAAATGCAGAGTTGTGACAAGATAAACACACAACAACAGCAAGGTCAGCTACCAAAATACAGAGCAAGATGAACACCAAACAACAGCAAGATGAGCTAACACAGTGTTTCCCAACCTTTTTTGAGCCACGGCACACTTTTAACATTAAAAAAAACCCGGGGGCACACCACCAACCAAAATGACACAAAATGACACTCTAACACAGTAAAGAACGGCTGGGGGTTGCTGGCCTGCTGGGAGCAGCTGCTGGAGTGCGAAGCCAGGGGAGGGGCGGAGCCAGGCTGTGCCATGGCCCGCCCCCACCCCGGCTTCACCTCTCCCAGCAGCTGCTCCAGCCTTGAGGGCAGTGCCAAGCCAGCGGTGCCAGAGCCAGCACAATGCTGGCTTGGCACTGTCCCCTCAAGGCTGGGGCAGCTGCTGGGAGTGCCGAAGCCGGGGGAGGGGGCAGAGCCCCACCCTCCCCCCAGCTTCAGCTCTTCTACAGGCCCTTCCCCCTCCCCCCAGCTTCAGCTTTCCCACAGAGGAGGAGCATGAGCGGTGGACGGGCTTCAGAGGGTGGGGCTCCTCCACACGGCTTCAGCGAGCGAGGGGTGAGAGTCATGGTGGGAGTCATGGCGGATTGGAGGCTGGCTGGGGAAACGGCTGAAGGAGGGTGCCCGGTCCCGGTTCTTTTTTCTTCGCCACTGCCGGCCCTTCCCTCCCCAAGCAGCAGGAGTTCGGCAGGAGGGGGAGAATGAGCTTTCTCGCGGCACAGCAGAAGGTCTGTCACGGCACACTAGTGTGCCACGGCACACTGGTTGAGAAAGACTGAGCTAACAAATGCGAAGCCAATATGCTACATGCAGGGAGGGTGAGTGGAAAAGCTGATGCAGGTCCAGTGCCTGCTGGTAGGCTTCAGGCAGCCTTAAGTATGCTGCCCGGGTGAAAGAGAGGGCTGGCCAGCCCCACCATTGGCCAACTGGCTCTGGTGGCGGGAAAATCTCCCACCACCCAGGGGGCTTCTGGAAGGAAGAAGCCCCCCTCCCGCTCCAAAATGGCAGTGAGGACACCCAGCGCCGCAATCTGATTGGCCCGGTAAGTTGGGCCAAGCCATTTAATACCTACAGAGGACACTTTTCTAGGTATTTGTTGACGCTGCAACATGATTCTATGGTCAATTTCCACCAGAGATTGATCATAGAACCATATTTAAGAACCTAAAAATACCTACAGAGAATGTGCCTCTCCAGGTATTTGTAGGTCCTCCAACATAATTTTTGTGATTAACTTCTGGTGGACAGTATATATAACACCCCCCCCCCAATGGTGGTCTGCCAAAGATTCCCCTTTTGGTGCCTCGCCATCAGGAGCATGCCCATATTGCATGATATTCTTGCAAATTGAATTCTCTAATGCTGTAATTTGCTTCTGAGGTGCAACCGTTTTATAACTCCACGCGTGCAGTTATATTCTGTCTTCTGGATGTAAGATTTTGGTCACTGTTTTCTTCAGTCCATCAACCAACTGGCATTCCTTTTTTGACTGATGTTTAACCCTCAGAACTATTGGGCCTTCTCTCCTCTCTTTGAAATCTGCAGAAATTGCGCCGACGTCTGCATCACCAGAAGATGAGTACAAGAGTGATGACGACGGAAAAGAGAATGAAAATGCTGACCACCAAATCCCTTTGGCTGCCATTGGAGCCTTGGGGCTGCTCTTGGTCTTGGTGCTGGCATCTTTATGCTTCTTCCTTATTAAAGTCATCCGGAGAAGGCAAGGTATGGCATCCCTGAATCCTAGAGTTGGAAAGAGACCCCCGTTTCTGCAGGGATACCTTTTGGGCACCATTGAGCAGTTTCTCCCCATACTTTGAGAACTCTTTGTTGGAATTGTACCTGCCAGTCATTGTTTTCCAGTTTGACACCAGAATTTATGAATTGGAGATTGGAGAGAATACTGACTCTTAGTTTGGGGAATTTCATGAGGCTTTTCTTCGTGGCCAGGACCCCATCCCATTGTTTGAGTCCACAGTGCTCTCTGGATGTCGGTGAACTACAACTCCAAAACTCAAGGTCACTGGCTACCAAACCTTTCCAGTATTTTCTGTTGGTCATGGGAACATAAGAACATAAGAGCATAAGAAGAGCCATGCTGAATCGGGCCTCAGCCCATCTAGTCCAGCATCCTGTGTCACACAGTGGCCCACCAGTTGTACACAGGGATCTCTAGCAGAAAGGAGGGCAAAACCCTCACCTGCTCCCGACCCCCCACAACCAGTACCGGGGAAAATCCTGCCTACCTCAACCAACTCCGAGGTGGCACTTGAATGTCCTTTTCAGTAACTACCGATACACTTGGTATCCATGAATCTGTCTAATCCTGCCTTGAAGCTGTCCAGGCTGACCGCTGTCACAACCTCCTCTGGAAGTGAGTTCCATAACCCAATGACCCTCTGGGTGAAGAAATATTTCCCTTTATTAGTCCTAGCTTTCCTACCTTGGAGCTTTAGGGAGTGTCCCCTAGTCCTAGTGTTGGGTGACAGAGAAAATATTTTTCTTTATTCACCTTTTCTATCCCATGCATGATTTTATACACTTCGATCAAGTCACCTCTTAAACGCCGTCTTTCAAGGCTGAAAAGACCAAGGCGTTGCAACCTGATTTCATAAGGGAGCTGCTCCATCCCTTGGATCATTCTTGTTGCCCTTCTTTGTACCTTTTCCAGTTCCGTTGTATCCTTCTTAAGGTGCGGTGACCAGAATTGTACACAGTACTCCAAATGTGGCCTCACCATAGATTTGTAGAGAGGCAATACAACATTTGCCGACCTATTTTCGATTCCCTTCCTGATCATGCCAAGCATAGAATTCTGTGTGCCAAGTTTGGTTCAATTCCATCATTGGTGGAGTTCAGAATGCTTGTTGATTGTAGGTGAACTATAAATCCCAGCAACTACAACTCCCAAATGTCAAGGTTTATTTTACCCAAACTCCACCAGGATGGAGGATGGTGAGGCCCCAGCATTCTGTTACAGAGATGGCTCAAGACCTTCTAAAACTACAACTCCAGTGATCCCATATTGCTTTGAGCCACAGCACTCGAAGTGGTGTTGAACTGCATTCATTCTACAGTGTAGGTGCACTCTAGGGTTCAAATCCAGGCTTAGCCATGGGATCTCATGGGGTGACATTTGACAAGATACTGTATTTACTCGAATCTAATGCCCACCTTTTCTTTTGGCGAAATCTACAACATTAGGGTGCGCATTAGATTCACATCATATGGTCATCTTAGCGCCGAGCCAAAACTAAAGGGAAAGCTGTTTTGAGAGCACCTGGAGATCCTATTTGAAGGTTAGTTCAGTTACATGACCACTTGCCGCCCGAGGATGATGGTCCTCCAAGTTCTCCGCAGTGAGGATATCGGTTTCCAGACGGAAGGCGGTCCCAGTCAGGGTTAGCTTGACACACCTTCCTCTTGGCACATTTCTTCCCTTGGCCCTCTTTTCATGCCTCTTTGAATTCTGCAGCACTGCTGGTCACAGCTGACCTCCAGTTAGAGCGCTCAAGGGCTAGGGCTTCCCAGTTCTCGGTGGCTAAGCCACAATTTTTAAGGTTGGCTTTAAGCCCATTTGAGGGACGTCACCTCTAATTTAATTGCCATGACTTAATGCTATTCAATGCTGGGATTTGTAGTTTTGTGAGGCATCAGCACTCTTTGGCAGAGAAGGCTCAAGGGCTTGTAAATCTACATCTCCCATGACTCCATAACATTGAAACAATACAAGTGTGTTCATTCTGCAGCATAGATGCACCCCAAGGTTTTTGTTTTCAGTGGCTGGAAGCGTTGGGGTTCTAAAGAAGATTCTATCATAGAATCATAGAATCCTAGAGCTGGAAGAGACCTGGTGGGCCATCCAGTCCAACTCCATTCTGCCAAGAAGCAGGAAAATTGCATTCAAGGCACCCCCGACAGATGGCCATCCAGCCTCTGTTTAAAAGCATCCAAAGAAGGAGCCTCCACCACACTCCGGAGCAGAGAGTTCCACTGCTGAACAGCTCTCTCACACAGCTAGGAAGCTCTTCCTCATGTTCAGGTGGAATTTCCTTTCCTGTAGTTTGAAACCATTGTTCCATTGCGTCCTAGTCTCACGGGCAGCAGAAAACAAGCTTGCTCCCTCCTCCCTAGGACTTCTCTAATTTTAATTTATTCATATACAACATTTATATGCCGCCCTTCTCACCTCGAAGGGGATTCAGAGTGGCTTTCAAGATATATATATATACATACAATATATTATATTATTAGCATAGTACAATATCGGTATTATATATTACTATATTGTACTGTACCATTATATTGTAATAATATTAGTAATATTACATGTAATATAAAATACTGTATATAATTATAATATATTATTATTAGTAGTATATTGTATTACATTATAATATTATAAATATTATATGTATATACAATATATTACATTACATTATATTATTAGCATAGCACAGGAGACAAGGTGGAACTGTCCCCCCCCCCCCTCTTCACTTTGGCCCAGAGCAGCAGTTGGTGCTAGGGAGAGGGGACCCCAATTGATGACATATGCAGGAGACAAGATGGAACTGTCCTCTATCCCCCCCCCCCCCATGACCAGGTCGGGGTTCTGCCCTCCCATCTGCTCGAGATCCCAGTATACAACTGGTGGGCCACTGTGTGATACAGAATGCTGGACTAGATGGGCTGAGGTCCGATTCAGCATGGCTCTTCTTATGTTCTTATGTTCTGATGTTCTCATCTTGATCCCTGGCCCTCATCATGTCTCCTTTCGGCCTTCCCTTCTGCAGGCTAAACATGCTCAGCTCTTTATGCCCTCCTCATAGGGCTTGTTCTCCAAACCCTTGATCATTTTAGTTTTATCTATTTATTTATTTATTGTTTCAATTTATATACTGCCCTTTCCAAATTGGCTCAGGGTGGTTTACAAAATGCACAAGGTAACATAGCACTAAAACGATAAGAACATTAAAAAGCGTAAAAACAATGTTTCTGTCAGCATACAGATTGACATGGCTTAAAGATGAAATGCCTGCCGGAAGAGAGCTGTCTTACACGCCTTCCGGAAGGCTGGTAGCTCATTTATCGCCTGAACTTCCACCGGCAAGGCATTCCACAGGCTCGGTGCGACGATGGAAAAGGCTCTCTGCCTGGTTGATGACACGTGAAAGGACCTAATGGAAGGGGCGTGTAACAGGTTTTGGTCCTCTGACTGAAGGGATCTCTGGGGAGCATATGGGAGTAGACGGTCCCTCAAGTACACCACCCCCAGACCATATAGGGCCTTAAAGGTCAAGACCAACACTTTGAAGGTGATCCAATACTCGATTGGCAACCAGTGCAGTTGCTGCAGAGTTGGAGTGACATGGCTCCTGGCCAGTACTCCCGCCAGGAGTCTAGCTGCTGCATTCTGCACCAGTTTGGGTTTCCGGATAACTGCCAAAGGTAGACCCATGTAGAGGGTGTTACAGTAGTCTAGCCTCGAGATGACCGTTGCCTGGATCACCGTAGCTAGATCACTCCCGGTAAGGTATGGCGCCAGCCGTCTAGCATGTTACAGGTGGAAAAAGGCAGATCTGCTGACAGTGGAGACCTGGGCCTCCATCGTCAGCAGTGGGTCCAGACCCCCTTTACTAAGGGCGACGGGCATAATGCCTCGCCGTCCAGAGTAGGCAGCCGGAGCTCACCCCCCCCCCCCCGGGCGACCCAGCCATAGGATCTCCGTTTTCGATGGGTTCACTCTCAACCGGCTGGCACGTAGCCAACCAGTCATGGCTTCAAGGCACAGCTGGAAATTATCGGGTACCGAGTCCGGCCAGCCGTCCATCCTCAGCACCAGCTGGGTGTCATCAGCGTACTGATGACACTCCAGACCAAAACTCTGCACCAATTTGGCAAGTGGTCGCATATAGATGTTAAATAATAAAGAGGAAAGAATAGCTCCCTGAGGGACCCCACAGTTTAGCGGGAGCCTCGTGGAAATCATACCTCCCCTCTCCATTTGCTGTCCCTGATCCAGGAGGAAGGAGGACACCCATTTCTCTGGACACATTCCAGCTTGTCAACATCTCCCTTCAATTGCGGTGCCCAGAATTGAGTTACATTGAGGTAAAGTAGTATAGTTGGAAGCAGCAATAGTACAGCGGTTTCGGTGATAGACTAAGGATGCACCTAGAACAGGCATAGGCAAACTTGGGCCCTCCCTCCCGGTGCTTTGGACTCCAACTCCCACAATTCCTAACAGCCTCAGGCCTTTTCCTTTCCGCCTCAGCTGCTTAAGCAGCTGATAGGAATTGTGGGAGCTGAAATCCAAAACACCGGGAAGGAGGGCCCAAATTTGCCCAGTTAGTAGAATGTACGCACTTTGGCACCACTTTAGCTGCCGTGGCTCAATGC
Source organism: Anolis apletophallus (assembly GCA_030556195.1). Taxonomy (NCBI): domain Eukaryota; kingdom Metazoa; phylum Chordata; class Lepidosauria; order Squamata; family Anolidae; genus Anolis; species Anolis apletophallus. Next base: position 5,816,410 of record JARBWK010000010.1, on the reverse strand, counting down.
TATTACATCCTGGGAGTTGTAGTTTGGGAAGGTACCCACACTCTTTGATTCCGTAGCATTGAGCCATGGCAATTTCAAGGTTCCCCACCCCCTGTCGTCCATCTTGCAATGTCCTTGTTGCTTGCATTAACTACTCTCACCAGTCTGCTCATGGGCTTCATTCTTGGACTCGGTGGCCAGGGGAGCTTTTGCACAGTTAAATCTTATGCGCCAGCTGCGCCCGTACCTTGGGAAGTCTGACTTGGCCACGGTGGTCCACGCTCTGGTTACATCCTGCATAGACTACTTCAACGCTCTCTACGTGGGGTTGCCTCTGAAGACTGCTTGGAAGCTGCAATTAGTCCAATGCTTGGCAGCCAGACTACAAATGGGAGTGGGGTACAGGGAACGTATAACTCCCCTGCTGCACCAGCTCCACTGGCTGCCAATTAGCTTCCGAGCACAATTCAAAGTGCTGGTTTTAACCTACAAAATCCTATACGGTTCCGGCTCAGTTTACCTGTCCGAACGTATTCTCCTCTATGAACTATCAAGAGTGTTAAGATCGTCTGGAGAGGCGCTGCTCTCGGTCCCACCACATTCTCAGGTGCGGCTGGTGGGGACGAGAGACAGGGCCTTCTCTGTGGTGGCCCCCAGCTGTGGAATTCCCTCCCAAATGAAATTATATCTGCCCCCTCCCTCCTGACCTTTAGGAAGCTAGTGAAAACTTGGCTGTGGAATGAGGCTTTTGCAGAATGATGGCGGAGATCGGTAATCGACTAAAGCTATTGACCACAATATATGGACGGAATATATGGACTGATTTGGACATGATTTTACCTTGGCGAAAGGCTTTTTATGTAATTTATTCTATACTAGCTTTGGGACCCGGCGGTGCCCGGGTGATTTGAAAAGGGTATTGTTTGTTTTTGGATGTTAGGTAATATCAGTTTAGTCATATATTACACTACGTCTTAATCAAACTCAAGTTTGGTCCAGATCATTGGCGAGGGTCACAGTGGTGTCTGAAAATGGGTGAAGGTGCTGCCAATCCTATCATCTGATATCCATCCTCTCCCAAACTGCACCAGGATGTAAATTGGGTTACCAGTTGTCTGTTTGCCAAGTTTGGTCCAGGTCATGTTTATTTAAGAAAAGGGTGTTTAAAAAAAAGGGGAAAAAAGAATTGTTTTTTTGAAGCCTGGCCTGTCGCTGTTCTGGAGTCTCTGCTGCTCTGGATGCACTGGCCTTTTTTTTGTAGAAGCCTGGCCTGACGTTGTTCTGGAGTCTCTGCTGCTCTGGATGCCCTGGCCTTTTCTTGCTTTTGTTGAAGCCTGGCCCATCGCTGATCTGCTCTATCTTGCATTGCTTGATGTTTGGCCTGACGTTGTTCTGTAGTCTCTGCTACTCTGGATGCCCTGGCCTTTTCTTGCTTAATCAGTTGTCTCACATGATTGCTGTTGTTATTTTCCTTTTTTTGGCTGTTGTTGGGATTTTTCCAATGTTTTTTTTCTCCTTTTTTGAGACATGTTTATGCTGCCACTTTGCTTGAAGGATGTCTGTCTATTTTGGGACCTAGCTTGCAGGCATGTAGCCAGGGGGGGGGCTAAGGGGGGCTTCAGCCCCGGAAATTCTCAGGGTGGTCCGTGAAAAGGCCTTACTGGTACATTATTTAAACTGTTATGTTTATTCATATCATGATCTGATCACCATGCTCATTATATCCCACATTAATGGGGTTATTGGGATAACAATACAAAAGGCTTGCTAGAGTAGACCCTCTTCCACCCAGTCTCAGCCCCCGAACCAAACTCAGCCCCCCAATCAAAATCCTGGCTACGGCCCTGCTAGCTTGTAATGCTAGTAATGTTCTCAGTACATCAGGAAACCCTCTCACTGTAGTGTAATCCCCTCAAAAAATGAGCATCCCATTGCCAACGGGAAAAAAAAGCTGTTAACTGGCAGACTGCCTGAGGCCTTTCCTTTTCCCTCTGAGTCACAGAAGGTTGGAATGTGGTTGGCCTATCGGAGTCCATTATGCAAATATCATTTCAGTGGCAACCAATCTGAGGCCGTAGAATGTTGGTGTTCTTAGGCTGGCCAGTCAGAGCCCGTTATGCAAATAATCCCACTGTGGCAGCCAATCGAAACGCTGGCACATATTCCTCCCTCCACTCAGTCGCTCGGTCGCTTGGTCGCACCACCCCACGCAAACACTGACTTTTATTATATGTATAGATAGATAGATAGATGTATCTCATAATTTATTGTCGATGCATGAAGTTTTAGAATTTAGTGTTAGCATTGAATTCTTGCTGTCTGCCGGTCTGAGTTCCTCCACGAAGGTCAAGACGATTGGGATCTAAGAGTTTTAAATAAATAAATAATAAATTGGACTCTATATGGGCAATGGTTTAAATAGCGAGTTAATTTCATCTCCTTTGTTGTTTCGCAGAGAGAGGAAAACCCCATGATGAAAACGCTCCGTTGGTAAGTTCCTTTTCACTCAAGATGTTCTGTCGATGGAGAAAATCTTTCACACTGAACTGGTCATTTTTTTGTGTCAATGCCTCATTGGATGATATTCTGCAACCAAAACCTCAAAAGGTTCGGCAGAGCTGAGAATGAATTTCCCCATTTTAATTACTCATTCGTTTTCGCAGCAGGCAACGAAAACCGAGTTTTCCTTTGGCCTGCAACAACACCGGCTGCAAATTCACTACTTTTCAGAGGAACAGAAGTAGGCCTTCTGCCTGTTACTCCTCATTGTATGCATCCTGCCCAAGGATAACCAATGGGAAGCAGCAGAGCAAAGGTCACAAGCGAGGGCTTCCTCCCGCTTGGAAATGTCTTCTGCGTTTCTCAGGCTGGATCCACACTCACTGCCCCATTTCCCAGGATCTGACCCCAGATTCTCTGATTATCCTGGATTATCTGGCAGCGTAAACTCATACAATCCAAATTCCAATTCAAAACAGATAATCTGGGATCAGATCCTGGGATATAGGGCTGTGTGGATCAAAGGTGCAATTCCCAAATTAGCCACACGGGGGACCAGAAGGCATTTTCCTGTATTTTGCAAGGACATAATACCCTAAAGCAGTGTTTTTCAACCTTTTTTGAGCCGAGGCACATTTTTTACATTTACAAAATCCTGGGGTACATCACCAACCAAAATGACACAAAATGACACTCTAACACAGTAATACATATAGTTAATATGTTTTTAAATGTATTTATACACTCAGTGTGAAACATGGGCCTGTTTCGATGAACACAACATAGAGTTATAGTTCACCTGCAATCAAAGAGCATTCTGAACTCCACCAATGATGGAATGGAATCAAACTTCCCACACAGAACTCCCATAACCAAGAGAAAATACTATAAGAGTTTGGTGGGCATTGACCTTGAGTTTTGGAGTTGTAGTTCACCTCTATCCAGAGAGCACTCTGGACTCAAACAATGTTGGATCAGGACAAAGCTTGGCATGAATACTCAATATGTCCAAATGTGAACACAGATGGAGTTTGGGGAAAATAGACCTTGACATTTGGGAATTACAGTTTCTGGGATTTATAGTTAACACACAATCAAAGATCATCCTGAACTCTTGCAACAATGGAATTGAACCAAACTTGGCATATTGGACTCTCATTACCAACAGAAAGTACTGAAAGGGTTTGCTTGGGAATTGACCTTGAGTTTGAAAGTTGTAGTTCACCTACATCCAGAGAGCACTGTGGACTAAAACAATGTTATGTTATGTTGTTGTTTGTTTTCTATCCAGAATCACAATGTTGGAAGGAGGCTCACCACTTTAAGGTCCCTCAAACAGGCATGGGAAAACTTCGGCCCTCTGGGTGCTTTGGACTTCAACTCCCACCATTCCTAACAGCCTGAGGCCCTTTCCTGCTTAAGTGGCTGAGGGGGAAAAAAGGAAAAGGACCTGAGGCTGCTAGGAATGGTGGGAGTTGGAGTCCAAAACACCTGGAAGGTCCAAGTTTGCCCATACCAGCTTTCGTCAGAGACCTCTTCCTCCCCCTTCGCGCCCTTTCTTCCCCCTCCTGCCGAACACTTACTTTTTCTTCTACACTGCCGCTTCTGACGCTATTTTTACCCGAGGGGGCAGCGTGAGCGTGTTCAGGAGGGGGGAGGGAGGGAGGAAGATGTGACCCACATGGCTCTACTGCGCAGACTCGCCCCAGAGCAAAGTGAGGCAAAGCGAGCAGAGCGAGGCTGGGAAGAAGGGAGCCCGAGTGGAGAAGAAAAAGTGTTTGGCAGGAGGGGGAAGAAAGGGTAGTGTAGGTTCCAATTTCCCACGGCACACCTGATGATCGCTCACGGCACACTAGTGTCCCACGGCACACTGGTTGGGAAACACTGCCCTAAAGTATTCAAATCTAATGCTTATCTTTTTGGCTAAATTATTACTTCTCCAACATTAGGATGAACATTCGATTTGTGCAATACGGTAATCTTAGCACCAAACCAAAGCAAAAGGGGGAAGCTGCTTCAGGAGCTCTCACGACCAACAGAAAATACTGGAAGGGTTTGGTGGGCATTGACCTTCAGTTTTGGAGCTGTAGTTCACCTACATCCAGAGAGCACTGTGGACTCAAACAATGATGGACCTTGACCAAACTTGGCACGAATACTCAATATGCCCAAATTGGAATACTGGTCCTATTAGGGGAAAATCGACCTTGACATTACAGATTTGTCATTGCTGGGATTTATAGTTCACCTACAATCAAAGAGCATTCTGAACCCCACCAACAATAGAATTGGATCAAACTTCCCTCACAGAACCCCTATGCCTCTATGCCTTGAAGGGACTCGCTGGCGCAACCTCCTTCTAGCCTCACACGCTCTCCCTCACCCACACATATGCACCATGCTGCCATGTGCTGAGCACGCCTTCTCTCCCCTCCCTACATGGAGTCTCAGAAACAGCTCTCCTCTTGGCTGTGAGGCCAGTTGAGAGGCTGGCCAATCACAGCAGAGCGAGGCTTTTGGTGGGAGTATTTGCCATCTGTTTCCGAAAAGGAAGAGAAGGACAGGTGGAGAGATCTTAAGCCTTCCCTGCTAAAGGGGTTCCCAAGACCAACAGAAATATGTTTTCTGATAGTCTTTGGCAACCCCTCTGAAATCTCCTTGCGACCTCCTCCCAGGGGTCCCAACTCCCAGGTTGAGTAACACTGGCTCATAGGAAGAAGGAGACTCCAGATGCAAACCAATGAAATCATCTGCTCTGATCTACTAGGGATAGACTTATGCCACAAGGAGAGGCGAGTAAACTGATGATGGTGGTGGTGGTGATGGTGATGGCACCTAGATCTCTTTCCCATGGACTGTTTCCAAGCCAGGTTTTCCCCATCCTATTCCTATGCATGTTATTTGTTTTGTCTGAGTGTCGTATCATATATTTCTACCTGTTTGAAGTTCACTACTGACCGAAAGGTCATGAGTTCGAAGCCTGTCTGGGTCGGAGTGAGCTTCCGGCCAATTTTGTGTAGCTTGTTGTTGACCTTTGCAACCTGAAAAACAGTAGGAAATTTAGGTACCACCTATGTGTGGGAAGGCTAACTTTACATATTTACGAGGCCATTAAAAAATCTCCAGCAAAAAGCATGTGGGGAATGCGGAAAGTACTTTATCAGTGTCATGAAGCGACAGCTCCCCTGGTGGCCAGAAAAAAGTTAATAGCCTCTGACTGTCTGTCTATATGTGTTGTGTGTCCATGGCATTGAATGTTTGCCATGTATGTGTACATTGTAATCTGCCCTGAGTCCCCTGTGGGGTGAGATAAATACTGTAAATATATTGTGTTTGTTTTGGCTCAGCTCTCTAATTTGTTAAGGTTCTTTGGGACTCCGATTTGGGGTATTAGCTCTCCTAGGATAAGGGCGACTTATTTATGCTTTCATTTAAAGTCTGAATGAATAAGTCAATTGCCTCTTCCCTTTCTTGGCTTCATCGCAGGAAGCGGAGCCTCCCGCCGTGGCCGTGTTCACCGTGGATTATGGCGTGCTGGAATTCCAGGCTGGGAAGAATGCAAGGAGGCCTCCTTTTCCTCTTCCGTCTCCGAAGCGGCAACCTATGGACCAAACTGAATACGCCACCATCATCTTCCCGACAGAGAAGCCGGATCCCATGGAAAACACCAAGAGGACTAAAAAGCAAGCGAGATGGGTTCCCACTGGCAAGCAACCCTTGCATTGAAGGCAGTGGGTGAAGATGGGCTCCTCTTCCTCACCAAACGTGGCCTCCACTGCCTTCTGAGATTCTGGATCAGAAACTCTGAAACGCTGACATGACTTTGGGTGATTCATCTGCGAAACCAGACATGGTCTGGGTCACGATGGCAGCCTAGAAACCACATCCTCGCCACGGAGATGTGGATTGGGGTGAGAAATAGATCGCCTATGCTCAGAATAGGGGAATAATGAAGACTGAGGATGTTTTTCTACCCTGGCATGTTTTGACGTATTGAGACGTCTCGCGGAAGAAGACCGCAAGCGCCGTGAGGCTTTTCGTACTTGCACGAGAGTAACGTGAAATAAAAACCCTAGCACCTTTCCCCCAATTTTGGTTGAGTTTCCTTTTGTTTTTTTAAAAATAGGTAGCCTTGCTCATTCATTTTTATTTGTTCATCAATTTATTTATACAACAAATTACCTTTCCCTGGAATAGGAAGGAAACAGTGATAACTAATGGGCACAAACAGAGTTCACACTGGGGAAAAGAAACGCTGCAACAAGCTTTGTGACTAAGAAGGAATTTGAACTGAGGCTCCATCTACATTGCCCTATATCCCAGGATATGAACCTAGGATATAAGAAGGCAATGTAGATCCAGCCTGAGGTTTCCCTGTCCCAAGTCTTGCCTTTTCTTTTAAGGCATTGTTCATGGCGCACATGATGTCAAAAATTAATTACAGTGGTTGGAAAGTAATGCACCAAAGAATGTGATTAATTTACGTGGCATGACATTTTGCATAAACATTTGTAAATGATATGAATTTGTATAATGTGCTCACATTATATCCAGATCTAAAAATATGGCAAACCTGCCCAGATTGAAAGGGGGAATGAAAATTGGGCTATGGGTAACCTTTCACGATCTTTGGGGAAGGGGGCAACATTGCACTTCAACCTGACTGTTGTCTATCCCATTTAAAGCATAGGCTTTTGAGTATATCAGACATTGGCATTAATATGAACTAGGGATCATGGCTGAAAATGGCATTATGCATTGAACTATGTAATACAAGTTTTTTTTTCATTCATGGTAGAAAGTAGGGGGAAAAACTTTAGCATAGATTTAGAGGAGATACCAAAATGTTGGTTAAGGGATCTTTAGTATGACCCCATTGTATCCATCTGCTACACAATTATGGATGGAAGTGTAAAATTCATGGTCTGAACAAGACAGAACAATGCAAAGCATTGACAGGACGCCAAATATCCAGATTTACTTTCACCAAAAAGCTATACTTTTCTATACTAAAATAAAAAAAAAGGTTTCAAAACCAACATTATCTATAATGGAATTGATTGGTCCACAGCCATAACACTTAAAATGGTGCTCCTACTAACTGACATCTCCTCATTACTTGCAAATTAATACTTCTCTCTTTGAATTGAATCAGAGAGCACAATTACCAAAAGGTTTGATTTATTCAAGTACTTTTTTGCTCAAGTACTCTTGCATCAACATCAGATTCCTGGCCTCCTGTTATTTGAAAAGCCTTTCCCTACTGTAGGAGTTCTTGATGCTGTTGGCTTTGGAAGAGCTGACTCATCTTGGGAACCTGCTTTATTTAACAGTTGTATTATGACATATTATCACTTCAGGGCCAACCTCTTTCTCCTCCTGCATTCTGTTTTTCCAAGCCCCTTTGACAGGTGAACGGCATTAACCCCTTCTTAACTTGGTTAATGCAACCAATTAACTTGTTAAGAATAGGCTCTGCAATCTGATATAGGAAGATACTGATTTTATATGTTTTGTTTGTTTGTTTTTGGAAGCTTTTGTTTTATTGTAGTTTTAACATATTCAGTATTTAAACATTGTTATACTTAACACTTTCCCTTAACAACTTATACAGAACATGAATGTCTTAATGCCTATGGTATTTCATCATTTTGCTTCATTCAGGGCCGGTTCGCCCATTAGGCGGACTACGCAGGCGCGTAGGGCGACGTCACCCGGGAGGGCGTCGCCACCTGGGAGAGCCGCCGCGCCAGCTCAGCTCCCCCCCCGCCGCCCGTGCTGTGGTGTTTCGCCGCCGTGCCGGCCAGGCCTCCACAGCCAGGTCCGCAGCCGCCGCGCTGCGCCGGCGGCCGGGCCTTGTTAGGCCGGCCGCGCCTCGCATGCCCAGAAGCTTCTACAGGCACTACAGCGCCTGTAGGAGCTTCTGCGCATGCGCGAAAAAGGTCTGCGCATGCATACTGACTCCAGAGCGCACCTCCCGCTTTGGAGCCAGTGCTCGTGCGCACAGATTGGCACATGCACACTGGGCTCCCTCGGGAGCAACTGGGGGGGCGCTTTTTCCCCGCGTACCCCCCCGGGAACAGGTAGGTCCGCCCCTGGCTTCATTACATATTGTCCTATCACCCAGTGCTGACCCTTCACCTCAGACCAGCCAATTATAATACTTATTTCCAAAAGTCAGTTGTTACTATTACAGGTTTGGTCCCTTTACCTTCTATATATACATATTCTATCAATTTCACCCAAATCTTCTTTTTGTGTAAAAAGTTCAATTTGGCAGAGGAGAGGAAATGTTGCAATTTGCATAAAATTACCATTCATACAGGATATTAAGTCAGACTTTTGAACTTATAATAGTTGGGGATTTCATAGAATCCTAGAATTGGGAGAGACCTCCAAGGACCCTCTGCCCCCATCCCTTTTTTCCATACAGGAAGACACAATCCAAGCCCTCCAAACAGATGGCCATCCAGCCTCTGTTTAAAAACTTCCAGAGAAGGAGACTGCAACAAACTCCCAGGCAGTAGTAGATTTCATTGTCAAACAGCTTTTACTGTCAGGAGGTTTTGGAGGAAAATCTTTTTCTGCAATTTGAATCCATTGCTCCATTGTGTCCTAGTCTCTATAGCAGCAAAAAACAAGTTTGCTCCATTTTCAATTTGATACCCATTCAAATACTGGGCTTTCATATCTCCTCTCGGCCTCCTTTTCTCCAAGTTAGAATCATAGGGAAGGAAGACTGAGGCCCCTCCCTTTCCCCCTCAGCTGCTTAAGTGGCTGAGGGGGAAAAGGGAAGCGCTTGAGGCTGTTAGGAAGAATGGGAGTTGAAGTCCAAAACACCCGAGGGCCCAAGTCAGCCCATGCCTCGCGTAGATGCACCCTAACTAGTTTTTCCTTTTAGCAACACTTCTACAGATGGAGAACAGAGTTATATTAAATCCTCAGGTTGTAAAGTGTATTGTATTGCATTGGAGATGTAATATCCCTGAAACCAAAACCAATTTGTCTTAAAGCTTACTTGTCCGAACGTATCTCTCCTTATGTCCCACCTCGAAATTTACGATCCTCCAGGGAGGCCCTGCTCTCGATCCCACCTTTGTCGCAAATATGTTTGGTGGGGACGAGGAACAGGGCCTTCTCGGTGGTGGCCGCTCGCCTGTGGAACTCACTCCCCAGCAAAATTGGGTCAATTTCTTCCTTCCTTTCCTTTAGGAAAAAGTTGAAGACATGGCTATGGGTACCAGGCATTTGGTTAGACATTCGGGTAGCAGGCGGACAATAAAATGATGACAATGCTATGGAGAACAGACTGTAGACTGGCTTCGGATTAAGTTGTGATTGTAGAACTCGGACTATTTGTACTTTTAAAAATGTTTTTAATCTGATTAATGTGTTATTATGTAACAGTTGTTTTTATTGATTGTATAAGTGGGGCATCAAATTGCTGCCGGTTGTAAGCCACCCTGAGTCCCCTTTCAGAGGTAGAGAAGGGCGGGGTACAAATATTTATTTACTTATTTACTTCATTTATATTCCACCCTTCTCACCCCGCAGGGGACTCAGGGCAGATTACAATGCAACATATAGACATACAACATTTAGACAGAGACATGATGGAGGCTACTGACATTCCAGCTTTTCTGGCCACCAGGAGGAGCTGTCACATTCCTTCACATATTTCCTGGCCTCATAAATCAGTTACAATTAGCCTCCCCACAAAGTGGTACCTTAATTTCCTACTTCACAGATGCAACTGTCTTTCGGGTTGCAAAGGTCAATAACAAGCTACACTTAATTGGTCGAGAGCTCACCCCGACCTGGGCAGGCTTCGAACTCATGACCTTCTGGTCAGTAGAGATCTTATGCAGCAGACACCTAGCCAGCTGCGCCACATTCCCGGTGAAATTTATTTTATTTATTGAAATAAATAAATAAATACCACAATTCCTAACAGCTTCAGGCCCTTTCCTTTTTCCCCCTCAGTCACTTAATGGAGAGGCTGAGGCTGTTGGGAATTGTGGAAGTTGAAGACCAAAACACCTGGAGGGCTGAAGTTTGCCCATGCCCGGTGTAGATGCACCCTATATAAGGGCCGAGGGAGTGTAGCAGGCTCTGCTAAACTGAGACAGTTGAAGGGTATGATATTGTGGCAGTGTACTTAAACATTTAGTATGGTTATTTACCACTATGAGAGATGATGATGATAATGCTGATGATGATGATGATGCAGATTGGGCATCCCTCTTCTGAAATATTTGGGACCAGAAGTGTTTGGGATTTTGTGTTTCCTTTTGGAATAACTGTATGTGCATAGAAGTACATGAAAGAGATAGGCCCAAATCTAAACACAAAATTCATTAATGTTTCCACATAGACACCTTCCACACATATCATCAAAGTAGTTCTACTATACAGCATCATTAATAGTTTTACACATGTAACAAAGCATACATTGGACCACCAGAAAGCAAAAGGTGTCACTCCCTCAGCCACCATTTCGGATTTTGGAGTGATTTATTAATAAGCCTTTAACATGATCCAAGCTGGCTTTATGCCTGGAACTATCTGATGCCTGTGCTCTTTGTTTTATGCAAACAGGCATTTATGTTGGATAGTTTATATTTCAGGGTACCTTTATACTTCACAAACACACTATTAGCTTTCAGTGGGTTACATTTTGCAAAACCTAAACGCCAAATGAGCATTGTTGACCTGAATTTGATATACCCTTCTGTACATTGTAAACATTTGCATATGGACCTTAAGCAGCATCAGGAATGTGGCGTAGCTGGCTGGTTGTCAGCTGCACAAGATCTCTACTGACCAGAAGGTCGTGAGTTCAAGGCCTGTCCGGGTCAGGGTGAGCTCTCGACCAATTGTGTAGCTCGTTGTCGACCTTTGCAACCCGAAAGACAGTTGCATCTGTCAAGTAGGAAATTTAGGTACCACTTGTGTGAGGAGGCTAAATGTAACTGATTTACGAGGCCATAAAATCTCCAGGAAATACACACAAAAAAGAATGAAGGAATGCGACAGCTCCTCCTGGTGGCCTCTATGTCTGTCTATATATGTTGTATGTCAAATGGCATTGTATGTGCAATGAGTCCCCAGCGGGGTGAGAAAGGCGGAATATACATGATGTAAATAATAAATCAATCAATCTACAATTTATTTATTTATTTACAATATTTATATACTGCTTTTCTCACCGGGGGGGGGGGGTCACAAAGCGTTTTTTTTTACATTTACCAAATCCTGGGCCACACCATCAACCAAAATGACACAAAATGACATTCTAACACAGTAATACATATAGTTAATATGTTTTTAAATGTATTTATACACTCAGTGTGCAACCTGGGCCTGAACAGGAGAGTTGATACACAGTCACTAGAAAGGTTATCACATCCAATCAATGCCAAATGTAGTAACAGTTGGTAAACATAAATACAAAAACGTACCCGGTCCTCAGGGAAGCCGGCTGGAAAGAGAGCAACCAAACGGAAGCACACTCTGAGGCAGAGAGTTCCACTGCTGAATAGCTCTCACAGTCCCCCCTCGCTCTCCCTCTCTCTCTCCCCCCAATCTCTCCCTCCCGCGCTCTCTGTCTCTCTCTCTCTCAGTCTCTCTCTCTCCTCCTCTCTCTCTCTTCCTCGTATTCTCTCTCACTCTTTCTCTCCCACGCGCTGCTAATACTCATACTCTCTCTCACACACACACACTCTCCCCCTTTCTCGCTTTCTCACACCGCACTCTCGCTCTTTTCTCAAATTCTTCTTCTCTCCCGCCCTCTTCCTTCCCCGTCGCTTCTCTTCCCCCCGCCTTCTCTTCTGCCCCGCTCTCTTCCCCCGTCGCACGGGCCAACTTCAGCCCTCCAGGAGTTTTGGACTTCAACTCACAGAATTCCTAACAGCCGGTGAGCCGGTAGGGCAGTGTTTCTCAACCGGGGCATCAGGACTCCTAGGGGGATTGCCAAAGACCATTAGGAAACACAGGATTTTCTGTTGGTCATGGCGGTTCTGTGTGGGAAACTTGGCCCAATTCTATCATTGGTGGAGTTCAGAATACTTTTTGATTGAAGGTGAACTAGAAATCCCAGCAACTACAACTCCCAAATGTCAAGGTGATTTCCTCTGGGTGAGGGTGATGCAAGGGCAGGGGCGGACCAAGCTGTTCCCGGGGGGTACGCGAAATTTTTTTGCGCCCCCCAGTGCGCATGCACCAATCTGTGCGCGCACTGGCTCCAGAGCGCGCCTCCTGCTTTGGCGGCCAGTGCGCATGCGCCAATCTGCACACGCGCACTGGCTCCAAAGCGGGAGCCAGTACGCATGCGCGGACCTTTTCACACATGCGCAAAAAGCTCCACGCATGCGGAAACACGGCCATAGCGCCCCGGGCTGCCTAACAAAGGCGCGGCGCATACGGCGGCAGCTGCAGGGCCGGCCGCGGAGCCCTGGCCGGCGCAGCGGCGGGGCAGTGCGGCACGGCGGCGCCCCTCCCGGGTGACGTTGCCCCTCCCCAGTGACGTCGCCCTACGCGCTTGCGTAGTCCGCCTAATGGACGAACCGGCCCTGTGCAAGGGTGAGGTGAGTTCATGTTCTGGGGAGTTTCCAAATAAAATGATAGAAATCTTACTTTTCAGGGCCATTAAAATGACCATGTGGCTGGCTATATTTCCCACTGAACCCACATCTCAAAATTAATATACTTTGTGTAATTTATATTGTTGCCTGGTCTGATTTTACTCACACAAGGGTTTTTTTCTTCCTGTCCTCAATTTTTCTTCCAAATTAATAATTGTTTTTCACATAGGGGTTGGTGCTCTTAAATTTTTACCCAGCCCCCTTCTACACTGCCCTATATCCCAGGATCAGATCCCAGATTACCTGCTTTAAACTGGATTATATGAATCTTCACTGCCAGATAAGTTTTGGGTTTTGGGTCCGTTACTTTTTAATTTATTCATTAATGACCTGGATGTAGGAGTGAATTCTGAGGTAGCAAAGTTTGCAGACGACACTAAATTGTTCAGGGTAGTTAAAAATGAAACTGATTGTAAAGAGCTCCAGAAAGATCTCTCGAAATTGAGTGAATGGGCAACAAAGTTGAAGCAGGTTTGGTACTTTTCCGAGCATAAAAAGTACAGTCAGAAAGTGATGCTACTTGCGCGTCAACTCTGAAAAAGAGGGTTTTGGTGCCAATAATCAAACAGGCACATGCTATGGAAGACTAACACCCTGATTAAATGCATTTTAATCCACTCTGTGCCAAGTTATACCATATATGCTAGATGAGTGGGAATACAGTGCAGTTTGAGCTATGAAAGTTAATGGGATTCTTAATGTGAATGGAAAACACCAGTGCGCATGGCAAAAGTCCTACCTTCTCTGCTGGCAGGAAGCCCGGAACTAGTGTTGCAAGTTAAAAGAACAGAGAGGCCCAACATGGATAGCTTGCACTGTGAGAAAAGAATTACTTTATAGATGGCTATTGTTCTCAGATTTAGGGATGACAGAGAATGATGTAAATGATTTGAGTAATGTTTATTGGATTAATGAAATGCCATGTAACAACAGTAATCACCAGCCAATTATGATTGTTTTTACCATGAAGAAGGGGTGGGTTTAACTAGATGGACTCCATTACGAGTATAAATGCCTTTGTATGAAATGTATCGGGGTCTTTTGCCCCCCATCTGCAGCTGTGTTCTGCAGGCAGAAGCCCACCAGCTGGTGAGAATAAATCCTTTTGATTTTCACCTATTTCACAGTTGCCGTGTCTTCTTCCTCACCCTTGCGCCCGCACGAATAAGCAGCTTGGTAAAGTTTACTTGGTACTTGGAGTTCCATAACTCCCAGTTTTACCTGCTTCAAAGTGGCAAATGCATTTTAACCTAAACAAGTGTAAACTCATGCACATCGGGGCAAAGAACCCCAAATACACTTATCAACTGATGGGATCAAAGCTTTCTGAGACAAACCAGGAAAGGGACCTTGGGGTCTTGGTGGACAGTTCAATGAAGATGTCAACCCAGTGCGCAGCAGCAGTGAAAAAAGCAAATTCTATGCTTGGCATGATCAGGAAGGGAATCGAAAATAGGTCGGCAAAAGTTGTATTGCCTCTCTACAAATCTATGGTGAGGCCACATCTGGAGTACTGTGTACAATTCTGGTCACCGCACCTCAAGAAGGATATAACGGAACTGGAAAAGGTACAAAGAAGGGCAACAAAAATGATCCAAGGGATGGAGCAGCTCCCTTATGAAACCAGGTTGCAACGCCTTGGTCTTTTCAGCCTTGAAAGACGGCGTTTAAGAGGTGACTTGATCAAAGTGTATAAAATCATGCATGGGATAGAAAAGGTGAATAAAGAAAAAATATTTTCTCTGTCACACAACACTAGGACTAGAGGGCACTCCTGAAGCTCCAAGGTAGGAAAGTTAGGACTAATAAAGGGAAATATTTCTTCACCCAGAGGGTCATTGGGTTATGGAACTCACTTCCAGAGGAGGTTGTGACAGCGGTCAGCCTGGACAGCTTCAAGGCAGGATTAGACAGATTCATGGATACCAAGGGAATCAGTAGCTACTGAAATGGACATCCAAGTGCCACCTCTGTGTTGATGGAGGCAGGCAGGATTTTCCCAGGTACTGGTTGTGGGGGTCGGGAGCAGGTGAGGGTTTTGCCCTCCTTTCTGCTAGAGATCCCCGTGTACAACTGGTGGGCCACTGTGTGACACAGAATGCTGGACTAGATGGGCTGAGGCCCGATTCAGCATGGCTCTTCTTATGTTCTTAGATAATCTGCGATAAGAAGATAATCTGGGATCAGACCCTGGAATATAGGGATTGTGTGGAAGGGGCCAGTTTGGGTCCCCATGTGTTATTGACGGACAACTCCCATCACTTTTGATTATCCACCATGTAGATTGGAGATAATGGAAAACACAACCCAATCGCGGTCTATTTTCCCCAAACTCCCTCTGTGTTCACTTTTGGGCATATTGAGTATTCATGCCAAGTTTGGTCCTGATCCAACATTGTTTGAGTCCACAGTGCTCTCTGGATGTAGGTGAACTACAACTCCAAAACTCAATGTCAGTTAACTATATGTATTACAGTATTAGCGTGTCATTTTGTGTCATTTAGGTTGGTGGTGTGCCCCAGGATTTTTTTAATTTTAAAAGTGTGCCTTGGCTGAAAAAAGGTTGGGAAACACCGCACTATAATATTTATTATTTATTTATTTGTCACGTTTCTATACCGCCCCTCTCAGCTAGAAGGCGACTACTGGGACGGTTTTACACAAGGCAGTCTCTGCCCTCAATACAACCCAAGCAAGCAAAAAAAAAATCATATAACAACAAATTAACAATTAAAAACATACAATTGCAGTCTCAGCGTCATGTTGAAATCAGTTTCCGTCAGATCGTCGTCATTCCATATATCTAATTAAACCATTACATTTCATCAGCAAATGCCTGCTCAAATAGCCAGGTCTTGATTTTCTTGCTGAAATGTCAGGAGGGAGGGGCCGATCTGTTGTCTCTGCGAAACGCCAGGAGGGGAGGGCGTTCCAAAGCCGAGGAGCCACCACTGAAAAGGCCCTGTCTCTGGTCCCCGCCAATCGCGCCTGTGAGAAGGCGAGACTGAGAGCAGGGCCTCTCCGGATGATCTTAAACATCTCGATGCTTCATAGGGAGAGATGCGTTCGGACAGGTAAGTTGGACCTGAACCGTTTAGGGCTTTAAAGGCTAAAGCCAGCACTTTGAATTGTGCCCGGTAGCAAACTGGCAGCCAGTGGAGCTGGCACAACAGAGGAGTTGTGCGCTCTCTGAATGCCGCTCCTGTTATCAACCTGGCTGCTGTCCGTTGGACTAGTTGCAGCTTCCGAACAGTCTTCAAAGGCAACCCCATGTAGAGAGCGTTGCAGTAATCTATATGGGATGTAACCAGAGCGTGGACCACCATGGCCAAGTCAGACTTCCCAAGGTATGGGCGCAGCTGGCGCACAAGTTTTAACTGTGCAAATGCTCCCCTAGTCACCGCTGAAACTTGAGGTTCCAGGCTCAGCGTTGAATCCAGGATCACACCCAAACTGCGAACCTGAGTCTTCAGGGGGAGTGGAACCCCGTCTAACACAGGCTGTAACCCTATGCCCTGTTTGGCCTTTCGACTGACCAGGAGTGACTCCGCCTTGTCTGGATTCAATTTCAATTTGTTCGCCCTCATCCAGTCCGACACAGCGGCCAAGCACCGGTTCAGGACCTGAACAGCCTCCTTAGTAGCAGGTGGGAAGGAGTGACAGATTGGACATCATCTACATACAGATGACACCGCACTCCGAAATTCCGGATGACCTCCCCCAGCGGCTTCATGTAGATGTTAAACAACATGGGAGATAGTATTGAGCCCCGAGGAACCCCACAAGACAATGGTTGTGGGGTTGAACAGGTGTCTCCCAGTAACACCTTCTGAGATCGGCCCTCCAGAAAGGACCGGAGCCACTGCAAGACAGTACCTCCAAGCCCCATCTCTGCGAGGTGTCCCAGAAGGATACCGTGGTCAATATAATAATTAATATAATATATTAATTATTAATTATAATAATTATGATATTTATACTAATAATATATGAATATTTCTTGATTATATTAATATGTTAATATTAATGATGTGTAATATACAGTAAATAAATAAATAGGTGCGGCCCTCCATAATATTTTTTGGCTCTCGTGCGGCCCCTTGGAAAAAAAATCCCCCACCCCTGCTCTAAATGATTCTGGCCCAGCTTACTTGTCCGAACGCATCCGCCTCTATGTCCCATCTTGCGGTCTAAGATCATCTAGGTAGGCTATGCTCTCGCTCCCACCAGCATCGCAAATGCGGTTGGCGGGAATGAGAGACAGGGCCTTCTTGGCGGTGGCCCCTCGCCTATGGAACGCACTCCCAAACGAAATAAGATCAACTCCATCTCTCCTGACTTTCCGAAATAAATTAAAGGCATGGTTCTATGACCAGGCGTTTGGACAATAGATGTAAGCAGCACCTTAAAGGGACGAATGGGAATGGCAATATGACTGGCGAGACTGGTTTATTGTTTTTACGGTTTCTAATGATGGCTTTTATATGGTTTTAATTATGTATTGTTTTTATTAATGATGTCTAATGTGTGATTTATTATTGTAACTGTGTATAATAGCCTCTTAACGGGGCCCAATGTATGCCTCCCTGAGTCTCCCTTCGGGGGTTGAGAAGTGACAGGATAAAAATGTGGCAAATAAATATATATATATAAAGGAACAGTCGTCATGTGAAGACTACCTGAAACAGAGAAACCTTACAACGCAGAAACACAAAACTTGCCAACAGAAATAGGCCTCAAGCAAGGTACGTTTGTAGCAAAGAAACTCCCCCCCCCAAAACCTAATAGGCCCCCAAAACAACGAGTAAATCTACATGTCCCAGCCTCCTCCGCGGCTGCCAAAGACTCCCCCAGCCTCTACATTCTGACAACATGATTGGCTGCCAATAAGGGCGGATTTGCATAACTGCTGTATTGGCCAACCAACATGAACATTCCGACCCATAACAAACTGTCAGATGAGTGCCACAGCCTCCTCCAACATTTTCAAATCAGAAGACCATGATGGAGATCACACCATTCAAGGGAGCTCTTCTTCCTTTCCCAAAAGATCTCCAGTGGCTTGGAATTCCACATTAATAAGAGGACCATCCAGCAACAATGGGGTTTGCCAAGGAGGGTGCTCCAGCCCTTCTCTATGATGGCTCCAAGGGATGGAGGTCATCACCAAGTACCTTCTGATGTCCAGCGCTGGAATAGCTCCCTCAGATGGCCTGTCCATGAGGAAAGCCTCATCGGACATCGACCAATGGGTGCAAAACACACAGAGCAGGACATCTTGAAAAAGAGAGGAGCAGAAAGTAAGCTAGACATGAAGATCTTGAGAAAGGTGGCTAAAAGGATACGGAAAGGATTTTTAACAGTCCTCCAACAGACACTGGACGCACCTGTGAAGATAGAGATCCCCTGACAGGACAAGCCCTCCCCAAGCTGATCCGTCCTGGCCATGGTACAAGTCAAACCCAAAGGACTGCAGGCAAAGAGCTGAGGCACAAACATAACACACCCAATTCACTAACAACAATTCCAACCCTTACATACTCAGACTTTCTCGCATCTCCTAAATAGGGCACAGCAACGCGTGCTGGGTAATGCTAGTAATAAATAAATGAATATAAATGAACAGAGAGCACTTATCCTTTACATACTCCACTCCCTTCTTCCCCGTTTTGCTTGTATATACAGTCACATCTCAAATATAAATCCAAGGGTGTAGTAGCTCTTTAAACAAGGAGCACAGCACTAAATTATTGTCTAAGTTTCGTTTCTGGAATTCTGCACTGGGCTGTTTACAGGAAGAGGACAAAGGAAATCCAAAGGAGCTGTTGCAATAGATTGAAACTCCAGAGTCTTTTGGCTCTATTAAGAGTCAGTGGATGAGCCATTCCTTCCACACTCCAGCACTTTTGGATAGTACCTTGTAAAACAACCAGTCCTATTGTCTTTTTTGGTCAGAAGATCAGGTCTGAAAAAAATCATGAAAAGGCTAAATATGGATTATTGGAGAGACGTTTTTGAAGTGCTGATCAGGGGAGTGAAACCAAAGGATGCCTGGAGACTGACGATGGATCAGGCGCTTGATTACGACCAGTTACCGCATGGATGGAAGCGCTCAAAGCAGATATATGTCAATGCAAGGTAATGATGATGATGATAATAATAATACGAATGGATTTTGTTACTGAAAATGTATTATGCAGGTAATCTTAAATATCTGACAATTGAGACTGAGGCATCTTCACATGTTGGTTTCAAGGCATTAGCAACCTAGAAATCCCCATGAGCATGTGCAGAGTGCAGAGTAACAATTGTAAGGTATCAAGTGAAAATAATATCCTGGTGCCACTACCTTCGTAGGCATTCAAGAGAAGGCCTTTTTCGTGGTTGCTCTCAGACTTATTAATTTTTCAGCAATCAATTATTGTAATGGCAGTAATTTTAAAAAATGGTTTTCATAGTATACTTATTATAGTATAATATAGTATGGTATAATATAGTGTGTATATACAGTATATATAATATTGATCATGTAATGTAGTGCAATATATTACCACTAATAATAATATGATACTATAACTATATATTACTAATAATATTGTGATATAATTGTTATAGTTCAATGTGATATTGTTATAGTACAATGTGATATGTTATATTGATGTTGTGCTGTGGCAATAATATAGTTTATTGTATTTGTATAGTTCAATGTGATATTGTCATAGTCAGGGCCGGACCTAGGTAACTTTAAATGGTAAGCGAACCATATTTTGGCGCCCCCAACCAATCACTGTGATATATATATATATATATATATATATATATATATATATATATATGGGGGGCATTTTATTTTTGGCCCTCCAGGTTATTTTAAACTTTCTACTTGAAGTCCAAAACACATGGAGGGCCGAAGTTCGCCCATGCCGTGTATATATATACACACCCTTCCTTCCTTCCTTCCTTCCCACCCTTTCCCCTGCCCTCTTCCTCTCTCTCTCTCTCTCTCTCTCTCTCTCTCTCTCTCTCTCTCTCTCTCTCTGTGTATCTGTATCTATTCACTTTCCTTCCTTCTCAGGGCCTTTCCACACAGCCCTATACCCCAGAACATGGGTGCTCATTAGGTAGCTCGGGAGCTACTAGTAGATCTTCGGCCCTCTTCCAGGTGATCTTCGGGCCTCACCAGCCGGATGGGGCACTCCTGCCATGCGCACGCACACCTTGCAGGCACGCGCGCTCCTGCTGCTGGCTTCCGCTCTCGCGGTGCTTCTTTCGCCTGCGGGGCATTGCAGGAAGAAGGAAGCACGAGGCGGGGCCTCTGGAGGGAGCGCCCTGCCTCTCTCTTGTCCAGGAGCAGCTGTGCAGCCTCCGTTGCCGGCGAGACAGGCAGGGCGGAGCGCTCCCTCTGGAGGCCCCACCTCGTGCTTTCTCCTTCCTGCAATGCCCTGCAGGCGGAAGAAGCGTTGCGCGAGTGGAAAACAGCAACAGGAGCACGCGCGGTGGCAAGAGAGTTGTGGCGGTGGGAGCGCACGGCGGCAGGGGCAGGTAGATCTTTTGGACTTGGTTGCTTTAAGAGTAGCTCGCATGCTGAAAAAGTGTGAGCACCCCTGCCCCAGAATATCAAGGCAGGAAATCCCACAATATCTGCATCTAGGTTACCTGAGTCCACACTGCCATATATCCCAGTTCAAAGCAGATATTGTGGGATTTCCTGCCTTGATGTTCTGGGGGCCCTTCCACACAGCTCTATACCCCAGAATATCAAGGCAGGAAATCCCACAATATCTGCTTTGAACTGGGTTATCTGAGTCCACACTGCCATATATCCCAGTTCAAAGCAGATAATGTGAGATTTCCTGCCTGGATAATCTGGATTTTACTAAAATCAACATATATGGTTTTCTACATATTAAATGCATTACTATCAACATCAGCATGCGTATAGACCTCGATTTTGACAATTATATACTTATAGTGGAATATAATCCGGATTTTATAGCTGGATAATCTGGATTATACTAAAAATAAACATATATGGTTTTCTACATATTAAATGCATTACTATCAACATCAGCATACGTATACTCCTCTATTTTGCAACATAAGTATTGATATAGTACCCTGCTTGTTTTTTGGGCTTTATAGTTAACCTAAGAGCATTCTGAACTCCACCAATGAAGGAATTGAACCAAACATGGCACACAGGACTCCTATAAGAACATAAGAAGAGCCATGCTGAATCTAGACCTCAGCCCATCTAGTCCAGCATTCTGTATCACACAGTGGCCCACCAGTTGTACACGGGGATCTCGAGCAGAAGGGAGGGCAAAACCCTGACCTGCTCCCGACCCCCCACAACCAGTACCCAGGGAAATCCTGCCTACCTCAACCAACTCCGAGGTGGCACTTGAATGTCCTTTTTAGTAACTAGAGTCTAACAGAAAACAGTAGAAGGGTTTGGTGGGCATTGAATTTGAATTTGAGTTGTAGTTCACCTACATCCAGAGAGCACTGTGGACTCAAACAATGATGGATCTGGACCAAAGTTGACATGAATATTCCATATGCTCAAATATGAACACAGATGGAGTATGGGGGAAATAGACCTTGACATTTGTGAGTTGCAGTTTCTGGGATTTATAGTTCACGTACAATCAAAGAGCATTCTGAATCCCACCAATGACAGAATTGGGACAAACTTCCCACACAGAACCCCCATGACCAACAGAAAATGTCATCCAGTTCAACTCTCTTCACCGGGGAGAGGGAGGGAGTGGGGGAGGGAAGGAAGGAAGAACTGGAGGAGGAAAGGGAAGAGATGAGAAGAAGGGAGGAAGGGAAGAAAGAGAGAGGGTATGAATGAAGGAAAAAGAGGGAGAGAGGGAGGGATGGATGGATGGAGAGTGAGGAAGCAAAGGAGGGAGAGTAGGAAGGACAGCGAGAGATGGAAAGGTATGCTCCCTCGAGCTTCACCTTTCTGGGCATGGGCAAGGCCAGCTTCTCATGCTTCTTTTATTCCGCCGTGTGGAAAGAGGCCTCCTTTTCGACTCAAGGCCAGCCAGCTGGGCGCAGAGGGCGGGGGCATGGGCCTGGAGGGCAGGCAACCCCTCCTCCTCTCCGGTCTCGTGGCTTCTTCCAGTGCCTCGTGCTCAGCTGCTCTCACCTGGCGGGGAGCAGAGGAGCCCGTGCCGTCCAAATACGCATGTGCAGAGCAGAAAGGAGGCAGTGCGTGGCTGCGTCTCTAGGCTTGAGGGCGCAGTCCTCCTCCCCCCTCCTTCCCTCTGCCCAGCCCTCCTCCTCCCACCCTCCTCAGGCTATTAGCACCAGGCCCGCGGCAGCGGGGACAAAGATGCGCCTCTCAATGCAGTGGCCATGTGGCGCCCTGAGGCGGCTGCTTACTTGGCCTCCAATAAGAACCGCCCCTGGTTATAGTACAATGTGATATGTAATATTGATGTTGTACTGTGGCAATAATTATAGTTCATTGTATTTGCAACCCCTTCAGGGTTGAGAAGGGCGGCAAATAAATATAGTGAAATAAATAAAATAAAATACTTAGCAAAATTTGGGGTCTTGCCGTGAAGGCAGAGACCTGTCAGACCCACCAAAGAGGATCCGATATAGCTCTGGCGAGATAGGAATCAATCAATTGGATTTTCCCTGAATTTCCCAAATAAAATCTCACCAAATTGAAGAAACACCACAGAGTTGTTTATTTCATTCCAGCTGGAGCGGATGTCAAACCGCAATCATTTGCTCAAATGCTGACATACTGTACAATGCAAAACATTACATTCTTATAGAAAAACAGAACTGTCAAAGTTCAAACTCCTCCCCCCCCCACCCCTTTGCCGGCTTCATGCTGATTGGTTGGAGTCATCAGCTGGCTGGGAGGCGCAGCCGGCTTTGCCATGCCTCAGCCAATCAGGAAGCCAGCACCTCTTCGGGCTCTTGTCCAATGAGAGAGAAGGAGGCAGTCCAAGCAGGAAACAATGAACCGGGAGGAAATGATGAGTGGATTAAATGACTTAATGTTTGTCCAAGTGCCGGCAATTACTCCAAGAGTCCTCCAGCTAGCTTTTTGTATTGTCCCAAGTGAAGGAAATAAACATTTTGGTCTGGCGTAGATGCCAGACCTCAGTAGTCCTTTTAATCCTGGATATGGGTCTCTTGTTGGACCTTGTTTGGAGGTTCTAGCAGGGGAGCGCAGCTATTGTAAACCCGGGACCGAAGACCGGAGACCTCGGTACACTCCTTCTATACCTGGGACGTCGTCCTCTTCCACCGAGCGCGCAGCTTCGGGAGGGACGCACATGGAGCGGTGAGGGAGGAAGGGGACACCCGCCTAGCCAGCCAGATCAGCCGAATCAACCCTGGCGATCAATGGGGTGACAGATGTCGCAGCCAGATCGCCCTCACATCTCTTGATGGTATTTTGTCTTTGGTTTCGGTCAAAGGATGAAAACAATGAGTGAGTCAGATAGGAAATCCAAAACCTCCCGAAGGCAGGATGTTCCCCTTTGTGAGGAATGACAAAATCACCATGGGGCACGTCCTCCAAATGGGCCAGCTCTGAAGGTGCGTGCCCAAGGGACATAACCTTCAAATGGGCCGACTCCGAGGTTTGAAGGGACGTCCATTTTTATTGTCCATGCAAGTGTTCTTGTTAAGTCCTTTCTTTGTTTAGGGATTTACTAACCCAAGAAATTCCTGAGCCTTGGTATGCTGGGGTCACGAAAAGGCGGCATTTCATATTTTCATATAGGGGCATAGGGAAGGGGAAAACATATAGGGAATACATTCATATAGGAGGGAAATAGGAACAATATCATCTCATACCAGCCCATCCCACCCATCAGAGTCCATTAGAATTCATAAATCATGAGAAGAGTCCATGGGGTTTGAAATGAAAAAGTTCCCAAAAAGTTTCTGACTCATGGAATCCTGTCTGTCAAACTGAAAAATACAGCATTATAATTCCGGATAACATGACAACCCCGAGCAGGTGGAGGAGAATCTGTTTGTTGGGTGGCTGGGAAAGTTAGCTAGCCAAAACCATTGCTTTGGGCTCTTAAGGTTTAGGATAGGTATTGCACTGTAAACCCTCTTCTCTTGATTTCTCCCTCTCTTCCTTTTAGCTTCACCTGCTCACAATGCTTCCGTCACTGGTTGTCTCACCAAGTTGTCATCGTATTCCACTTCCACTGGGATCCATACGCGAGGAAAGGAAGGGTCCAGATGAGGTTCTTCCGACAACAGTGTCTTGTGTGTCAATTCAAGTACGAAGAGCCAGAATTTACTGAAGAGGCTGTGAGAAAAGTGTTGAACCAATTGATCAAAAGCGTACGAAAGAAATGCTATGGAGAGTCCATTGACGACACCGAATTAGTGGAGGTGGTTAGCCACAGAACTGGTCCTCACATGCGTGAATATTGTGAGGCTTACAAACTGGGGATACACAGATATGGAGGGCACCATGCAACAGCTGCCAGCTGGCGGTATGAAAGCTTAGAGCTTTCAGAGACCACTGAAGAGCCAGGAACCCCAGCACCATCATCCATAAGACGAGATGAATGTAGTTGCCCCCTTGTTTGTTCCTTCGTCTGCTGCTTTTGTTTTATCCTACTGTTTGTGATTATTTTCTTTGCTCTTTGGAATAAATAGTTCTTGGGAATGCTAAACAAGTAATGAATTAAAATGCCCAGTTGGTTATGGCACTGCTTCTTAAACCAAGAGTCCCAATCCGAAGTGGGGGTCCCATTTGGTCAGTCCTGGGGTCCTGAAAAAATTGGCAACTGTAAAAGGTTTCTGAATGTCACTTAGTGGTTGTTTTATACATTTACATGAATCTGTTGGACAGGGTTTACAGTGGACTCTGCAGAAGGTTCTTCAGATGTACTTCCTTCATAAAAAGAAAAATCAGCCTGTTCAGAACGCCTTGCAAAAACTAATTTGGTATCAGTAAAACTTTGATTTTTTTTATACCTATTCTATATACCTGGGGTCACATACAATTTTCTTGGTTCAAGAGAGGTTCTGAGTGGGGAAATTTAAGAAGTCATGGACTATAGGATAATTAATGATGAACCCATTCGGTCATCAAATACCTGAACGGTAGCTTTTGATACGGTACGCATTGTTAACCCACTGCCTAGCCATGACGGGGGTTAGGGGGACTGCTCTTAAGTGGGTATTCTCCTTTCTCCTTGATCGGGGACAGTGAGTGGAGAGGGAAGGCATGGTTTCCAAGAGGCTCCCCTTAAGCTGCGGGGTGCCTCAGGGAGCAATTCTTTCCACTTTATTGTTTAACATCTACATGCGACCACTTGCCAAACTGGTGCAGAGTTTTGGTCTGGAGTGTCATCAGTATGGGGATGACACCCAGCTGGTGCTGAGGATGGATGGCTGGCCAGATTCTGTACCCGATTGTTTCCAATAATGCCTTGAAGCCGTGACTGGTTGGCTACGAGCCAGTCGGCTGATAGTGAACCCATCTAAGACGGAGATCCTCTGGCTGGGTCATCCAGGTTGGCGCGAGCTCCAGCTGCCTACTCTGGACGGTGAGGCACTACGCCTGTTGCACTTAGTAAAGAGTCTGGGGGTCCAGTTGGACCCGCTGCTAACAATGGAGGCTCAGGTCTCTGCTGTCAGCAGATCAGCTTTTTTTCCATCTGCGGCAGGCTAGGCGGCTGGCACCCTATCTCACCAGAAATGACCTAGCCACGGTGATCCAAGCGACGGTCATCATGAGGCTAGACTACTGTAACGCCCTGTACATTGGTCTTCCTTTGTCGGTCATCCGGAAGCTTAAACTGGTGCAGAACGCAGCAGCGAGACTCCTGGCCGGGGTGCCAGCCAGGGCTCATATCACTTCAACTCTGCAGTGACTGCACTGGTTGCCAATTGAGCACCGGATCATCTACAAAGTGACCTTTAAGGCCTTGCATGGTCTGGGGCCGTGTACTTGAGGGACCGCCTACTCCCATATGTTCCTCAGAGATCTCTTGGCGGTCTACCCTGAAGACCTAACCCCAATGGGATATTGAGCAGATCCCTTCCAGTAAGGCGGAACCATTCACCTGTTGTCAACTAGACAGAGAGTTTTCTCTGTGGCAGCACCTTGCCTGTGGAACAGTATGCCGTCTGACGTACGAGCAGTTAGTGAGCTGCCGGCTTTCCGGAAAGCTTGGAAAACGGCACTGTTCTGGTGAGCATTCAGCCTTTGACCACTCTTGGTTACAGCTAAATAGTGTTTAATCTGTTTCTTACTGTATTGTTTTATGCTTCCTTGTGGTTGTTTGATATGCTTCTTTTGATGTAGTTCGATATGCTGTAAACCGTCCTGAGCCAGTTGGAAAGGACGGTATACAAATCGAAATAATAAAATAAATAAAATAAATAAACTTATGTATTGGCTGTTCTTTCTTAATAAACTCATGACCGAAACGTCTTGGCTCTTTCTTTTTTGAGGCGGAGAGGAAACTCTGGTTGAAGGCTTTCAGGTTAGCATCTTTGTTCTGTTTGAATCTGCATGTTTATTGGGGAAATTCATTGCAGGCCTGGTGTCCCAGCACTTGCCCCAAACCTTCTCCATCCAAGACTCTTTCTCAGGAGTGAAAAGAGGTATTCCAAAATGTCGCCAAGCAATTTAGAAAGGCTGTGGATAGTGAGATCCAAGCCACTGTGGGTTTAGCCTGGTGAGAAAAGAAGCTGATATTCCAGAATAAATCTCACCAAGTTGAAACAGAAGCTACCGAGGTATTTATTTTTGTTCCAGCTGGAAAAGGATTATGGCTGCAATAATCTGC
Organism: Anolis apletophallus; assembly: GCA_030556195.1. NCBI lineage: Eukaryota > Metazoa > Chordata > Lepidosauria > Squamata > Anolidae > Anolis > Anolis apletophallus. The sequence goes on along the minus strand of JARBWK010000010.1, from coordinate 5,789,484 downwards.
TGAAGAGCCTCCGTGCCCCAGTACAAGAAAATACACATTTTATACTTTTTTCCATTTGAATTTCCCATGCTCGCCACCAGTTCCGGCTTTGCCGTGATTGGTCAGGAGGGAGCCCTGACATCAACAAGCTGGGAGGAGCAGTGGGGGACTTGTGTGGCTCAACCAATGAAAGCCCAGGCCCTGCTTTGGCCGCTCAGCCAATGGTGTGAGAGGAGGCGTGGCTACAGTACAGACAAAGAGGAATATTTGTTTGAATGGTTGGATTGGACTGGCCTTTCCTGGGCCTTATTGATAGATGATCTGGGTGATTGCTGAGAGCCCTCCAGTTCGACCTGGTTATTGACATAAGGTTTCAAAACAAAATTTCTGTTTGGCCGCTCAAAGCCAGCCCATTGTCAAAAAGTATAGCAATATTGATATCTTGATGAGGATCTCCTGATCCAGCTTACTGGGGAAGGGAATGTCCCCGAGTTATAAGCATCCAATTTGCAAATGATTGATAGTTAAGAACGGGACTGAAACAACAGGAAGTGTGAGAAATCTACACCTCAGAAGGAAGGAAAAATTACTCCTGGAAGAGTTATTGTCATGGGGAAAAGGGGTCTCCACTGAGGCTTTATCACCAATCCTTGTTTCCACATCAAGCCACATTTGTCAAAATCCAATTCTCACAGGGACAGAAAGTGAGGTGAAATCTTCTGAAAATGAGCCCAGGCAGCAAAACAATCACCCCAAGTGTGTTAACCCTTCCCTGTGCTAAACTCTCTCTCTCTCTCTCTCTCTCTCTCTCTCTCTCTCTCTCTCTCTCTCTCTCTCTCTCTCTCTCACACACACACACACACACACACACACATCTCTCTATCTATTAGGGGTGGTTGATCCATAAAAAAATTGATTCTAAACTCGTGGGGGTGGGATTTCCCTTGTTGGGTTGTTATAGAAATTATTCCAATTTTTAAAAATAAATTTCGTAATTGAAAAATAATTAGTAACGAATTTTCATTTTTATTCATTATTACAGCTGGGAGGCTAGAATGGAGGGCTTGCTCTCCCTTCTTCCCTCCCTGCCCCTCCCCCCCGGCTCAGAAGCACCACGCATTGCGATGCCTATCAGCTGGGAGGGGCAGGGAGGATGCCTTGTCTCACATTATTCCCATGCAGGGGAGGAGGTGGGGAGGCGAACCCCTCTCCTCCTCCCCTGCATTTTGTCTCGCATTTTCCCATCAGGGGGAGGAGGAGGGGGTTTGCCTCCTCCCTCCTCCCCCTGCATGGGAATCCCAATGTGAGGACAAGGGGGCTTGTCTCGTGTTATTCCCAGGCAGGAGGAGGTGGGGATCGCATTTTTCCCATCAGGGGAGGAGGAGGGGCTTCCTTCCCTGCTTGGGAGGAGGAGAGGGGCGCCCACTTCCTTCCCCTCAGCTGTCAGTTGGCGAGAGGAGAAAGGCGGGTGCTACTGCCCTCCAGTCTCCTCTCGCGAGTTGAGAACTGAGGTGGGAAAAAATGACCTAATTACATGACCTTTAGAAAAAATGGCGACCGGGTTTGGGTTTGAAACTTCTCTTCCGGGTTGGACCCCGAGGGTCGATATATGGTAGAAATAATTTCAAATACGAAAAATAACGGATTTCAAAGTATTTTAAACCGGATATATCCACCCCTACTATCTATCTATCTATCTATCTATCTATCTATCTATCTATCTATCTATCTCTACAAATCTATGGTGAGGCCACATCTGGAGTACTGTGTACAATTCTGGTCACCGCACCTCAAGAAGGATATAACGGAACTGGAAAAGGTACAAAGAAGGGCAACAAAAATGATCTAAGGGATGGAGCAGCTCCCTTATGAAATCAGGTTGCAACGCCTTGGTCTTTTCAGCCTTGAAAGACGGCGTTTAAGAGGTGACTTGATCGAAGTGTATAAAATCATGCATGGGATAGAAAAGGTGAATAAAGAAAAATATTTTCTCTGTCACACAACACTAGGACTAGGGGGCACTCCCTAAAGCTCCAAGATAGGAAAGTTAGGACTAATAAAGGGAAATATTTCTTCACCCAGAGGGTCATTGGGTTATGGAACTCACTTCCAGAGGAGGTTGTGACAGCTGTCAGCCTGGACAGCTTCAAGGCAGGATTAGACAGATTCATGGATACCAAGGGAATCAGTAGCTACTGAAATGGACATCCAAGTGCCACCTCTGTGTTGATGGAGGCAGGCAGGATTTTCCCCGGGTACTGGTTGTGGGGGGTCGGGAGCAGGTGAGGGTTTTGCCCTCCTTTCTGCTAGAGATCCCTGTGTACAACTAGTGGGCCACTGTGTGACACAGAATGCTGGACTAGATGGGCTGAGGCCCGATTCAGCATGGCTCTTCTTATGTTCTTATGTTCTTATCTCTGGATGTACAGTACCTGTTCTGACTTACAAACGAATTCAAATTAAGAACAATTTTCTCTCCTATTTCCTATCATATGCTCATATATAGCATTGGCTAGGCTGCACTCTGCTATAGAGGCCCAATAATTCCTACATACACAATGTCCAGGAACCTCTAGACCATACTATGGGGAGAAACTGGTTAACTTGGTTTTAGCCCATGTTAGCTTGTAGTGGATAACTAGGACTGTGGATAAGAGGATCCTTGCCTGGCGAGCGTAGTTAAATCAGATAGACCAGGACAGAGAAACCAACTCACCAAGTTGAAGACAAGCCAAAGAGGTGTATTACGATTTGGCCAAAAGGGATGCAACTATAGCAGTTTGCTTCAAAATGTACAGGTATAAGCATATAGAGAAATAGAAGACATCTTATACAGTTCAAACAGCAATTCAGACTTCTGGTCCCCTCCCCTGATTGGCCATAAAAGAGGCTGACTGGGAGGGAGAATGGCTGAGAGGGAGAATGGCAGCTGGGGATTGGTCTGAGTGAAGGACCAATCAGTTACTGTCACACTACAGGGTCTTCAGGCATCCCTTTTGCTTGGGTTTACATTGAACCATCAGAGCTGTAAAACAGTTAATCAGTCAGTCTGATACTTTCCAGGCCCCAGCTGGGGCCCTTTGCATTCTCGTGTGAAACTGGCACGGAATGCAGATAGCTTTCTCCAAGGTTACCTAAACTTAGCCTCCCCTTTTGCAAGGTGCTTCGGAGAGGCCATAAAGTACTCCCTCTAGAACAGTGTTTCTCAACCTGGGGGTCGGGACCCCTGGAGGGGTCGCGAGAGGGTGTCAGAGGGGTCGCCAAAGACCATCAGAAAACACAGTATTTTCTATTGGTCATGGGGGTTCTGTGTGGGAAGTTAGGCCCAATTCCATCGTTGGTGGGGTTCAGAATGCTCTTTGGTTGTAGGTGAAGCAACTACAGTTCCCAAATGTCAAGTATATTTTCTCCAAACTCCACCAGTGTTCACATTTGGGCTTCTTGAGTCTTCATGCCAAGTTTGGTTCGGATCCATCATTATTGGAGTCCTCTCTGGATGTAGGTGAACTACAACTCCAAAACTCAAGGTCAATGCCCACCAAATCCTTCCAGTATTTTCTGTTGGTCATGGGAGTTCTATGTGCCAAGTTTGGGTCAACTCCATCATTAGTGGAGTTCAGAATGCTCTTTGATTGTAGGTTAACGGTAGATCCCAGCAACTACAACTCCCAAATAACAAAATCTATCCACACACACCCCAACTACCCAAACCCCACCAGTATTCAAATTTGGGCTTATTGGGTATTTGTGCCAAATTTGGTCCAGTGAATGAAAATGCATCCTGCCTATCAGATATTTACATTATGACTCATAACAGTAGCAAAATTACTGTTATGAAGTAGCAACAAAAATTATTTTATGGTTGGGGGTCACCACAACATGAGGAACTGTATTGAGGGGTCATGGCACTAGGAACGTTGAGAATCACTGCTCTAGAACATCTGTGCCCTGGTAATTGGCGGCACATTCCGATGGACCTTAGGTAACAATAAACATATAGCTTCTCATCAATCATTGGGCTTGATGTCCAACGCACCGGAACTGGTCAGCAAAACCTATATCTGTGGTCCCCTCACAATAGGAACCATCTCGGATCAATGTTGCTAAAGGAAGATGCTTCTTTGAAGCCCGGATTTAAGCTACCTCCGCCCTTTCCAACGGGCTGCCTGGTCCGCTGAACTCTGTGTGCGTCTTGCTGAAGCCTGGTTCCTGAAAAGACTCTGTTGCTGAACTTCCTTGCTTTCCAAGTGCCCATTTACCAAAGCGGAGGGAATCTATTTAGAGACTCTACTCGCGCATCCGGCTTGGATCCCCGCTGCAGGATTATACCTACCTGTTGTTCCTGATTGCTACTTTAAGGCTTTGTGTCAGCCTTCACGCTTTCCTGATTTCCTGCACAATAAAACTGTGTTGTACCTTAAAGCTGTGTGGTTTGTTCAGGGAGGTCAAGTGTGCCAAGGCCCTAGGAGGCGACAGTTACAGAGATGCCCCCCCTTGGGGAGGGGGGCACAGTTTGGGGAAAACAAACGGCAAAGATTGTTGATGAGGTTTTGATGAGCTCAAATGTCCAGTTCTATTCCAAACAAAGCTATGGATCCTAGGAGACAAAGTTGCAAGACTCAAGGGACAGAGGCGCTGACTTTGGGTAATCAAGGGCTTGGCTATCAATAAAAGAGGTTCAACAAATACACATAACTCTGGGCTTGGTTTCTGCGGGAAGTAATCTCTTAGCTTCAAGTGAACCATATAACACAGACAAACAGGTTTGGGTTTATCTTCTGGGCTGACACGGAAGTCACCTACCTCTGCTGATTTTGGTGATTAGCTGGCTTGGGAAACAGCCAGAGAGGTTTGCCCAGCTTTCTTGTTTTCAGGAAATTATCTTTGCCAGGTCATGGAGAGTTGACTGTCTCTAGGGCTTGATACATTTAATAAAGCAGTTTATACATTTTATATATAGGCGATAGATACAGTGCACAGTAAGGGACAAGTTATCCAAAAAGTCATGAAGCATAGATAAAATTTATTAAAGAGTTATAAACAATAAAGTTTAGGGGTTTTACAGCTGTTGCTGGTTTGGTTGGGATCCTCTGATGCACTGTTTCTCAACCTGGGGTTTGGGACCCCTGGGGGGGGGTGCGGGGGGGGTGTCTTGAAGGTTGTGAAAGACCATCAGAAAACACAATATTATCTGTTGGTCATAGGGGTGCTGGGTGGGAAGTGTGGCCCAATTCTATCGTTGGTGGGGTTCAGAATGCTCTTTGATTGTACATGAACTATAAATCCCAGCAACTGAAGTTCCCAAATATCAAGATCTATTTCCCCTCAAACTCCACCAGTATTCACATTTGGGCATATTGAGTATTCGTGCCAAGTTTGGTCCAGATCCATCATTGTTTAAGGCCACAATGCTCTCTGGATCTAGGTGAACTACAACTCCCCGACTCAAGGTCAATGCCCACCAAACCCTTCCAGTATTTTCTATTGGTTATGGGAGTTCTGTGTGCCAAGTTTGGTTCAATTCCATTGTTGATGGAGTTCAGAATGCTCTTTGACTGTAGGTGAACTATACATCCCAGCAACTACAACTCCCAAATGGCAAAATCAATCCCACCTCCCACCCTACCAGTATTCAAATTTGGGTGCATTGGGTATTTGTGCAAAATTTGGTCCAGTGGATGTAAATACATCCTGCATACCAGATATTTCCGTCACGGTTCATAACAGTAGCAACAAAAATGGGCTTGGCCAACTTACCAGCCGAGCGGGTTGCGGGGCAGCGTTGCCCTCGCGCCATCTTTGTTTGTAGAAGGGGTGGCGGGAAGGGGGGCCGGCCAATGAGGGGGCTGGCCCCGCCCTCGCCCCTCTCTGCTTCCGGCTGGCCTGCACTTCCGCTTGGGCAGTTTACTTAAAACTGCCCGGTTCTGCAAGGCCGCATGCGGAGCCAGACCTGTTTTCCTCCCACCCTCCCTACTTTTTTCATTGCTTGTTGGTGTCCTTTTTGTTTCACTGCACTTCATTGTTGCCCTGTTCATGGTTATGCGTTTTTTATGTTCTTTGTCGCAACTCCGTGTTTGGCGTGGGCCATAGCCCCTGGATCAGGCTGGCTTATCGCCCCCTAGTTGTAAGGGTGGATAACGCCCAGCCCCCCCTGGGGTGCCGAGTTTCCGTGGACAGGCATTGGGCTGCTCACACCCCAGGCTTCCAAACGCCTTTGGACATTCGTGGGGGCTGTCTGACCCTGATCCAGGACCCATGCGTGGCCACCAGCCCTTTGTTCCTGTTTTCAATAAATGAGTTGTGGCCCTTTTGATCCAACCACTTGTGTCTGTGTTATTGTTCTTGGCGCGAGGTGTGTCACCCTTGCATACACAATAATGTTATGGTTGGAGGTCACCACAACATGAGGAACTGTCTTAAGGGGTCGCAGCATTAGGAAGGTTGAGAACCACTGCTTTGAACTAGAAATCTTTGTGGGAGGTGGTGGTCGTTATCATGGCTCGACAACAATTTTAATAACAGAAGACTCTGGATTACAACACTGCAACAAACAAAAGAATTCCATGATAATCTGAAACAGGATCTGGAGGAACAAGAAGGATATAAATTGGCCTGTTCTTTCAACGACAAATCAACACAAGGCTTATGAAACAAACCCTGGAATCTCTGTGAGGAACAGATGAGTAGAATATTTACAGATTGGCCTGCAACATTGTGTAAATCTTTGGTAGAAGGAAGAACAATGTTAAGGCAAATGTTAGACATTATTGTTTGTTTACTACAAGTAATCTTTCTCCCTCTTCTTTCTTATGATATACTCTTGGTGAAAAGTGTTGATAACACTTTTCATAATGATTCTACATCATTATCCCGGAGGCTTCTCAAAAGTTTCGTTTCTGAAATGTCGATACTGGTATGAATGCAGAACAAAGGTCTTGCAATTCCCTGATAAGGTGCCAGAGTCTCAAGAAAATAGATCCCACCCTCCTTGTGCGAATCTTCGTGCTATAGAAAAACAGCATTGAGTTTACGATTTAAACGAGCTTCGCACCCCAAGGAAACATGGAGAAAAACAAGGGATTTTGGAGAGCTCTGTTTAAGGAGAAGATTGGAGTGGTAAAACCAGAAGACACTTGGATCCTGAAGATGGATGAGACCCTTGAATTGTATCAGGTGCTGCCAGGATGGAAGAGATTTTTGCAGGATCACGCCTATGCAAGGTATTCACTCAATAGGTCTTTAACAGACTGCTAATGGTTTTGTCACTGGTATGGCTCAGTAAGGCCTAAAATCTGAACATGGAAGCTAAGCAGTGTCAACCCTGCTTGGAACTTGGATGGGAGGCCGTCATTGACATATGCAGAGCTGTAGGCTCTATTTTAGAGGAAGAAAGTGGTGAAACCACCCCTGAGGGTGAAATTCTTGGGTTCACCATAAATCTACAGGGGACCAGAAAACATGTGCACACCCACACCTTAGTTAACGGAGTGCTTCTTTATTCAGAAATAACAGAATAGGTGTAAGTGTAGAATAGGTGTAGAAACATGTAGGTAGGTATAGAATAGGTGTAGAATAGGTGTAGGTAGGTATAGAATAGGTGTAGGTGTAGAATAGGTGTCGGTAGGTGTAGAATAGGTGTAGGTGTCGTATAGGTGTAGGTAGGTATAGAATAAGCGTAGGTGTAGAATAGGTGTAGGTAGGTGTAGAATGGGTGTAGGTGTAGAATAGATGTAGGTAAGTATAGAATAGGTGTAGGTGTAGAATAAGTGTAGGTAGGTATAGAATAGGTGTAGGTAGGTGTAGAATAGGTGGAGGTGTCAAATACGTGTAGCTGCTTTGAGTCCCCTTCAGGGCAGATAAAGCAGGGCATAAATATAATAATAATAATATAATAATAATATCCCAGGCGACCACAGGATTGAAGAGAAACAACTGGAAAAGCTTACACGATACAAGGATTTAAAGATTGAACTGCAAAGACTCTGGCACAAGCCAGTTAAGGTGGTCCCAGTGGTGATTGGCACACTGGGTGCAGTGCCTCAAGACCTTGACCTGCACTTAAACACAATCGGCACTGACAAAATTACTATCTGTCAGCTGCAAAAGGCCACCCTACTGGGATCTGTATGCATTATTTGCCGATACATCGCACAGTCCTAGACACCTGGGAAGGGTCCGACGTGTGATCCAATACAATAGCCAGCAATCTTGTTTTCTGTGGACTCGTCTTGTTGTGTTTCAAATAATAATAATAACAATAATAACAACAACATAAGCCAGTCAAGGTGGTCCCAGTGGTGATGGGCATACTGGACGCAGTGCCTACAGACCTTGGTCTGCACATAAACACAATCAGCACTGACAACATTACCATATGTCAGCTGCAAAAGGCCACCCTACTGGGATCTGCATGCATTATTCACCGATACATCACACAGTCCCAGACACTTGGGAAGTGTCCGATGTGTGATACAATACAACAGCCAGCAGAGTGTACACTTGTTTGCTGTGTACTAATCTTGTGTTTCAAATAATAATAATAATAATAAGTAGATGTAGAATAGGTGTAGGTGTAGAAAAGGTGTAAGTAGGTGTAGGTATAGAGGTAAAAGTATGATAGCTGGGACCCAGTGCTGCTAGTGCTACACTGTTTCCACAATGGTAGTTGGGGTATGCTGGTAGCGCAACGCGGGTCGGAATTAGAGAAGGGAACACATGTGAGAGACAGCACACCCGTCTTCACCAGCTTCATGGCTACCCCACATCCAGCCTGTCCACAAACTGGAGGGCATTGCTCAGTAATTCTACGTGCCTGTAAAGAACTCACCGGCAGCTCGGTTGTGCAAAACTGGATTTCATTAATTTCTCACCCCTCCTCATAGGTCTCCCCTCCTTTTTATCCTTCCTTCAAATGAACCTATGAACTATCTTCCCGACTCTGTTGCACCTGCATCTCTCACTCTGCCCGTCTCTTGCCCATGTAGTCGCCCACGTGGTCCCTTCCCTTATTCACAACCACCATTGCGCTTGAATGTGTTTTCTCCCTAAAGTATATGTATAAGGTAGAGTCAGTATTTCCAGTCTTAATCCACAGTATCCCTGCAGGATCACACAACATTCTTATCAGTGAATCAGAGAATGTTATATATGTAATTCAATGTCCCTGCAACCTACTAGACATTGGTATGACAACAAGGCCCCTAGAATGTATGAATACCGCTCTCAGATTAAGGTCCACCAGGATTATGAGCAATTGCTCACAATATAATATTCTGCAGACAAAACATTAGGAGAGAATGGTTCTAGAACATGGCCACATAGCTCGAAACACCTACAACAACCCTGCATCATGTGCATCTACATTTCCCACACAATGCGGTTCAAACTGCATGATGTGGCAGTGTAGATCTAGTAGATCTAGTGTAGAGCCATTTTGCTTGACCACAAACATCCGTTTTTATTGCTGAAATACTGACAGGAGAATTGCCACCAAAGTGTCTCACCAGGATGCCTTCAATGTGCCTGATATTCCCATTCCTCCTTGTTTAGATTCACATGTTCAGAATGCGGCCATTGGTGGAACTCTTATAAAGTCATTCTCCTGTTCCATGTGCATTGGGAACCACACAAGAGGCAAGGACGCATTCAGATGAGGTGCTTCCAGCAACAGTGCCGCGAATGCTTTTCCAAGCATGAAGAGCCAGAGTTTACAGAAGAGTCCGCTTGCAAAGTCTTGGACCGCTTGATCATCACCATAAGAAATGAATGCTATGGAGAGCACATCGAAGTTGCAGATCTCTCTGAGGTGGTCATCCATAGCACTGGTCCTCACCGGCGTGAACTTTGTCAAGCTTGCCAACTGGGATTACACAAAGGCTCACAAGATCGGTATCTGGAGGGAGTGTCCACATGGGAACCTGAAAGGACACATGATTGGCCTCAAGATGAAGGGCACTTTGAGGTTGTACGTGAATTGTCACTCACACCTTGGCCCTGCACTGAAAATCACACAGATCCCTGCACACCACCACAACCCACAACCCCTGAAGCCATAGAAGCCACAGGCCCAACAGTCATGAACCCCTGCAGCAGTTCCAAGCGCCGCATTTACATCACCATCACTGTCTCTACTGTCTTCATTATCATTATGATCTTTGTTGTCCTTTTAAGCTACTGGAGTCAATATTGGATTGGGCCTTGAGGTTCCCCAGGCTACTGAAAAGGATGATGCTGCATCCTTTTCAGTAGCAGCAGAGGACCTAGTGTCGTCCATGGCGACACTCGGACTCTCACTATGGAGTACTGAGCCCACACATCAGGCAGGTCACACCCTGGATTTGATCTTTGCTGCTGGAATTCAAGTGACCCTAACCTCTGTTACAGAGGTTCCATGGTCGGATCACTGTGTCCTAGAAATGCGGTTGGAGCAGGCCGCTCCTCCCCATAGAGGCGCCGAACCTATTTGGGTTCGCCCGAGGAGACTTATGGAACCTTCAAGGTTCCTGAATGTTCTGAGGGATTTGGAGTCTGCCAGCGACTCGATCGAACTTTGAGTGGAGGCATGGAACATCGAGCTATCCAATGTATTAGACGAGATCGCCCCTAGGCGCCCTCTCCAACATCACAAAAATCGATCACCTTGGTTTACCGAGGAATTGCGGTCGATGAAGCGGGAGAAGAGACGGCTAGAGGACGTGTGGCGGGAACTCCGTGATGGAGCTTCAAGATCAGCTTATAAGCAGTTGAAAGAGGCTTATGAGCATGCTATCAGGGAAGCCAAAAATTATACTATGCTTCCCTGATAGAGTCTGCTAGCTCATGCCCAGCACAATTATTTAAGATTATTCAGTCATTAACGACGGTCCCATCCATTCCAAACGGAAATGATGTGACCCCTTCAGCTGAGATTTTTCAGAGCTTTTTTGCAGACAAGATCTCGTTACTCCGCCAGGATCTCCCAGCCACGATTGATACAGTAAGTGAACTCGAGACTCCGTTGCCACTTGATGGGCCCACCCTAGACCGTTTCCAACTGCTGGACGTGGAGGCTGTCGATAAGATCATGGCTGCAGCTAGACCGACTACTTGCTCCCTCGATCTGTGCCCCTCCTGGCTAGTTAGATTATGCTGGGAGAGGCTACGAGACCCTATGTTGAATATAGTCAACTGCTCCCTTGAGGAAGGAGTTTTTCCAGAGGTGTTAAAAGAGGCGGTGGTGAGTCCGCTGCTGAAGAAACTGGACTTAGATCATTCAGTTCCCTCTAGTTACCATCCAGTCTCGAATTAGCCGTTTCTGGGCAAGGTGATTGAGAGGGCAGCAGTGGAACAGCTGCAGCAGTTCTTAAATGACTAGATCCCTTCCAGTCCGGCTTCCGTGTGGGGCACGGGACGGAAACTGTGCTGGTCTCCCTTACAGACCAACTCCGCTGCCAGCTGGACCAAGGTGGATCAGCGCTGCTCGTGTTATTGGATCTCACGGCAGCTTTTTATAAAGTAGATCACACATTATTGACCCACCGTTTAGCCGTGACGGGGGTGAGAGGGACTGCCCTCAAATGGGTGTCCTCCTTTCTCCGGGATCGGGGACAACGGGTGGAGGGGGTAGTCTCTGAGAGGCTCCCGTTAAATTGTGGGGTCCCTCAGGGAGCTATCCTTTCTCCCCTATTATTTAACATCTATATGCGACCACTTACCCGACTGGTATGTAGCTTTGCTCTGGAGTGCCATCAGTACGCTGATGACACCCAGCTTGTGCTGAGAATAGAAGGCCAGCCGGACTCCGTACCCGATAATTTCCATCTGTGCCTTGAGGCCGTGACTGGATGGCTATGGGCCGGCCGGTTTAAGGTGAACCCATCGAAGACGGAGATCCTTTGGCTGGGTTGCCCGGGTGGGGGAGAAGGCCGGCTGCCTACCCTGGACAGTGAGGCATTATGCCCGTCATCCTTAGTGAAAAGTCTGGGGGTCCAATTGGACCCACTGCTGACAATGGAGGCCCAGGTCTCTGCTGTCAGCAGATCTGCATTTTTTCACCTGCGACAGGCTAAGCGGCTGGCATCTTACCTATCCAGGAGCGATCTAGCTACGGTGATCCAGGTGACAGTCATCTCGATATTAGACTACTGTAATGCCCTCTACATTGGCCTTCCAATGTCTGTGATCCGGAAACTCAAGCTAGTGCAAAATGCTGCAGCGCGATTGCTCGCCGGAATACCGGCGAGAGGTCATATTACTCCGATCTTGCAGCAATTGCACTGGCTGCCAGTGGAGTACCGGATCATTTTCAGGTGCTGGTTTTGACCTTTAAGGCCTTGTATGGTCAAGGGCCAGTGTACCTGAGGGACCGCCGCTCCCCATATGTTCCCCAGAGATCACTCCAGTCGAAAGAACAAAATCTCCTTGACGTCCCTACTGTCCGGACTTACCATCTGTCTTCCACCAGACAAAGAGCCTTCTCAGTGGTGGCACCGACGCTCTGGAATGCCTTGCCTGATGAAGTTTGAGCGATCAGAGAGTTGTCCTCCTTTCGGAGGGCGTGTAAAACTGCTCTCTTTTGGCAAGCATTCAATTTGAGTAGTCTTGTGTAACATCTGTGCTTAGAATTTATAGTACAGAATTCAGGAATCACAGAATCATAGCGTTGGGTGAGACCCCTGGGTCATCCAGTCCAACCCTATTCTGATATGCAGGAGGACACAATCAAAGCACCCCTGACAGATGGCTATTCATCCTCTGTTTAAAAATGTCTAAAGAAGGTGACTCCATGGCATTCCCAGGCAGTCTATATTCTACTATAGTTGGAAGGGACCGCCAAAGGCCATCAAAGCAAACTCCATTCTACATGGCCCATACTCAAAATCCCGCTAGAAGCAGACCCCAAGGGCTCTCCAGTCAAATATGATTCTGCCAGATAAGAAGACATAATCAAAGCCTTTCCAGCAGATGGCCATCCAGCCTCTGTTTAAAAACTTCCAAATGCAAATTAGTAAAGAATATTGTATATGTATACCAAATAATTGTTTTGAAATAAATTTCTTTATGGTCTATCTATTATCAGTAAATGTTTAATTTGTATTCCTGCCTGAAATACCAATATACCTGGAGTCACATACAAAATTATCCAACAAAAAGGGGTAATTAGTAGGCCTGGGCAATCATGGTTCTAAATGGTTCTAAAAGTACTTACAAAACTAAAGTTCTGGTGGTGAACACTAGGTGGCGCTGGTGCTTTGCTTCTATAATGTTGCTAAAGTTCTGGTGGTGAACACTAGATCAGGGGCGGACCAAACTGTTCCCGGGGGGTACGCGGACATTTTTTTGCACCCCCCCAGTGCGCATGCGCCAATCTGTGCACGCGCACTGGCTCCAAAGCGGGAGCCAGTACGCATGTGCGGACCTTTCCGCGCATGCGCAAAAAGCTCCGCGCATGCGGAAAAGCGGCCGAGCACCCTGGGCTGCCTGACAAAGGCGCGGCGGGGCGCCGGCTGCGGGGCCGGCCGCGAAGGCCTGGCCAGCGCAGCGGCAGGGCAGCGCGGCACAGGCGCCGCGGGCGCCGGCACGGCGGCACCCCTCCCGGGCGGCGTAGCCCCTCCCGGTGACGTCGCCCTATGCGCCTGTGTAGTCCGCCTAATGGACGAACCGGCTCTGCACTAGATGGCGCTGGTGCTTTGCTTCTACAGTGTTGCTAAAATTCTGGTGGTGAACATTTCAGAACTCTAACAAAACTTTCCAAATTTCATTATAAATGGCAGTTCCTAATTGGGTCTGTCTTAAAAATCGCCAATAATGAAATAATGAAGTTTTGAGAGTCTTGTTAGAGTTCTGAAATATTCACCACCAGAAATTAAGCAACACTGTTAAAGTTAAAGCACCAGCGCCATCTAGTTTTCAAGCTTAAAAGAAGAAGAAAAATCTATCTATCTATATCTATCTATCTATCTATCATCTATCTATGCGAATATATATATGTGTGTGTGTATATATATATGTGTGTGTGTGTGTGTATGTATGTATGTATATATATATATATATATATATATATTAGCTGAACCCGGCCACACACTGCTGTGGCTTTATATATATGTTTTGTGTGTGTGTATGTATGTATATATATATGGATTTGTGTGTATGTGTACATATGTGTGTGTGTATTTATGCATATGTGTGTTTTTGTATATGTAGATGTGTGTAGATGTGTGTAAGTACAGATGTGTGTATGCATGTGTATATTTCAGTGCATGTATATATGTGCTCCCTACTTTCTTTCCTTTCCCTCCTTCCTGCCATCCCTCCCCTTTCTGTTTCAGTTCTTGACCCCCTTGTCTCCCTTCCTCCATTCTCTCCCTATCTTTTTTTGCCTTCCTTTTGCTAGTCCCTTCACCAGCTTCTATCTCTTGGATTGCGTTTTATTATCTGTATGTTTTGCATAATGCCTATGAGTGGCCATCACCACCAACAACATTCTGATACTCTAAACTGCCAGGGGGTGGGAGGTGGGGCTCCCAGCCTACATTCTAACTGAGGGAGTATTTGCATAATGCCTCTAATTGGTCAGCTCCACTAACATTCCGATGCTCTAAACTGCCAGAGGGAGGTGGCATGGGGGATCATGGGAGT